>CM048819.1:73018173-73494655 GCA_026586065.1 Dioscorea zingiberensis | reverse complement strand
GCCTAGGCCCTAGGCCTGGGCCCTGGGCCCTGGGCCCTGGGCCTGGGCCCTGGGCCGCGGCCTGGTTTCCGGCCTGGGCCTGGGTACCAGGCCTGACCTGGGCCCTGGGGCCTGGAGGCCTGGGCCCTGGGCCTGGGCCCTGGGGCTGAGCTGGGCCCTGGGCCTGGGCTGGGCCTGGGCTCAGGCCTGGGCCTGGGCCTGGAGCCCTGGGCCCTGGGCCCTAGGCCCTGGGCCCTGGGCCTGGGCCTGGGCCCTGGGCCCTGGGCCCTGGGCCCTGAGCTCTGGGCCTGGGCCTGGGCCCTGAGCCTGGGCCCTGGAGCCTGGGCCCTGGGCCACAGGGCCCTGGGCCCTGGGCCTGGGCCTGGGCCTGGGCCTGGGCCGCAGGCCTGGGCCTGGGCCTGGGCCTGGGCCTGGGCCCTGGGCCCTGGGCCCTGGGCCCTGGGCCCTGGGCCTGGGCCTGGGCCACTGCGGGGCCTGGGCACAGGCCTGGGCCCTGGGCCTGGGCCCTGGGCCCTGGGCCCTGGGCCTGGGCCCTGGGCCCTGGGCCCTGGGCCTGGGCCCTGGGCCACCGGGCCACGGTGCCAGGCCTGGGCCTGGGCCACTCGGGCCCTGGGGCTCGGTGCTGGGCACCGGGCCTCGGGCACAGGGCCCTGGGCCTGGGCCTGGGCCCTGGGCCTGGGCCTGGGCCTGGGCCCTGGGCCCTGGGCCTGGGCCCTGGGCCCTGGGCCCTGGGCCCTGGCGCCCTGGGCCTGGGCCCTGGGCCCTGAGCCTGGGCCCTGGGCCTGGGCCTGGGCCCTCAGGCGCAGGCCTGAGCCCTGGAGCCTGGGCCACTGGGCCCTGGGCCTGGGCCCTGGGCCTGGGGCTGCAGGCTCAGGCCCTGGGCCCTGGGTACAGGCCTGGGCCACTGGGCCTGGGCCCTGGGCCCTGGGCCTGGGCCTGGGCCTGGGCCCTGGGCCTGGGCCCTGGGCCCTGGGCCTGGGCCTGGGCCCTGGGCCCTGGGCCTGGGCCACTGGGCCCTGAGGCCCTGGGCCCTGGGCCCTGGGCCACTGGGCCCTGGGCCCTGGGCCGCGGCCCTGGGCCCTGGGCCCTGGGCCCTGGGCCCTGGGCCCTGGGCCTGGGCCCTGGGCCTGGGCCTGGGCCCTGGGCCTGGGCCTGGGCCCTGGGCCTAGGCCTGGAGCCTGGGCCCTGGGCCTGGGCCCTGGGCCACAGGCCTGGGCCTGGGCCCTGGGCCCTGGGCCCTGGGCCTGAGGCCCTGGGCCTGGGCCTGGGCCCTCTGACCCTGGAGCCTGGGCCCTGGGCCCTGGGAGGCCCTGGGCCCTGGGCCTGGGCCCTGGGCCACAGGGCCCTGGGCCTGGGCCTGGGCCACAGGCCCTGGGCCCTGGGCCTGGGCCCTGGGCCCTGGGCCCTGGGCCTGGGCCCTGGAGCCTGGGCCGCGGCCCTGGGCCCTGGGCCTGGGCCTGGGCCCTGGGCCCTGGGCCTGGGCTGGCCTGCGGGCCTGGGCCCTGGGCCTGGGCCCTGGGCCTGGGCCCTGGGCCTGGGCCTGGGCCTGGGCCCTGGGCCCTGGGCCCTGGGCTGACCTGGGCCTGGGCCCTGGGCCCTGGGCCTGGGCCACTGGGCCCTGGGCCTGGGCCCTGGGCCCTGGGCCTGGGGCTCAGGCCTGGGCCCTGGGCCCTGGGCCCTGGGCCTGGGCGCGGGCCTGGGCCTGGGCCTGGGCCCTGGGCCTAGGCCCTGGGCCCTGGGCCTGGGCCCTGGGCCTGGGCCTGGGCCTGGGCCCTGGGCCTGGGCCCTGGGCCTGGAGCCTGGGCCACTGGGCCCTGGAGCCTGGGCCCTGGGCCCTGGGCCCTGTGGCCTGGGCCCTGGGCCCTGGGCCTGGGCCCTGGGCCTGGGCCTGGGCCCTGGGCCCCACCGACCTGGGCCTGGACCTGGGCGTGGGCCCTGGGCCTGAGCCTGGGGCCCTGGGCCTGGGCCCTGGGCCCTGGGCCCTGGGCCTGGGCCTGGGCTGGGCCTGGGCCTGGGCCCTGGGCCTGGGCCTGGGCCCTGGGTGGCCTCGGCCCTGGGCCTGGGCCGCAGGCCTGGGCCCTGGGCCTGGGCCTGGGCCTGGGCCTGGGCCTGAGTACTGGGCCCTGGGCCCTGGGCCCTGGGCCTGGGCCTGGGCCCTGGGCCTGGGCCTGGGCCTGGGCCCTGGAGGCCATTTCTGGACCCTGGGCCCTGGGCCCTGGGCCCTGGAGGCCTGGGCCCTGGGCCCTGGGCCTGGGCCCTGGGCCTGGGCCCTGGGCCTGAACTCAGGCCTGGGCCTGGGCTGGGCCTGGGCCTGGGCCTGGGCCACAGGCCTGGGCCTGGAGCCTGGGCCCTGGGCCCTGGGCCCTGGGCCTGGGCCTGAGGCCTGGGCCTGAGGCCTGGGCCCTGGGCCTGGGCCCTGGAGGCCTGGGCCTGGGCCTGGGCACTGGGCCCTGGGCCCTGGGCCCTGGGCCCTGGGCCTGGGCCTGGGCCCTGGGCCCTGGGCCCTGGGCCTGGGCCTGGGCCTGGGCCCTGGGCCTGGAGGCCCTGGGCCCTGGGCCCGGGCCCTGGGCCCTGGGCCTGGGCCCTGGGCCTGGGCCCTGGGCCCTGGGCCCTGGAGGCCTGGGCCCTGGGCCTGGGCCGCGGTGCACTGGGCCCTGGGCCCTGGGCCCTGGGCCTGGGCCTGGGCCTGGGCCTGGGCCTGGGCCCTGGGCCCTGGGCCACTGGGCCTGGGCCCTGGGCCCTGGAAGCCCTGGGCCCTGGGCCTGGGGCCTGGGCCCTGGGCCTGGGCCCTGGGCCTAGGCCCTGGGCCCTGGGCCTGGGCCTGGGCCCTATGGGCCTGGGCCCTGGGCCCTGGGCCACAGGCTGGGCCCTGGGCCTGGGAGGCCCTGGGCCTGGTACAGGCCTGGGCCTGAGGCCCTGGAGCCCTGGGCCCGCAGGCCCTGGGCCACTGGGCCTGGGCCTGGGGCCACGGGCCTGGGCCTGGGCCTGGGCCCTGAAGTACTGGGCCCTGGGCCCTGGGCCCTGGGCCCTAGGCCCTGGGCCTGGGCCTGGGCCTGGGCCCTGGGCCTGGGCCCTGGGCCTGGGCCCTGGGCCTGGGCCCTGGGCCTGGGCCCTGGGCCCTGGGCCTGTGGGCTGGGGCACTGGGCCTGGGCCTGGGCACCAGGGCCCTGGGCCCTGGAGCCTGGGCCCTGGGCCACTGGGCCCTGAGCCCTGAGCCTCGATTTCGGGCCCTAGGCCTGGGCCCTGGGCCCTGGGCCTGGAAGGCCCTGGGGCCTGGGCCCTGGGCCCTGGGCGCAGGGCCCTGGGCCCTGGACCCTGGGCCCTGGAAGCCCTGGGCCCTGAAGCCTGGGCCTGGGCCTGGGCCTGGGCCCTAGGCCCTGGGCCTAGGCCCTGGGCCTGAGGCCTGGGCCCTGGGCCCTGGGCCTGGGCCCTGGGCCCTGTGGGCCTGGGCCTGGGCCCTGGGGCCCTGGGCCCTGGGCCTGGGCTACTGAGGCCTGCGGCCACTGGTGCAATTTTCGGCCCTGGGCCCTGGGCCCTGCAGGCCTGGGCCCTGGGCCCTGGGCCCTGGGCCTGGGCCCTGGGCCCTGGGCCCTGGGCCCTGGGCCTGGGCCCTGGGCCACAGGCCTGGGCCCTGGGCCCTGGGCCCTGGGCCTGGACCGCAGGCCTGGGCCTGGGCCCTGGGCCCTGGGCCCTGGGCCTGAGCCCTGGGCCCTGGGCCCTGGAGGCCCTGGGCCCTGGAGGCCTGGGCCACTGGGCCCTGGGCCCTGGGCCCTGGGCCTGGGCCTGGTATGGGGCCTGGGCCTGGGCCCTGGGCCCTGGGCCCTGGGCCTGGGCCCTGGTACTGGGCCCTGGGCCCTGGGCCCTGACCCTAGGCCCTGGGCCTGGGCCCTGGAAGCCTGGGCCTCGACCTGGGCCCTGGGCCTGGGCCTGGAGCCCTGGGCCACCAGGCAGGCCCTGGGCCTGGGCCTGGGCCCTGGGCCCTGGGCCACAGGCCTGGGCCTGGGCCCTGGGCCTGGAGGCCCTGGGCCTGGGCCCTGGGCCTGGGCCGCCGGGCCCTGGGCCCTGGGCCTGGGCCCTGGGCCCCTGGGCCCTGAGCCCTGGGCCCTGGGCCCTGGGGCCTGGAGCCTGGGCCCTGGGCCACCGAGCCTGGGCCTGGGCCGCAGGCCCTGGGCCCTGGGCCACAGGCCTGGGCCTGGGCCTGGGCCCTGGAGCCCTGGGCCTGGGGCCCTGGGCCCTGGGCCCTGGGGCCTGGCCCTGGGCCAGGCCTGGGCCTGTTTGGGCCTGGGGCTGGGCCCTGGGCCCTGGGCCCTGGGCCTGGGCCCTGGGCCCTGGGCCTGGAGCCTGGGGCCTGGGCCCTGGGCCACGCAGGCCCTGGGCCCTGGGCCCTGGGCCCTGGGCCTGGGCCCTGGAAGCCTGGGCCCACAGGCCACCGACCTGGGCCCTGGGGCCCTGAGGCCTCAGGCCACAGGCCACCAGGCCTAGGCCCTGGGCCTTTTCGACCTAGGCCCTAGGCCTGGAAGCCCTGGAGCCCTGGGCCCTGAGGCTCAGGCCTGGGCCTGAGGCACTGGGCCCTGGGCCCTGAGGCCCTGGGCCTGGGCCTGGGCCACAGGGCCCTGGAGGCCCTGGGCCCTGGGCCCTGAGCCCTGGGCCCTGGGCCCTGGGCCCTGGGCCCTGGGGCCCTGGGCCTGGGCCTGGAGGCCTGGGCCCTGGGCCTGGGTACTGGGCCCTGGGCCTGGGCCCTGGGCCCTGGGCCTGGGCCCTGGGCCCTGGGCCCTGGGCCTGGGCCTGGGCCCTGGGCCACAGGCCCTGGGCCTGGGCCCTGGGCCCTGGGCCGCAGGCCCTGGGCCCTGGGCCCTGGGCCGCGGGCCTGGGCCCTGGGCCTAGGCCCTGGGGCCCTGGGCCCTGGAGTATAATTTTGGGCCCTGAATACTGGGGCCTCAGGCCTGGGCCCTGGGCCTGGGCCCTGAGCCCTGGGCCTGGGCCTGGGCCCTGGGCCCTGGGCCCTGGGGGCCCTAGGCCCTGGGCCCTGGGCCCTGGGCCCTGGGCCCTGGGCCCTGGTGCTGACCTGTAGGCCCTGGGCCTGGGCCCTGGGCCCTCGGGCCCTCGGCCCCTCAGGCCCCTCGGGCCCTGGGGCCTGTGGGCCTGGGGCCTGGGCAGGCCTGGGCCTGGGCCCTGGGCCACTGGGCCCTGGGCCTGGGCCTGGGCCCTGGGCCACTGGGCCCTGAGGCACTGGGCCCTGGGCCTGAATTGCTGAGCCTGGGCCTGGGCCTGGGCCTGGGCCCTGGGCCTGGGCCTGGGCCCTGGGCCTGGGCCTGGGCCCTGGGCCTGGGCCCTGGGCCCTGGGCCTGGGCCCTGGGCCTGGGCCCTGGGCCCTGGGCCTGGGCCTGGGCCCTGGGCCCTGGGCCCTGGGCCTGGGCCCTGGGCCCTGGGCCTGGGCCCTGGGCCCTGGGCCCTGGGCTCAGGCCCTGGGCCTGGGCCCTGGGCCCTGAGCCTGCAGGCCACCTGGGCCCTGGGCCCTGGGCCTGGGCCCTGGGCCTGGGCCCTGGGCCTGGAGGCCTGGGCCTGGGCCCTGGGCCACGCTGGGCCTGGGCCCTGGGCCTGGGCCACTGGGCCCTGGGCCACTGGGGCTGGGCCCTGGGCCCTGGGCCCTGGGCCTGGGCCCTGGGCCCTGGAGGCCTGGGCCTGGGCCTGGGCCCTGGTCCTCAGGCCACGGGCTGCTGCAGGCCCTGGGCCCTGGGCCCACAGGCCCTGGGCCCTGGGCCTGGGCCTGGGCCCTGGGCCCAGCAGGCCCTGGGCCACTGGGCCTGGG
Source organism: Dioscorea zingiberensis (assembly GCA_026586065.1). Taxonomy (NCBI): domain Eukaryota; kingdom Viridiplantae; phylum Streptophyta; class Magnoliopsida; order Dioscoreales; family Dioscoreaceae; genus Dioscorea; species Dioscorea zingiberensis. Next base: position 73,488,846 of record CM048819.1, on the reverse strand, counting down.
CTGGAGGCCTGACCTGGGAGGCTGGGCCTGGGGCTGACTGCTGGCCTGGGCCCTGGGCCCTGGGCCGCAGGAGCCTGGGCCCTGGGCCTGGGCCTGGAGCCTGGGCCTGGAGCCTGGGCCCTGGGCCCTGGGCCTGGGCCTGCAGGCCTGGGCCACTGGGCCTGGGCCTGGGCCCTGGGCCTGGGCCCGGGAAGCCTGGGCCCTGGGCCCTGGGCCTCAGGCCTGGGCCCTGGGCCCTGGGCCCTGGGCCTGGGCCTGGGCCCTGGGCCTGGGCCTGGGCCCTGGGCCTGGGCCCTGGGCCTGGGCCCTGGGCCTGGGCCCTGGGCCTGGGCCTGGGCCTGGGCCCTGGGCCTGGGCACAGGCCTGGGCCTGGGCCCTGGGCCCTGGGCCCTGGGCCCTGGGCCTGGGCCCTGGGCCCTGGGCCTGGGCCTGGGCCTGGGCACAGGCCTGGGCCCTGGGCCTGGGCCACAGGCCTGGGCCCTGGGCCTGGGCCTGGGCCCTGGGCCTGGGCCTGGGCCCTGGGCCCTGGGCCTGGGCCTGGGCCTGGGCCCTGGAGCCTGAAATTGCCATTCGGCCTGGGCCCTGGGCCCTGGGCCCTGGGCCTGGGCCCTGGGCCCTGGAGCCCTGGGCCTGGGCCCTGGGCCCTGGGCCTATAGATACTGGGCCCTGGGCCTGGGCCCTGGACCCTGGGCCTGGGCCCTGGGCCACTGGGCCCTGGAGCCCTGGGCCCTGGGCCCTGGGCCTGGGCCCTGGGCCTGGGCCCTGTTGCCTGGAAGCCTGGGCCCTGTTTCGGCCTGGGCCCTGGGCCCTGGGCCTGGGCCTGGGCCCTGGGCCCTGGGCCCTGGGCCCTGGGCCCTGGGCCCTGGAGGCCCTGGGCCCTGGGCCACTGGGGCCACCTGGAGCCTGGGCCTGGGCCCTGGGCCCTGGGCCTGGGCCCTGGGCCTGGGCCCTGGGCCCTGGGCCTGAGCCTGGGCCTGGGCCCTGGGCCTGGGCCTGGGCCCTGGGCCTGGGCCCTGCTGGGCCTGGGGCCCTGGGCCCTGGAGCCCTGGGCCCTGGGCCCTGGGCCCTGGGCCCTGGGCCTGGGCCTGGGCCCTGGGCCTGGGCCACTGAGCCTGGAGCCTGGGCCCTGGGCCTGGGCCCTGGGCCCTGGGCCCTGGGCCTGGGCCCTGGGCCTGGGCCTGCAGGCCCTGGAGCCCTGGGCCTGGGCCCTGGGCCTGGGCCCTGGGCCCTGGGCCTGCACAGGCCCTGGGCCCTGGAGCCCTGGGCCCTGGGCCCTGGAGGCCCTGGGCCTGGGCCCTGCCAGGCCTGGGCCTGGGCCTGGGCCTGGGCCGGGCCTGGGCCCTGGGCCTGTGCTGGGCCTGGGCCACTGGGCCCTGGGCCCTGGGCCTGGGCCACAGGCCTGGGCCTGGAGCCCTGGGCCCTGGAGGCCCTGGGCCCTGGGCCCTGGGCCCTGGGCCCTGGGCCTGGGCCTGGAGGCCTGGGCCTGGGCCTGGGCCTGGGCCTGGGCCTGGGCCTGGGCCTGGAAGCCCTGGGCCTGGGCCTGGGCCTGGGCCCTGGGCCCTGGGCCTGGGCCTGGGCCCTAGGGCCTGGGCCCTGGGCCCTGGGCCTGGGCCTGGGCCCTGGGCCTGGGCTGGGCCTGAGGCCTGTTTCAGGCCTGGGCCCTGGGCCCTGGGCCCTGGGCCTGGGCCTGGAGGCCTGGGCCTGGGCCTGGGCCTGGGCCCTGGGCCCTGCAGGCCCTGGGCCCTGGGCCCTGGGCTGGGCCTGGGCCTGGGCCTGGGCCTGGGCCTCAATTTTCAGGCCCTGGAAGCCCTGAGGCCACTAGGCCTGGGCCCTGGGCCCTGGGCCCTGGGCCTGGGCCTGGACCCTGGGCCCTGAGGCCTGGGCCCTGGGCCTGGGCCCTGGAGCCCTGGGCCCTGGGCCTGGGCCTGGGCCTGGGCCCTGGGCCCTGGGCCCTGGGCCTGCAGGCCTGGGCTAGGCCTGGGCCCTGGGCCTGGGCCTGGGCCTGGGCCCTGGGCCTGGGCCTGGGCCTGGGCCCTGGGCCTGGAGCCCTGGAGCCCTGGGCCTGGGCCTGGGCTGGGCCTGGGCCTGGGCCTGGGCCTGGGCCACTGGGCCCACGGGCCTGAGGCCTGGGCCCTGGGCCCTGGGCCCTGGGCCTGGGCCCTGGGCCACTAGGCCTGGGCCTGGGCCCTAGGCCTGGGCCCTGGGCCCTGGGCCCTGGGCCTGGGGCCTGGGCCACTGGGCCCTGGGCCCTGGGCCCTGGGCCCTGGAGCCTGGGCCTGGGCCCTGGAGCCCTGGGCCTGGGCCTGGGCCCTGGGCCCTGGGCCACGGGCCCTGGGCCCTGGGCCTGGGCCTAGGCCCTGGGCCTGGGCCTGGGCCCTGGGCCTGGGCCTGGAGCCCTGGGCCCTGGGCCCTGGGCCTGGGCCCTGGGCCTGGGCCTGGGCCTGGGCCTGGGCCTGGGCCCTGGGCCTGGGCCTGGGCCTGGGCCTGGGCCTGGGCCCTGGGCCCTGGGCCTGGGCCTGGGCCCTGGGCCTGGGCCTGGGCCCTGGGCCTGGGCCTGGGCCTGGGCCCTGGGCCTGGGCCTGGGCCCTGGGCCTGGGCCCTGGGCCTGGGCCCTGGGCCTGGGCGCAGGCTGGGCCCCTGGGCCCTGGGCCCTGGGCGCAGGCCTGGGCCCTGGGCCTGGGCCTGGAGCCCTGGGCCTGGGCCTGGGCCCTGGGCCTGGGCCTGGAGCCCTGGGCCCTGGGCCTGGGCCTGAGGCCCTGGAGGCCCTGGGCCACTGGGCCTGGAGGCCTGGGCCTGGGCCTGGGCCCTGGGCCTGGGCCCTGGGCCCTGGGCCCTGGGCCCTGAGGCCTGGGCCTGCAGGCCTGGGCCCTGGGCCTGGGCCCTGGGCCTGGGCCCTGGGCCCTGGGCCTGGGCCTGGGCCCTGGGCCTGGGCCCTGGGCCTGGGCCCTGGAGGCCTGGGCCTGGGCCCTGGGCCTGGGCCTGGGCCCTGGGCCCTGGGCCTGGGCCTGGGCCACTGGGCCTGGGCCTGGGCCTGGGCCCTGGGCCTGGGCCTGGGCCTGGGCCTGGGCCTGGGCCCTGGGCCTGGGCCTCAGGGCCTGGGCCTGGGCCTGGGCCTGGGCCTGCAGGCCCTGGGCCTGGGCCTGGGCCTGGGCCCTGGGCCCTGGGCCACTGGGCCCTGGGCCCTGGGCCCTGGGCCTGGGCCCTGGGCCTGGGCCCTGGGCCCTGGGCCGCAGGCCTTGGGCCCTGGGCCCTGGGCCCTGGGCCTGGGCCTGGGCCCCGCTGGAGCCCTGGGCCCTGGGCCCTGGGCCCTGGGCCCTGGGCCTGGGCCTGAGTACTCAGGGCCTGGGCCCTGGGCCTGGGCCCTGGGCCCTGGGCCTGGGCCTGGGCCTGGGCCCTGGGCCCTGGGCCCTGGGCCTGGGCCCTGGGCCCTGGGCCCTGGGCCTGGGCCTGGGCCCTGGGCCCTGGGCCACTGGGCCTGGGCCCTGGGCCCTGGGCCTGGGCCCTGGGCCCTGGGCCTGGGCCTGGGCCTGGGCCCTGGGCCTGGGTACACCTGGGCCCTGGGCCCTGGGCCTGGGCCTGGGCCTGGGCCCTGGGCCTGGGCCCTGGGCCCTGGGCCTGGGCCTGGGCCCTGGGCCCTGGGCCCTGGGCCTGGGGCCCCTGGGCCTGGGCCTGGGCCCTGGGCCCTGGGCCTGGGCCCTGGGCCTGGGCCCTGGGCCTGGGCCTGGGCCTGGGCCTGGGCCCTGGGCCCTGGGTGACCTGGGCCTGGAGTACTGGAGCCCTGGGCCTGGGCCCTGGTTTTCAGGCCACTGGGCCCTGGGCCCTGGGCCCTGGGCCTGGGCCTGGGCCTGGGCCCTGGGCCCTGGGCCTGGGCCCTGGGCCCTGGGCCTGGGCCTGGGCCCTGGGCCCTGGGCCCTGGGCCCTGGGCTCTGGGCCCTGGGCCCTGGGCCTGGGCCTGTTTCAGGCCCTGGGCCTGGGCCCTGGGCTGGGCCTGAGGCCTGGGCCTGGGCCTGGGCCTGGGCCCTGGGCTCTGGGCCTGGGCCCTGGGCCTGGGCCCTGGGCCTGGGCCTGGGCCCTGGGCCCTGGGCCTGGGCCTGGGCCCTATGGGCCTGGGCCCTGGGCCTGGGCCCTGGGAAGCTGGGCCTGGGCCTGGGCCTGGGCCTGGGCCTGGGCCCTGGGCCTGGAGGCCACTGGGCCCTGGGGCCCTGGGCCCTAGGCCTGGGCCCTGGGCCCTGGGCCCTGGAGCCCTGGGCCTGGGCCTGGGCCCTGGGCCACTGGGCCTGGGCCTGGGCCCTGGGCCCTGGGCCCTCGGGCAGGCCTGGGCCCTGGGCCCTGGGCCCTGGAGCCTCAGGAGGCTCACTCAGATTCACTGGGCCCGCCTGGGCCGGGCCTGGGCCCTGGGCCCTGGGCCCTGGAGGCCTGAGGCCTGAGGCCCTGGGCCCTGGGCCCTGGGCCTGGGCCTGGGCCTGGGCCTGGGCCTGGGCCCTGGGCCTGGGCCCTGGAGGCCTGGGCCTGGGCCACTGGGCACTGGGCCCTGGAGGCCCTGGGCCCTGGGCCTGGGCCTGGGCCTGGGCCTGGGCCACTGGGCCTGGGCCTGGGCCTGGGCCCTGGGCCTGGGCCCTGGGCCTGGGCCTGGGCCCTGGGCCCTGGGCCTGGGCTGGGCCTGGGCCACTGGGCCACTGGGCCCTGGGCGACCCTGGGCCCTGGGCCTGGGCCTGGGCCCTGGAAGCCCTGGGCCCTGGGCCCTGAGGCCTGGGCCCTGGGCCCTGGGCCCTGGGCCTGGGCCCTGGAGCCCTGGGCCTGGGCCTGGGCCCTGTTCAGGCCCTGGGCCCTGGGCCCTGGGCCTGGGCCTGGGCCTGGGCCTGGGCCCTGGGCTGGGCCCTGGGCCTGGGCCGCAGTACGGGCCCCTCAGGCCCTGGGCCCCTGGGGCCCTGGGCCCTGGTGGGCCACAGGCCCTGGGCCTGGGCCCTGGAGCCCTGGGCCTGGGCCCTGGGCCCTGGGCCCTGGGCCTGGGCCCTCATTTTCAGGCCTGGGCCCTGGCCAGGCCCTGGGCCCTGGGCCCTGGGCCTGGGCCTGGGCCCTGGGCCCTGGGCCTGGAAGGCCTGGGCCACAGGCTGGGCCCTGGGCCCTGGGCCACTGGGCCCTGGGCTCAGGCCCCTGGGCCCTGAGGCCTGGGCCTGGGCCTGGGCCACTGGTGCCCTACAGGCCCTGGGCCTGGGCCTGGGCCTGGAGCCTGGGCCTGGGCCCTGGGCCCTGGGCCCTGGGCCTGGGCCCTGGGCCTGGGCCTGGGCCTAGGGCCCTGTTACAGGCCACTGGGCCCTGGGCCCTGGGCCTGGGCCTGGGCCTGGGGCCCTGGGCCCTGAGGCCTGGAGCCTGGAGCCCTGGGCCCTGGGCCCTGGGCCTGGGCCCTGGGCCCTGGGCCTGGGCCCTGGGCCCTCGGAGGCCTGGGCCCTGGGCCCTAGGGCCTGGGCTGCAGGCCCTGGGCCACAAACTGGGCCCTGGGCCTGGGCCCTGGAGCCCTGGAGGCCCTGGGCCTGAAGGCCCTGGGCCCTGGGCCTGGGCCCTGGGCCACTGAGGCCCTGGGCCTGAGCCTGGGCCCTGGGCCTGGGCCCTGGGCCCTGGGCCTGGGCCCTGGGCCTGGGCCGCTGGGCGCTGGGCACTGGAGTACCTGCAGGCCACTGGGCCCTGGGCCCCTGGGCCCTGGGCCCTGGGCCCTGGGCCTGGGCCTGGGCCCTCGGGCCCTGGGCCCTGGGCCACCATTTTGGGCCTCTGGGCCTGGGCCACAGGCCCTGGGAGGCCCTGGGCCCTGGGCCCTGGGCCCTGGGCCCTGGGCCCTGGGCCTGGAGCCTGGGCTGGGCCCTGGGCCTGGGCCTGGGCCTGGGCCTGGGCTGGCCTGGGCCACTGGGCCTGGGCCCTGGGCCCTGGGCCTGGAGCCCTGGGCCTGGGGCCCTGGGCCTGGGCCCTGGAGCCTGGGGCCCTGGGCCACTGGGCCTGGAGGCCTGGAAGCCTGGGCCACTGGGCCCTGGGCCTGGGCCTGGGCCCTGGGCCTGGGCCTGGGCCCTGGGCCTGGGCCTGGGCCCTGGGCCCTGGGCCCTGGGCCCTGGGCCCTGGGCCCTGGGCCTGGGCCTGGGCCTGGGCCCTGGGCCTCCTGGGCCCTGGGCCTGGGTGGCCTGGGGCCTGCAGGCCCTGGGCCCTGGGCCTGGGCCCTGGGCCCTGGGCCTGGGCTGGGCCCTGGGCCCTGGGCCTGCAGGCCCTGGGCCTGGGCCCCTGAGGCCCTGGGCCTGGGCCTGGGCCCTGGGCCTGGGCCTGGGCCCTGGGCCTGGGCCCTGGGCCCTGGGCCTGGGCCCTGGGCCTGGGCCCTGGGCCCTGGGCCTGGGCCTGGGCCTGGGCCCTGCGGCCTGGGCCTGGGCCTGGGCCTGGGCCTGGAGCCTGGGCCTGGGCCACTGGGCCCTGGGCCTGGGCCTGGGCCTGTTCGTGCAGGCCTGGGCCCTGGGCCTGGGCCCTGGGCCCTGGGTGGCCTGGGCCCTGGGCCTGGTGCCTGGGCCCTCGGGCCTGGGCCCTGGGCCCTGGGCCTGGGCCTGGAGGCCTGTTTCAGGCCCTGGGCCCTGGGCCCTGGGCCCTGGGCCCTGGGCCCTGGGCCCTGGGCCTGGAGGCCCTGGGCCCTCGGGCCTGGGCCCTGGGCCACTGGGCCCTGGGCCCTAGGGCCCTGGGCCCTGGGCCGGCCCTGGGCCCTGGGCCCTGGAAGCCCTGGAGGCCCTAGGGCCCTGGGCCCTGGGCCCTGGGCCTGGGCCACAGAGCCTGGGCCCTGGGCCTGGGCCCTGGGCCCTGGGCCCTGGGCCCTGGGCCCTGGGCCCTGGGCCCTGGGCCTGGGCCTGCAGGCCCTGGGCCCTGGGCCCTGGGCCACTGGGCCCTGGGCCTGGGCCTGGGCCCTGGGCCCTGGAGAAACAGGCCTGAGGCCCTAGGGCCTGGGCCCTGGGCCCTGGGCCCTGGGCCCTGGGCCTGGGCCTGGGCCCTGGGCCCTGGGCCCTGGGCCTGGGCCCTGGGCCACTGGGCCTGAGCCTGAGGCCTGGAGGCCTGGGCCACAGGCCTGGGCCCTGGGCCTGGGCCCTGGGCCTGGGCCTGGGCCTGGGCTGGGCCTGGGCCCTGGAGCCCTGGGCCCTGGGCCTGGGCCCTGGGCCTGGAGCCTCAGGCCGGCTGGGCCTGGGCCCTGGGCCTGGGGCCCTGGGCCTGGGCCTGGGCCTGGGCCTGGGCCTGGGCCTGGGCCCTGGGCCTGGGCCCTGGGCCTGGGCCCTGGGCCTGGGCCCTGGGCCCTGGGCCTGAGCCCTGGGCCCTGGGCCCTGGGCCTGGGCCGCTGGGCCCTGTTTCAGGCCTGAGGCCTGGGCCTGGGCCTGGAGGCCCTGGGCCTGGGCCCTGGGCCTGGGCCTGGGCCTGGGCCCTGGAGGCCCTGGGCCTGGGCCCTGGCCTCAGCCGCTGGGCCCTGGGCCTGGAGGCCCTGGGCCCTGGGCCTGGGCCTGGGCCCTGGGCCCTGGGCCCTGGAGCCCTGGGCCCTGCAGAGCCCTGGGCCTGGGCCTGGGCCCTGGGCCCTGGGCCCTGGGCCTGGGCCCTGGGCCCTGGGCCCTGGAGCCCTGGGCCCTGGGCCTGGGCCCTGGAGCCCTGGGCCCTGGAGGCCCTGGGCCTGCAGGCCTGGAGCCCTGGGCCCTGGGCCTGGGCCCTGGGCCCTGGGCCTGGGCCCTGGGCCCTGGGCCTGGGCCCTGGGCCCTGGGCCCTGGGGCCCTGGGGCCCTGGGACCCTGGGCCCTGGGGCCCTGGGCCCTGGGCCTGAAGCCCTGGGCCCTGGAGCCTGGAGAGCCCTGGGCCTGGGCCCTGGAAGCCACTGGGCCCTGGGCCTGGGCCCTGGGCCTGGGCCCTGGGCCCTGGAGGCCTGGGCCCTGGGCCCTGGGCTCTGGGCCTGGAGCCTGGGCCCTGGAGGGCGCAGGCCTGGGCCTCGTTCCAGGGCCCTGGGCACTAGGGCCTGGAGCCTGGGCCCTGGGCCCTGGGCCCTGGGCCGCTGGGCCCTGGGCCCTGGGGCCTGGGCCCTGGGCCCTGGGCCCTGGGCCCTGGGCCCTGGGCCCTGGGCCCTGGGCCCTGGGCCTGGGCCCTGGGCCTGGGCCCTGGGCCCTGGGCCCTGGGCCCTGGGCCCACTGGGCCCTGGGCCCTGGGCCCTGGAGCCCTGGGCCCTGGGCCTGGAGCCCTGGGCCCTGGAGGCCTGGGCCTGGGCCCTGGGCCTGGGCCTGGGCCCTGGGCCTGGGCCCTGGGCCTGGGCCCTGGGCCTCGGGCCTGGGCCCTGGAGGCCCTGGAGGCCTGGGCCTGGGCCTGGGCCCTGGGCCCTGGGCCGCTGGGCCTGGGCCTGGGCCTGGGCCTGGGCCCTGGGCCCTGGGCCCTGGGCCCTGGGCCCTGGGCCCTGGGCCTGGGCCCTGGGCCCTGGGCCCTGGGCCTGGGCCTGGGCCACTGGGCCCTGGTGCAGGCGCTGGGCCCTGGGCCCTGGGCCGCTGGGCCTGGGCCCTGGGCCTGCAGGCCCTGGGCCCTGGGCCCTGGGCCCTGGGCCCTGGGCCCTGGGCCCTGGGCCCTGGAGCCTGGGCCTGGGCCCTGGGCCCTGGGCCCACTGTAGGCCTGGGCCCTGGAGCCCTGGGGCTGCTGGGCCCTGGGCCTGGGCCCTGGGCCCTGGGCCTGGGCCTCTGGGCCTGGGCCTAGGGCCTGGAAGGCCCTGGGCCACTGGGCCACTGGGCCCTGGGCCCACTGGGCCTGCGGCCCCTGGGCCCTGGGCCCTGGGCCCTGGGCCCTAGGCCCTGGGCCCTGGGCCCTGGGCCTGGGCCCTGGGCCCTGGGCCCTGGGCCCACTGGGCCTGGGCCCTGGGCCCTGGGCCCTGGGCCCTGGGCCTGTTTTCAGGCCTGGGCCCTGGGCCTGGGTATAGGCCCTGGGCCTGGGCCCTGGGCCCTGGGCCCTGGGCCCTGAGGCCTGGGCCCTGGGCCTGGGCCCTGGGCCCTGGGCCCTGGGCCTGGGTACAGGCTGACACCTGGGCCTGGGCCCTGGGCCACTGGGCCTGGGCCCTGGGCCCTGGGCCCTGGGCCTGGGTACAGGCCTGGAGGCTGAGCCTGGGCCTGAGGCCCTAGGCCAGGCCTGAGCCCTGGGCCCTGGGCCCTGGGCCCTGGGCCTGGGCCCTGGGCCTGGGCCTGGGCCCTGGGCCTCGGGCCTGGGCCCTGGGCCCTGGGCCCTGGGCCTGGGCCCTGGGCCTGGGCCACTGAAGGCCTGGAGGCCCTGGGCCTGTAAAATTTCAGGCCCCTGGGCCTGGGCACTGGAGCCCTGGGAGGCCCTGGAGCCCGCAGGCTGGGCCGCAGGCCTGGGCCCTGGGCCTGGGCCCTGGGCCCTGGAGCCCTGGAGGCCCTGGGCCCTGGGCCCTGGGCCCTGGGCCCTGGGCCTGGGCCACTGGGCCTGGGCCTGGGCCCTGAGCCCTGGGCCACTGGGCCACCTGGGCCCTGGGCCTGGGCCCTGGGCCCCTGGGCCCTGGGCCTGGGCCTGGGCCCTGGGCCCTGGGCCCTAGGGCCTGGGCCTGGGCTCTGGGCCTGGGCCACTGGGCCCTGGGCCCACTGGGCACTGGGCCCTGGAGCCTGGGCCCTGGGCCTGGGCCCTGGGCCTGGGCCCTGAGGCCCTGGGCCTCTGGGCCTGGGCCCTGGGCCTGGGCCCTGGAGCCCTGGGCCTGGGCCCTGGGCCTGGGCCTGGGCCCTGGGCCACTGGGCCCTGAGGCCACTAGGCCCTCAGGCACGGAGCAGGCTGCAGGCCCTGGGCCCTGGGCCCTGGGCCCTGGAGCCCTGGAGCCTGGGCCCTGGAGCCTGGGCCTGCAGGCCCTGGGCCACTGGGCCCTGGGCCTGGGCCACTGGGCCCTGGGCCCTGGGCCCTGGGCCCTGGGCCCGCTGGGCCTGGGCCTGGGCCTGGGCCCTGGGCCCTGGGCCCTGGGCCTGGGCCCTGGGCCCTGGGCCACTGGGCCCTGGGCCTGGGCCCTGCAGGCCCTGGAGGCCCTGGGCCCTGGGCCTGGGCCCTGGGCCCTGGGCCCTGGGCCCTGCGGCCACTGGGCCCTGGGCCCTGGGCCCTGGGCCTGGGCTGGGCCTGGGCCCTGGGCCCTGGGCCCTGGGCCCTAGGGCCCTGGGCCCTGGGCCTAGGCCTGGAGCCCTGGGCCCTGGGCCCTGGAGCCACAGACCCTGGAGCCACTGGGCCATGGGCCCTGGGCCCTGGGCCCTGGGGCCTGGGCCCTGGGCCACTGGGCCCCTGGGCCACTGGGCCCTGGGCCTGGGCCACTGGGCTGGGCCTGGGCCCTGAGGCCCTGGGCCACCAGGCCCTGGGCCCTGCGACCCTAGGCCCTGGAGCCTGAGCCCTGGGCCTGGGCCACAGGCCTGGGCCCTGGGCCCTGGGCCCTGGGCCCTGGGCGCAGGCCTGGAGGCCCTGGGCCCTGGGCCTGGGCTGGGCCACTGGGCCCACAGGCTGAGCACAGGCCTGGAGCCTGGGCCTGGGCCTGGGCCCTGGGCCCTGGGCCTGGGCCTGGGCCTGGAGGCCCACCAGGCCTGGGCCCTGGGCCCTGGGCCCTGGGCCGCAGGCCACTGAGGCCCTGGGCCCTGGGCCCTGGGCCCCTGGGCCCTGGGCCTGAACACCGGCCTGGGCCCTGGGGCTCAGGCCTGGGCCCTGGGCCCTGGGCCCTGGGCCCTGGGCCCTGGGCCCTGGGCCCTGGGCCTGGAGCCCTGGGCCCTGGAGCCTGGGCCTGGGCCACTGGGGCCCTGGGCCCTGGGCCCACTGGGCCACTGGGCCCTGGGCCTGGGCCCTGGGCCTGGGCCACTGGGCCTGGGCCTGGGCCCTGGGCGCAGGCCATGGGCCCACTGGGCCCTGGGCCCTGGGCCCTGGGCCCTGGAGCCACTGGGCCTGGGCCTGGGCTGGGCCTGGGCCCTGGGCCCTGGGCCCTGGGCCCTAGGGCCTGGGCCTGGGCCCTGGGCCCTCGGGCCTGGGCCCTGCAGGCCCTGGGCCCTGGGCCCTGGGCCTGGGCCCTGGGCCACTGGGCCTGCGGGCCCTGGGGCCCTGGGGCCCTGGGGCCCTGGGCCTGGGCCCTGGGCCCTGGGCCTGGAGTGCGCAGGCGCGGGCCCTGGAGCCCTGGGCCCTGGGCCCTGGAGGCCCTGGGCCCTGGGCCTGGGCCCTGGGCCCTGGGCCTGTGACCTGGGGCGGCCCTGGGCCTGGGCCACAGGCCCTGGGCCTGGGCCTGGGCCACTGGGCCCTGGGCCTGGGAGGCCCTGGGCCTGGAGCCTGGGCCTGGGCCTGAGCCTGGGCCCTGGGCCTGGGCCACAGGCACCCGACAGGCCTGGGCCTGGGCCTGGAGCTCGTCCTCTGGGCCCTGGAGCCTGGGCCTGGGCCCTGGGCCCTGGGCCCTGGGCCACCTGGGCCCTGGGCCGCTGGGCCACATCCTGGGCTGACCCTGGGCCCTGGGCCCTGGGCCCTGGGCCTGGGCCTGGGCCCTGGGCCCTGGGCCCTGGGCCCTGGGCCCTGGGCCCTGGGCCCTGGGCCCTGGGCCCTGGGCCCTGGGCCCTGGGCCCTGAGCCCTGGGCCTGGGCCTGGTATAGCCCTGGGCCCTGGGCCCTGGGCCCTGGGCCTGGGCCCTGGGCCCTGGGCCCTGGGCCCTGGGCCTGGCCGCCCTGGGCCCTGGAGCCTGGGCTGGGCCTGGGCCTGGGCCTGGGCCCTGGGCCACAGGCCTGAGCCTGGGCCCTGGGCCTGGGCCTGGGCCCTGGGCCTGGGCCTGGGCCTGGGCCTGGGCCCTGCCAGGCCTGGGCCACTGGGCCCTGGGCCTGGAGCCCTGGGCCTGGGCCCTGGGCCCTGGGCCACTGGGCCACACTGGGCCTGGGCCCTGGGCCCTGGGCCCACTGGGCCCACTGGGCCCTGGGCCCTGGGCCTGGGCCTGGGCCCTGGGCCTGGGCCCTGGGCCTGGGCCTGGGCCCTGGGCCCTGGAGGCCCTGGGCCCTGGGCCTGGGCCCTGGGCCTGGGCCCTGGGCCTGGGCCGCTGAGAGCCCTGGGCCTGGAGCCTGGGCCTGGGCCTGGGCCACGGGCTGGGCCTGGGCCCTGGGCCCTGGGCCCTGGGCCACTGGGCCCTGGAGAGCCAACTGGGCCTGGGCCTGGGCCCTCAGGCCCTGGGCCCTGGGCCGCTGGGCCCTGGGCCTGGGCCTGGGCCCTGGGCCCTGGGCCCTGGGCCTGGGCCCTGGGCCCTGGGCCCTGGGCCTGGGCCCTGGGCCCTGGGCCCTGGAGCCCTGAATGCCTGGGCCCTGGGCCTGGGCCCTGGGCCTGGGCCCTGGGTGCCCTGGGCCTGGGCCCTGGGCCTGGGCCCTGGGCCCTGGAGCCCTGGGCCTGGGCCTGGTGCCCTGGGCCCTGCAGGCCTGGGCCCTGGAGCCCTGGGCCTGGGCCCTGGGCCCTGGGCCCTGGGCCCTGGGCCCTGGGCCCTGGAGGCCCTGGGCCCTGGGCCCTGGGCCCTGGGCCCTGGGGCCCTGGGGCCCTCAGAGGGCCCTGCGGCCCTCAGGGCCTGGGCCCTGGGCCCCTGCAGAGGCCCTGGGCCCTGGGCCTGGAGGCCCTGGGCCCTGGGCCTGGGCCTGGGCCCTGGGCCCTGGGGCCGCAGGCCCTGGGGCCCTGGGCCCTGGCCCTGGGCCCTGGGCCCTGGGCCTGCGGCCCTGAGGCCCTGGGCCCTGGGCCCTGGGCCTGGGCCCTGGGCCCTGCAGGCCCTGGGCCCTGGGCCTGGGCCCTGGGCCGCAGGCCTGGGCCCTGGGCCTGGGCCCTGGGCCTGCACGGCCCTGGGCCTGGGCCCTGGGCCGCTGGAGAGCCCTGGGCCTGGGCCTGACAGGCCTGGGCCTGGGCCCTGGGCCTGGGCCTGGGCCCTGGGCCCTGGGCCTGGGCCGCAGGCCTGGGCCCTGGGCCCTGGGCCCTGGGCCACCAGGCCTGGGCCCTGGGAGGCCCTGGGGCCCTGGGCCCTGGGCCTGGGCCCTGGGCCTGGGCCCTGGGCCTGGGCCTGGGCCTGGGCCCTGGGCCTGGGCCTGGGCCTGGGCCCTGGGCCCTGGGCCCTGGGCCCTGGGCCTGGGCCTGGGCCCTGGGCCCTGGGCCTGGGCCTGGGCCTGGGCCTGGGCCCTGGGCCTGGGCCCTGGGCCCTGGGCCTGGGCCCTGGGCCCTGGGCCCTGGGCCTGGGCCCTGGGCCTGGGCCTGGGCCTGGGCCTGGGCAGGCCTGGGCCTGGGCCTGGGCCCTGGGCCTGGGCCCTGGGCCCTGGGCCTGGGCCCTGGGCCTGGGCCTGGGCCCTGGGCCTGGGCCTGGGCCCTGGGCCCTGGGCCCTGGGCCCTGGGCCCTGGGCCCTGGGCCCTGGGCCCTGGGCCCTGGGCCTGGGCCTGGGCCCTGGGCCTGGGCCTGGGCCCTGGGCCTGGGCCCTGGGCCTGGGCCCTGGGCCCTGGGCCTGGGCCTGGGCCTGGGCCCTGGGCCTGGGCCCTGGGCCTGGGCCTGGGCCCTGGGCCCTGGGCCCTGGGCCTGGGCCCTGGGCCCTGGGCCCTGGGCCTGGGCCCTGGGCCCTGGGCCCTGGAGCCTGGGCCTGGGCCCTGGGCCTGGGCCCTGGGCCCTGGGCCTGGGCCTGGGCCCTGGGCCCTGGGCCCTGGGCCTGGGCCCTGGGCCCTGGGCCCTGGGCCTGGGCCTGGGCCCTGGGCCTGGGCCCTGGGCCCTGGGCCCTGGGCCCTGGGCCTGGGCCCTGGGCCTGGGCCTGGGCCCTGGGCCTGGGCCCTGGGCCCTGGGCCTGGGCCCTGGGCCCTGGGCCTGGGCCCTGGGCCTGGGCCCTGGGCCTGGGCCTGGGCCCTGGGCCCTGGGCCCTGGGCCCTGGGCCTGGGCCTGGGCCCTGGGCCCTGGGCCCTGGGCCTGGGCCCTGGGCCCTGGGCCCTGGGCCTGGGCCCTGGGCCCTGGGCCCTGGGCCCTGGGCCCTGGGCCTGGGCCCTGGGCCTGGGCCCTGGGCCCTGGGCCTGGGCCCTGGGCCTGGGCCCTGGGCCTGGGCCCTGGGCCTGGGCCTGGGCCCTGGGCCTGGGCCTGGGCCTGGGCCCTGGGCCCTGGGCCTGGGCCCTGGGCCTGGGCCTGGGCCTGGGCCTGGGCCCTGGGCCCTGGGCCTGGGCCTGGGCCCTGGGCCTGGGCCTGAGGCCCTGGGCCTGGGCCACTGGGCCCTGGGCCCTGGGCCTGGGCCCTGGGCCTGGGCCCTGGGCCTGGGCCTGGGCCCTGGGCCTGGGCCTGGGCCCTGGGCCTGGGCCCTGGGCCCTGGGCCTGGGCCCTGGGCCCTGGGCCTGGGCCCTGGGCCTGGGCCCTGGGCCCTGGGCCTGGGCCCTGGGCCCTGGGCCTGGGCCTGGGCCCTGGGCCCTGGGCCTGGGCCTGGGCCCTGGGCCCTGGGCCTGGGCCCTGGGCCCTGGGCCTGGGCCCTGGGCCTGGGCCTGGGCCCTGGGCCCTGGGCCTGGGCCTGGGCCTGGGCCCTGGGCCTGGGCCCTGGGCCCTGGGCCCTGGGCCTGGGCCTGGGCCTGGGCCCTGGGCCTGGGCCCTGGGCCTGGGCCCTGGGCCCTGGGCCTGGGCCTGGGCCTGGGCCTGGGCCCTGGGCCCTGGGCCCTGGGCCCTGGGCCCTGGGCCTGGGCCCTGGGCCCTGGGCCTGGGCCCTGGGCCTGGGCCCTGGGCCTGGGCCCTGGGCCCTGGGCCCTGGGCCCTGGGCCCTGGGCCTGGGCCTGGGCCCTGGGCCTGGGCCCCTGGGCCTGGGCCTGGGCCCTGGGCCCTGGGCCCTGGGCCCTGGGCCCTGGGCCCTGGGCCTGGGCCCTGGGCCCTGGGCCCTGGGCCCTGGGCCTGGGCCCTGGGCCCTGGGCCTGGGCCTGGGCCTGGGCCCTGGGCCTGGGCCCTGGGCCTGGGCCCTGGGCCCTGGGCCCTGGGCCCTGGGCCCTGGGCCCTGGGCCCTGGGCCCTGGGCCCTGGGCCCTGGGCCTGGGCCTGGGCCCTGGGCCTGGGCCTGGGCCCTGGGCCCTGGGCCTGGGCCTGGGCCCTGGGCCCTGGGCCCTGGGCCTGGGCCCTGGGCCCTGGGCCTGGGCCCTGGGCCCTGGGCCTGGGCCCTGGGCCCTGGGCCTGGGCCCTGGGCCCTGGGCCCTGGGCCTGGGCCTGGGCCTGGGCCCTGGGCCCTGGGCCTGGGCCCTGGGCCCTGGGCCTGGGCCCTGGGCCTGGGCCCTGGGCCTGGGCCCTGGGCCTGGGCCTGGGCCCTGGGCCTGGGCCCTGGGCCCTGGGCCTGGGCCTGGGCCCTGGGCCTGGGCCTGGGCCCTGGGCCTGGGCCCTGGGCCTGGGCCTGGGCCCTGGGCCTGGGCCCTGGGCCTGGGCCTGGGCCCTGGGCCCTGGGCCCTGGGGCCTGGGCCCTGGGCCCTGGGCCTGGGCCTGGGCCCTGGGCCCTGGGCCTGGGCCCTGGGCCCTGGGCCTGGGCCTGGGCCTGGGCCTGGGCCCTGGGCCTGGGCCTGGGCCCTGGGCCCTGGGCCCTGGGCCTGGGCCTGGGCCTGGGCCCTGGGCCTGGGCCTGGGCCCTGGGCCCTGGGCCCTGGGCCCTGGGCCCTGGGCCTGGGCCTGGGCCTGGGCCCTGGGCCCTGGGCCTGGGCCCTGGGCCTGGGCCTGGGCCCTGGGCCTGGGCCCTGGGCCTGGGCCCTGGGCCTGGGCCCTGGGCCCTGGGCCTGGGCCCTGGGCCTGGGCCTGGGCCCTGGGCCCTGGGCCTGGGCCTGGGCCCTGGGCCTGGGCCTGGGCCTGGGCCTGGGCCTGGGCCCTGGGCCTGGGCCCTGGGCCCTGGGCCTGGGCCTGGGCCCTGGGCCCTGGGCCCTGGGCCCTGGGCCCTGGGCCTGGGCCCTGGGCCCTGGGCCCTGGGCCCTGGGCCCTGGGCCTGGGCCTGGGCCCTGGGCCCTGGGCCCTGGGCCTGGGCCCTGGGCCCTGGGCCCTGGGCCTGGGCCCTGGGCCTGGGCCCTGGGCCCTGGGCCTGGGCCCTGGGCCTGGGCCTGGGCCTGGGCCCTGGGCCCTGGGCCTGGGCCTGGGCCCTGGGCCTGGGCCCTGGGCCCTGGGCCTGGGCCTGGGCCCTGGGCCCTGGGCCCTGGAGCCCTGGGCCCTGGGCCTGGGCCCTGGGCCCTGGGCCCTGGGCCCTGGGCCTGGGCCCTGGGCCCTGGGCCTGAGGCCCTGGGCCTGGGCCCTGGGCCCTGGGCCTGGGCCCTGGGCCCTGGGCCTGGGCCCTGGGCCTGGGCCCTGGGCCCTGGGCCTGGGCCCTGGGCCTGGGCCCTGGGCCTGGGCCCTGGGCCCTGGGCCTGGGCCTGGGCCTGGGCCTGGGCCCTGGGCCTGGGCCCTGGGCCCTGGGCCCTGGGCCTGGGCCTGGGCCTGGGCCTGGGCCCTGGGCCTGGGCCTGGGCCCTGGGCCTGGGCCTGGGCCCTGGGCCCTGGGCCTGGGCCTGGGCCTGGGCCCTGGGCCCTGGGCCTGGGCCCTGGGCCTGGGCCTGGGCCTGGGCCCTGGGCCCTGGGCCTGGGCCCTGGGCCTGGGCCTGGGCCCTGGGCCTGGGCCTGGGCCCTGGGCCTGGGCCCTGGGCCCTGGGCCCTGGGCCCTGGGCCTGGGCCCTGGGCCCTGGGCCCTGGGCCCTGGGCCCTGGGCCTGGGCCTGGGCCTGGGCCCTGGGCCTGGGCCCTGGGCCTGGGCCTGGGCCCTGGGCCCTGGGCCTGGGCCCTGGGCCTGGGCCTGGGCCCTGGGCCCTGGGCCCTGGGCCCTGGGCCTGGGCCCTGGGCCTGGGCCTGGGCCCTGGGCCCTGGGCCTGGGCCCTGGGCCCTGGGCCTGGGCCTGGGCCTGGGCCCTGGGCCTGGGCCCTGGGCCTGGGCCTGGGCCCTGGGCCTGGGCCCTGGGCCCTGGGCCTGGGCCTGGGCCTGGGCCTGGGCCCTGGAGCCCTGGGCCTGGGCCCTGGGCCTGGGCCTGGGCCTGGGCCCTGGGCCCTGGGCCCTGGGCCCTGGGCCTGGGCCCTGGGCCCTGGGCCTGGGCCTGGGCCCTGGGCCCTGGGCCCTGGGCCCTGGGCCTGGGCCTGGGCCCTGGGCCTGGGCCTGGGCCTGGGCCCTGGGCCTGGGCCCTGGGCCTGGGCCCTGGGCCTGGGCCCTGGGCCCTGGGCCTGGGCCCTGGGCCCTGGGCCTGGGCCTGGGCCTGGGCCCTGGGCCTGGGCCTGGGCCCTGGAGCCCTGGGCCCTGGGCCCTGGGCCCTGGGCCTGGGCCTGGGCCCTGGGCCTGGGCCTGGGCCTGGGCCCTGGGCCTGGGCCCTGGGCCCTGGGCCCTGGGCCCTGGGCCTGGGCCTGGGCCCTGGGCCCTGGGCCCTGGGCCCTGGGCCTGGGCCTGGGCCCTGGGCCTGGGCCCTGGGCCCTGGGCCTGGGCCTGGGCCTGGGCCCTGGGCCTGGGCCTGGGCCTGGGCCCTGGGCCCTGGGCCCTGGGCCTGGGCCTGGGCCCTGGGCCTGGGCCCTGGAGCCCTGGGCCTGGGCCTGGGCCTGGGCCCTGGGCCTGGGCCCTGGGCCTGGGCCTGGGCCCTGGGCCCTGGGCCCTGGGCCTGGCCCTGGGCCCTGGGCCCTGGGCCCTGGGCCCTGGGCCCTGGGCCCTGGGCCTGGGCCCTGGGCCTGGGCCTGGGCCTGGGCCCTGGGCCCTGGGCCCTGGGCCTGGGCCTGGGCCTGGGCCTGGGCCCTGGGCCCTGGGCCCTGGGCCTGGGCCCTGGGCCACTGGGCCCTGGGCCTGGGCCTGGGCCCTGGGCCCTGGGCCTGGGCCCTGGGCCTGGGCCTGGGCCCTGGGCCCTGGGCCCTGGGCCCTGGGCCCTGGGCCTGGGCCCTGGGCCTGGGCCTGGGCCCTGGGCCCTGGGCCTGGGCCCTGGGCCCTGGGCCTGGAGGCCCTGGGCCTGGGCCTGGGCCCTGGGCCCTGGGCCTGGGCCTGGGCCCTGGGCCCTGGGCCTGGGCCCTGGGCCCTGGGCCTGGGCCTGGGCCCTGGGCCCTGGGCCCTGGGCCTGGGCCCTGGGCCCTGGGCCTGGGCCCTGGGCCTGGGCCCTGGGCCCTGGGCCTGGGCCCTGGGCCCTGGGCCTGGGCCTGGGCCCTGGGCCTGGGCCCTGGGCCTGGGCCTGGGCCTGGGCCTGGGCCTGGGCCTGGGCCCTGGGCCTGGGCCCTGGGCCCTGGGCCCTGGGCCTGGGCCCTGGGCCCTGGGCCCTGGGCCTGGGCCTGGGCCCTGGGCCTGGGCCCTGGGCCTGGGCCCTGGGCCTGGGCCTGGGCCCTGGGCCCTGGGCCTGGGCCTGGGCCTGGGCCCTGGGCCCTGGGCCTGGGCCTGGGCCCTGGGCCCTGGGCCTGGGCCTGGGCCCTGGGCCTGGGCCTGGGCCCTGGGCCTGGGCCCTGGGCCCTGGGCCTGGGCCCTGGGCCCTGGGCCTGGGCCTGGGCCTGGGCCTGGGCCCTGGGCCTGGGCCCTGGGCCTGGGCCTGGGCCCTGGGCCCTGGGCCTGGGCCCTGGGCCTGGGCCTGGGCCTGGGCCTGGGCCCTGGGCCTGGGCCCTGGGCCTGGGCCTGGGCCTGGGCCCTGGGCCCTGGGCCTGGGCCCTGGGCCCTGGGCCTGGGCCCTGGGCCCTGGGCCCTGGGCCTGGGCCCTGGGCCTGGGCCCTGGGCCTGGGCCTGGGCCTGGGCCCTGGGCCTGGGCCTGGGCCCTGGGCCTGGGCCTGGGCCTGGGCCCTGGGCCCTGGGCCCTGGGCCTGGGCCCTGGGCCTGGGCCCTGGGCCTGGGCCCTGGGCCCTGGGCCCTGGGCCTGGGCCTGGGCCTGGGCCTGGGCCCTGGGCCTGGGCCTGGGCCTGGGCCTGGGCCTGGGCCCTGGAGCCCTGGGCCTGGGCCCTGGGCCCTGGAGCCCTGGGCCCTGGGCCTGGGCCCCTGGGCCTGGAGCCTGGGCCTGGGCCTGGGCCCTGGGCCCCAGGCCCTGGGCCTGGGCCCTGGGCCCCTGGGCCCTGGGCCCTGGGCCTGGGCCCCCTGGGCCCCCCAGGCCTGGGCCCGGGCCTGGGCCAGGGCCAGGGCCCCAGGCCCACGGCCGAACTGAGCCCCACAGACCCCTGAGCCCTAAACCCGGGCCCTGGAACCAGGGCCCCAGGGCCAGGCCAGACCCCCAGGACCCAGGGCCCTGGCCCCTGGGCCCTGGGCCTGGACCCCTGGGCCCGAACCACAGGAGGACCCGGGCCCAGGCCCTGGGCCCTGGGCCGGGCCCTAGGCCCAGACGGGCCCTGAACCACAGGGCCTGGGCCTGGGCCCTGGGCCCCGGGCCCTGGGCCCCGGCCCTGGGCCAGGGCCCCAGACCCGAGACCCAGGCCCCAGGCCCAGGCCCTGGGCCAGGGCCCACAGGCCCAGACCCAGGCCCTGGGCCCCACCAGGGCCCAGACCCCCAGCCCCCAGGGCCCAGGACCCAGACCTGGTCCCCCAGGACCCCCACCCCAGAGCCCACAGGCAGGCCCAGCCCCAGGCCCCCAGGCCCCTGAGACCCCAGGCCCCCAGGCCACAGAACCAGACCTGGCCACCCAGGACCCAGGAGCCACAGGGCCGGAGGGCCCCGGACCCGAACCAGGCCACAGGGCAGCCCCCAGGCCCAGACCCCAGGCCAGAGCCCCACCCAGGCCCCAGACGGCAGGGCCCAGGCCGAGACCCCAGGAGCCAGGCAGGCCACGAGACCCGGGCAGAAACCCCAGGACCCCAGGACCCCCAAACCACAGGCGGACCCCAGGCAGCCCCCCAGGACCCAGGCCAGGCCAAGGACAGGAGCCAGGAACCCCAGGACCCTCAGGCACAGGACCCCAGGACCCCAGGCCCCCAGTTTTGATTTTAAACTTAAAATAACAAATTTAAAAATTAAAACTTTCATTCCGTATTATAAATTTGTTTGATTTTTAAAAATAATATTATAAACCTTTTAAAAAGGTAAGAAAATCTTATTTAACATATATCCATATTTTTTTATGTATAAGCTTCCCCTACTCTTTTTATTTTTTAGTGTCTTATTTTTCAAATGGTTGAATTTCAAAAGGCCATTTTATTTATCTATTTATTTATATTATTATTTTCTCATCATTTTTTCTCTTCTTTGGCTAATTGGCTTGAGCGCAATTAATATTTCTCTCCAAATCATTGGGTTTTCTAAATCTATATTGGACTATTTTTGAGTTTAGGGTGGCAACAACATTCTTAATTATTTATTATGTTCTAAGCGTTTTAAATATTTTTTATATGTGTGATTATACAAACAACTATTTTTAAATTTAGATTAAAAATAAAATACTTGTGGATATGCTTGACATTTTTCCCTTAAATATTTTTAAATGAGAGGTATATATGTTTGTTTTGTGGCTTTTGATATATTTGAACAATATTTGAGTTATAAATCACATTAGTTTGAAAACAGTAAACTTGGGAGTATAGAATTTGGAAAATTTTTAAGGGTGCATATGAAAAAACCATTTTATTTATCTAATTATTTTATATTATTATTTTATCGTTGTTTTGCTCTTTCTTTTGGTGGTTAACCCCACCGACTTTGGGCGTATATATCGCCTCCCGCGATCCAAAATTTTGAAAGAAAGGATCGAAAATTCCTTGTCGCGAGGGCGAGAAAAGGGGCGAGCTCAGGCTAGGGTTTTGCATTTTGGAGGTCGGAGTAGAAGATGAGCGTGAATCCGGCGCCGCCCAGCTCCCATGGCGCCAGTTCCATCTCCGACAAGGACTGCCCGTCGCTGCCCCTGGAAACCCTTTCATCTCCTGCAGTGCATCAGGTTTCCACCGTGTGTGCGCGGCGTCAGCGGCGCTCCGAAACTGGCGATCCATCTTATCTTCGGGGTCCGATCCCGGCCCCAGGCCCCCAACCTCATCGTCCTCCACTTCACCTCCCTCGGTGTCGTCCGCAAGATCTTCGAGGACTGCCGTGCCGTGCGCATCCTCGTTCACCTTCCCGATGAGGTCTTCTCCGGCTCTCCCCTTACTCCCGTATGACTCCTCACAAACGCTAACCCCCGTGCCTTCGACCGTGCATGCAAAGGCCGCTTGCAGCTATCCTTCTTCACCGGTGAACCTCTTCATCCCCTCCCCAAGCCCTCGTCACTTATTCGTTCCCAAATCCTAATCCCAACCCAGCGTCCATCTCATGTTGCTCTTGATCATTCATCATTGTCACAGGGGTAATTTTTGCTGTAATCGAAGGTTGCCGTTAGGAGGATTCTTGGCTTCGTGATAAAGGTTGGCGAGCTCCATCCTGGATGCTTCTCCGGGAGGCACGCAGGTTCATGCCCTTGATTTAAGCACTTTTAAATTTCCAGAAAACTCATGAATTTTTTGTTCATATTTTTCCCGTTCTTTTGATTGAATCTTGCGATTGTAATTTCTCTTAAATCGTTACCTGTTACTTTGAAATTTTGTCGGTGAATTCGTGTTATTTATTTCATGTTTGACATATCATTATATTCTTTTCCCATAAGTAGGGATCTGGATGAATTCTTTGAAGGACATTCTCTCTCACAAGTCTTGGTTCATTACCATTGTTTATGTAAACACTTACTCCAAATATCAATTATTATAGTCCATTGTGTAAGAAATGGCAGCATATTTTTTCTGTGGAATGACCCCTGAATGTTTATTTAGGGTTTCTAGTTTTAATGGGATTTACTTTTGTCCATATTTATGTACCAATGACAGCATAAACAATTGATACTCCGTAAAAAAGCATCTAGAGTATACTGTATGTGATTTGTGCATCTTTTCTTTTGTTACCATTTCCTAATCATATTTGGCACCTCACGACACAGTCACACCACCATCCTCTTAGTTCTCTGCATCATCCTTTTCACTTTATCTTCGGTATTGGCCGGAATCTAGTGCTTTTCGTTGTGGTCTGAAGTGATTAGGACAAGGCCGTCAGAAATAAGCTATAAATCAAGCCAGAGAATTTCGTAATTTGTTTGTCCCTTCACCCATTGGATAGTTTTCTTTTGCATCTTTGTAAGCCCTATAGGTGTTTGTTGATATGCCTGTTATGATTTCTTTTGTATTTGCCATTTTTTAAAACATTCTTGTTTTGGTAGTTCTAAGAGAATTTATGATATTTATTCTATAGTTTTAGATTTTACTAATCTGAAGCACATATGTTTGGTGGATTTTGGAGTTCTTGTGATTATTATTTTTGATTTTTAATTTTTTTCTGCAGTTTATGTCATTTCATGCTTAGAGTTGGTGTGAATTCATAAAATTTGTTGAACTTCCTCCATAATCAAAATCAACTAAACCATTTGATGCTATTTTTATGATGAGGCTCTTCAAGGGAAAACAAGAAAGCTCATCTTTTGTTTGCCAAAATCAGAAAAATAAGCTATTCCATCTCTGATTAATAGGGCATGTGTGTATTTAATTTAAGATCCATGAATGACCTGTGGCAAACCTCATTAGCTAATTTGAATTGTGGGTTTTGCATTGTAGTCTTAACATTTTTTCTTCTTCTCTATCATAATGATCTTTGATGTCACTGTGGTCAGTCGGTGAATTCAAAAGTGCAGTCTGAAGGTAGGGTTGGCGCTTCATTTTTCCCCCATTTGTGTGAAGCGTGTGGTAGAAGTTGGGTTTGTTGTCTTTCTTGGAGATTTTGGAGGTTTTGGTTGGAGGCAAAATGGATGGTCAGTATTTAGGTGATAAATTGTTTGAATGGGATATAGGTAGGTTTTCTTCTTTCACATAGAAAAGTTATGTCTACACCTAGCCTTTGGTTGGTCATTTTGATAAAAGTATCACTGAGGAGAAGTAGGTTTATTTATTCCCGGAAAAGTTCTTTAACAAGGCATTGGGGATTTAGTTCATTTCGGGACCCAAATCTCAAACATTTTTTACTTTCAAGGGTTGGCCCTCTTTGCCTATTAAAATCTCTCCCTCTTTGACTCTTTGAAGGTGTAGCCTTTTCTTAATATCAAGTGTGAAACTTGACTTCAAAGGAATCAAAACCAAACTTCCTCCGATGCACTCATCTTTGGAACTTTTTGTTAAATTTAGTGCTTTTATTTTTTATAGAAATAGAAATGTAGCCTTTTTTTTTGTTGCAACTTTTTGTAACATTAGAGTATGTGTTTTACCAATTCTTTAAATGTAATGAATAAAGAGATAATTCTCACAATGAGGAATCAAATTTAATAATGCAAAAACAAACCAAAGTAGATACAGCTTTTTATGATTTAGGTTCATAAATGTAATGCTTATCTGAGGATAAAAGTTAAGATTGATGAACTTTAGAGAATGCATCTCACATGTTGATCTGAACTTGAGTGGAAGTGCAGTATTTTTAGTAGGGTTGTTCTATTTGCCATTTCTCTATGTAAGATAAAATTACATTTTAGGTAAAATAGTAAATTTCTCTCAATAATGCCTTAACTAGTTCTTTAAAAACACTTTTAGAGCTCTTTTCATATAAAGTTCTTTATTGGACACATTCATTAATGCCTTAGTTTGAACTTTCTCATATTTAATTAGATTAAAATAACTAATGTTAATTACCAAACAAGAGACTAATTAATAAGTGATGTGAAGAAGCTTAACTGTTTTAGAGATGCTTGAACTCATCATGGTTGTTCTCCATGCCTTTATTTTTCTTTTGGGATATTGAGCATTTTGTTTGAAAGGCAAAGTGCTTCTCTTCTTTCTCTTTTGTATATTCCATGGCTGTGACACTTAAACTATCCCTTCAGTAGTTCATCAACTTATATGCATGTATGCCTTTTATGTATATACCCTTGTGAATTTTGTATATTCCACATTTCCTTTATAGAATTTATATTTATATACATTTCTTTTAGGACATCTAGCCTTGAGCTTAAAGTCAACTATGGTCAATTTAGACATAACAAGGGTGACATAATATCAAGATTATTAGGTATACATTTTAGGCAAGAATTATTCTCCCAATTTTATTTTTATATTTTCATGATTTCTCATTTATTAACTTAATGTGGTTATGAAATAACTACACATAAAAATAGATGATCAGAATATTGAATTCAAATAAACTGAACATGAAACATGACTTTAAATATAGCTTGCATATGATTGAAGCCTTTCTTTGATTAAATTAGTCAGTAAACAATGGGTGTTCATATACTAATTGTTTTAGCACATTTTGTATGTTAAACAATTGTGTGCGTTGACTTTGACCAATCTTCATAGTTAATGAGTCCTTTCCCACTGATTTTGACTCTCAATCCTTATTATTAAAAGTTTTTCTTTTATTTTAGTACAGTTCTCATTTAAAATTTTCAGTTGCATATTTCTTTGGTATCATTCTTGCTAATGAAAATAATGGTCCCTGTTTTTATAGTACTGAAATGTTAATTATGGTCCCTGTTTTATATTACTTCTTCAATAGATTTAAAATTTCCAGTTGCATATTTCTTTGGTTCCTTCTTGTTAATGAAAATTTAAAATTGCAGCTGAGGAAGTTGACCTTTCATATGCAACTGAAAAATGATGTTATTGACACATCTGTCCATAAGTCACATGATGATCAAACCCATCTTTTCCTTAGACATTGAAAGGTGCTTCATAGGATATGTGTCCATTCCTATCTTTTTATGTCAATTATTGTTGCGATGGTTTTATTCTCTATGATCTATGACTAATTGCTATATACAACCTATCCATTATTTTGCTACTAATGCAGGGAATTCTGCAATCTCAGAATGCTTTGAAGGAAGATGAGGGTTTATGTCGTCTTCTTTATCATGAAAGTCTCATCACATCTTAACTGCACTTGTTGATTCACGACATAAAATGGTATATAAGGTGAAAAATTGTATAACAAACATTGACCCAGATAAGAAGGAAGAAAAGGAGAAGGTAAACAAGATTTCCATTTTCTTACTCATGCATTACTATATGATCAATGTTTCTATTGGTTTGAAGCTTGTTATTAGATAGGGATTTTCCATTCCTCTCTGGCAGCAATCAAATGTTATTTAATTTATAATTGATTTTTAACCATTGCCTTGCATATATTTTTCTCTTTAACAGGCTATTTTTTTTTCTATGCCTACATTTATTCCTGGTTGGATGATTTTAAAAACCTAATAATTGAATAGTTTTGCCTACCAGTATCTAGGCCTCTATTTTATTTTATTTATTATTATTGTGTTTTGCTGATTTCATGCTCCTTTTGGAACTTTGTATCAAAATTTAATTTATGTAGGGGTGTTCTTCTTACAGTCCCCATTAGAGTGGAGTAATGCTTGCCTCGTGTGTTGATTGATTTTTCCATGTTTTTTTTAATGATTACATGAAAGTCCATATCTTGTATCCAAGTTATGAAACAAACTGGGATACATCCCATGGCCTGCATTCCCCCTCACCTCCAAAATCTTTGTGTAGCAATTGAAGCTTTCAATGTGTTATTGATAATTTTTTTTTTTTTGTGCTTATTATTATCCTTTTTTTTTTGGTAACTAATCACTCAAGTTTTTTTACATAGAGTGGAGGTTGTGGTTTGCAGGAAGGGGCTATGGAAGATTCCATAGAAATTGTTGTGGAAAAACTGGCTTCATGCAACTAATGATGCAGTGGCTAAATCTTGTGCTTCCATGAAACATGTTAGAATTGCCTTTCAAATTAAATTTATCTGCTTGTCATTTGTTTTATATTTTTGCAGGTTTCCAATGAAGCAGATAATTGTTTAACCTAATTTTTGGCTCGGTATGATCCATTTTAGATGTCTTATGGTGTGTGCTCAAGAGACATTTGCTTCCACGTGTTCATTCTACAGTTTAGTAAATTATAGGAGATTGAGAATTTTTCCTTCTTATTTTTGTATCATTTGTTCTAATGCAGGTTGTAGGTCCTTTATTTGGTTAGTGATGATGAGAAACTCTTGTTATATGCATCAATTGTTTTAACCAAGGTAATTCTGAAATGTATATTCTTTTCATGCTGACCTGGCAGAACCTTGTATTTTGAACAATATTTATCCATAATTCTTCTAGCATGTATTTTCTGTTGATGAACCATGGATATTGTTTACTCAAGTCAGTTTATTTCTTTAAATCATGGAGTATCATGGCTAATAAAGATTTTTGGAATGAAATAAATTAAAAACTTTTGATTGGGATGGAACCTCAGAGACTTGGTATTATTGGTTAAATAGCTGTTGACTCCATTGGTTGCATATCCAGTTGTCTTTGACAAAGCCAATAAAAGTTTGACCATATGATTTGGATTTATGTTTGAATGATGTACAAAATTACTATCAAAAGAAAAAGAGCTATCAAATCTTATGCAGCTTTAACAGTCAATTGCAAATTTTTTGACATCTTTTGGCAATTCACTTCTCTGTTTAAGAAACAAAACATCATCCATTAATTATATTGGCAAAGCTATAAAACATTAGCAATTTTTATTGTTTGTTTCTTTTCAACTTATGGTTGTTATTCTAATTTTATTTGTTGAAGACTATTTTTTGGTGTGCCAGATTGTGTTTTTTCCCTTTTTTTGCTTTTGCCATGAAATTTGATTTTGATTCTCCACTTAATTTTTCCTTTTAACATGCGCAAAATTGTCTCAATTCCCATGATATTGATTCTATTTTGATTTAAGATAGTATCTTTCTCTCTTTTCTTTAATTTTTTGGTTGCATTCTATTAAAGTTGATGCTCTTAGAGATGATAGTTACTGCATTCCAAAATCAAACCATTCAAGATCGCATAAAAGGCACTCATGGATCTTGATTGTCTATTATGTTTCCTGAGGTCCTCCTCCATCCTTTGGAAAACATTTTTGCATCAGATTTGGGTGTAGCACAATGTTGTTCCATCTGGAGATTGTCCTCGGTCATTTTAAAGGATGGAAAGTCCTAGAAGATCCGACTCATGTCTATGAATATATGAGGTAATGGGTTGCCCTTTCTTTTGTTCAATGAAAGCATGCATAGAATATTGGAAATCACTGCCCTCATTGTGTGGAAAGCTTACTTGCCAATTTTTATGATTTATGACAATAGGATCTTTCCGATGGTTACACCCTCATCGATATAACCTTCTGACCTTCATTGAGTCCACTAAGCGTTGCTTTTGATAGAAATTGTCAGCTGATAGAGTCTTATCCGTTTCTTATTGCCAATTATGAATTCTCATGGATCTAAAACTTTATATGAATGCTTAACATGATGTAGGTGATAATTTACTCATTATGTGTATGTATATAAGTACACTAATTAGATTATAAGATTCTTTAAAGTAAACACAATAGAGCTCTAATAATTTTGCATTACCAACATCATATTTCTAAACTATGCATCATAACCATTATTTCTTTGTGTTTTTATTGCGGTTATTGTTTTAGCAGTCATTCATGAAGGCCAGAACCTCTGAGGGAACATGTGATTGCTGAGGTTGGGCATGCTAGATTAATGTTTGGGATTATTTCCTTTGAAAGCTAAGCAACTACCCATATATTGCCCTCATGGTGGTTGGTATGCTTCTCTAATCCTGTATTTCTTGTGTTTTCTTGTGCGTGCATGTATTCCCTTTTTACATGAATATTAGTTTATATCTAATTATAAATTGGTATGAAATAAAATACCATGTCTAACTTAATATTGCATCACAAAGTTTGAAGGTTATGTATTCCCTTTTTCAAATATTAGTTTATATCAAATTATATTTTTTATGAATTATTTATAGGTAGATTATGGTGAATGACCTTTGATCCAAGCGGGCATATTTTGCTCGATAATAATTCTGAAGATGCCTAGGTATAGGTTTTCTTTTCTTGAAACTAGTACAATCTTTTTGGTAACCCCTTTATAAGTTTTTAAATACAGATTCTGTGATTATCTTTCAATTTTTAAAAAATATATATTTTTATTAATATAAAATTTATCTATTTTAAAGAGTACCTATTTTTATTATCAAAATAGTAGCTATCAAATATATGATTGATTATGGTGTAGTTTGATTTTTTATTAGATATCTTTTCTTTTTGTGATATTTTTATTTTTTTAAAATCATCATAACCAAACCTAAATCCTTATTGCTTAAAAACATGACTATGGACAATGGGTTATTCTCTGGAAGCTTTCCTCCATTCCTCTCTCACCTTTAAGTCCACATCTTGTCTCACGATTTTCAATCAAAGTCATCCAGCGGAGAGGTGGAAGGGGATTTAAGGCACAAAATACATGTTTGACTTTTGTTACATGTTATTCTTATTTGCTAAAGAACTTGGTGGTTAAATTATAAACTAGTATATTTTTTATATTTTCCTTGTGTGCCCTAAATCCTCTTCCATTCCACTCCCTCCCAAACTGTGATAGATGATGATATCAAGCCATAAGAAAATATGTTTGATTTTTATTTCATGGACATGAACTTCATCCTGTGATGCCTCAATCGACTGATTGCTTCTTTATGCTTTTAATCTGTTGTTATTCGGGTTGTTGTATTCTTTTACAAATTTTATCGAACAACCCTTTCAAATAAAGATTTTAAGAACTAGACAAAGGTTGAACCTTGTTGGAAGAAATCCATTATGCAGTTTAGGAATTTTTGTGCTTTATTTTCTCTCAGTCTTACTCGATATTGAATTAGAATAATTGTCATGTGATGACAAACCTTGTTGCTTGAAGTCAAACTTCAGGTCAAGCTGACTTAGGAGGCGGTTTAGATCACTTGTTTGATATCAACCATACATTAGTTTTATTATCTTGAACTAAAGTTATCATTTATGCTTTTATATTAAAATTTTGTTTTAAGGTTTATGTTATGCCACCATGGATCTTTGGGTGATTTTGGAATTGTGTGTAAAAGATAACCATTGAATTGCCAAAAATAGAATGGGTGTGCAAGTTAGTGTTTTACTCTGATATTAGAAAATATTTTGGTTTGTTCTTTGTATTTCCTTTGTGTGATTATAAAACCAATGAGGTTATTTTTTCCCTTCCTTTTCCACCATATGTCCATTTAATCATTATTTTTATATTATTTTTACGTCGTTAAGCAAAACTATTTGTTATAGTTCAAGTATTCTATGTTTGCATCCTCGAGGAAATCCAAGGTAGAAAGCGGTTATCATTGGATCTATGTTGGTCATGTAAGTTTGTGTTGGTTTCTTTCTCCATCCTCATTGTTGCATTTTTGGGTTATCTTTAATATTGCATTTGATGTGATTGTAAATTAAAAATTCCTGTATTTAGTTTTGTTCCTATTGTAGCAATAGTAGCATTAGTCCTTCATCATGCATTTGCCTATACTTGTGTTCCCTTGCTCTCCTTGGGTTTTTTTAATAGATGTAAACTAGGGTATTTTTTTTAGTGTTTTGATTTTTAAATTTACCTGGTTTGGTTTTTATATATTTTTCATCACTGTTGCCTTTCTTTTATTTTGTTTTTTTATATGTGCTGTTTGTTTTTTGTGGGTTTTCTTTTCAATTATAGACAACTTTTCCGGTCTTGTTCATTTAGGATTATTTTATAATTATATTATTTTTAATTGACTTTGATATTATACGAAATATGAATTTATTATCAATTAAGTTCTTTATTAGCTTATGTATGTAACACCTACAATTGTAAATTTTATTTTTTATACTTTATAGTGCGAAAATCTGCTTAATTAATAAGCATCAAGTAACACATGGCTTATTTTCACATACATATTGTTTTTCCTTTTAATATTTGTTTCTAGAAGTGCTTCATAGCTTCTGTAGTTAGTTATTTATTTATTTTTATACCTCAAGATGTTGTAGTGACATGGCCTTATATTTAGGATTTATAGCGGAGAAGAAAATAGGAGCTATCTTTCTGACTTGGAAATAAATGAAAAGCATCACAAAGAACTTAATATTGTCAAACTTACAATGTTCACATGAACATGCTAAGTAAAATGTAATCACCGTGATGCGCTTTTATTGGTTTTGATGAATGATGTTTTGTTAATATAATGAAAGCTGAACCCTTCATGTGGTTTGGTTTAGGGTTTATGGGTTTAAGAATTTGTTTGATTTTCAATCTTGCTAAATTTTAGGAATCTAATAAAATATTCACTTTATGAAGATGTAATGTATTATTTCATGTTTTTAATTGAAGTAGATCAAAACAACAAGTTCTTTATTAAGTTATACAACAATTTTATTTTTTATATTGTAGAATTGTTACAGCTCAAGTGGTTTAGGGGTTTGGTGACCACTTTTTTAATTTTTGGCAATTGATTTTGAGTTCTTTTCATGAAATGTCTATTTGTTGTATCTCAATGCATCATTATATCCCGATTGAATCTGAAAAGATTTTTATTTGTTTTATTATGTTTCTTGTAACTAACCAATCAACTGTTGATGTAGCTTATTTGGCTTTGTTCACCATCAGCTAGAAGTAGCACCATAACTTTCCCTGCCCTCTTTTCAGTTTGAACTTTTCGTGATGTTTTTGTTCTTTCACTTGATCATTAGTAGTTTGCATGTTTATATTAGTTCAATCCTCTTTTATAGTAATTAGATCATGCATGATATTTGTGATATAAAGAATGATTGTGGAATAGCTGTCTTTTGCATTATGTGCAATGTATATATAGATACCACTGTTGTAGATTCGATTTCTGAGTCCTAGACCTTTTACTTTTGTTGACAATTGTGATTTGGTGACATATTAAAAGAACCACAAAATATCAAAGAGCGAGGGGAATTTATGTCCCTTGCATGATCTTGATGGATTTTGATTTGAGACTTGGTTCAGTGCTGAGAAGTTGAAGGGGTGCTGGTATGCTTAGTGCATATATGTACTACTGGTTTAATATGAAGTAGACCCAAATATTTTTTAGCTCATGTCTAATCCATAATCCACAAATCTACACAGGAGGATTTGCTTGTGTATTACCGCGGCAGTAAAGCATTATCCCATTAGATTTGCTGCAGGCCGAGGCAAATCCTTCACTTCTGTTGATATCTTGCAGGAATCTGACTTCAGTGAAGCATGCTCATATTCAATGGTGCTTTATTTGGAAAAGGCCGTTGCTTATAAAAGCCTATTTTTCTGTGGGTAGTTTAGGATAACCTCATGCTTCTGTTCCTAACCTATGATGGTACTTAGGTATACCTGAGAAATTTTTGTGCCTCCTATCCGCTTTTTGTCCTTTTTTTTTTTTTTTTAACTTTCATTTAGCAAAGCGTGGTGAATTGTCGCGCTTTCCTGTTTTCCTCTGAGTACATGAATGGAAGTGGGATCTGAAAAAGTTCACTAGGTTCCTTCTTAAAAAACTGTATTTGGTCAGTTTGGTTGGTTTTTTGCTACCTTTTGTTCAAATTTTTTTTTTTTTTTTGGCGCTATAGGCCACTTAAAAGACCCTCCATTTGGGTTTTAGTCAGGGATGTGGTCATGATAGCAGCTCAAAATTATTTTGTGGCCTGCACAATGAGTTTTTTTTATATGCATTTTCAATTTATAAATATTTTGCACAATCATTAAGCCTACATTAGCTGCATTGTTGCAGCCAACAACTGATCCTTTGCTGGCTTTCTATGATATAATGCAAGTGCTGATTTTTAATGATACCCTGATGGATGCATGGTAAAAATTTTTGGAATTATCTTGCAAAAGGCAACAGGTATATGCATGGAATTCTTCTGATAATTTATTTTTTTCACCCAACGTCCTCTTATACTTGGAGGATTTATTGTATTATGATATGCTCCAGAGCTGTGTTTCCACTCCACTTGCCTATTTTGTTTGGGATGCCTGATGAATACCTCCATATCAGTACAGAAACTATGTTTCCATTTGCCATTTGCAGACATGCTCTAAGAATGTTAAAAATGTGAACAGTGTTCTTAGTAAATGCAGTGATCAGTGACTCATAGGGGACTCTTTTATAACCTACTATTTTATACAACATCAATCTATTTGCATGCTGAATTTTCAGGGAGGGACTTTTGTTGTCTTATAATATAATGCTTTTCACATTTTTCCCCATGAATCAGGACCCAGTTGTGATCATAGAATTAAAGACCTGCAATGGTTGCACCACCAAGATCACTCTGGTGAGAACGATCATATGTTGTTGTCTATAGTTTGAAGTTTTGTTTTGTAAACAAAAGCTTACAGTTCAAACCATGAATCTCTTTTCCTTTTTCCCAACCCTCTCACATTCCATGATGTCACTTTCATAAGTTCACTGGTTAGTTTCCCCTTTACGGTCTAAGTAGCCTGGTTGCTGCCCTGTGAAGTTGTCACTCTGTTAGCTTGACCTTTCTCTTGTATGATTGGTTTTGAATTCAGGGGAAGAAAATTTTAAATTTTGCCTATGCAATGAGGAACCTCCGCACTTGTTCAGATGAATTTTAGATATAAGTTATCTTCTTGGCTTGTAATGGTTGGTCAACTTAGAGAATTTGAGTTTTGAATAGCTGAGGTTGAGGTTCTATTTTACTGATTTGTTTTGCTTTTTCCGCTTTTCTAACTTAAACCCTTGCGTTGACTATTTTTAGTTTTTTTTTTTTTGCCAGTCTTGCCGTTAAATCTTAAATTTACAATCTTAAGTTTTAAAGATCTGAATTAATAACAAGGTTACAGAGTTACATATGCTGGAGTTGAGTCCTTTTTGTTAAGGCAATTCATATCACTCTTATTAAATCTTTAGTTTCCACATCTTGTTTCTCCATGTTTCTAGTCAATCTTGTTTCATTAATAACTTGTTCCAATTTCTAGAAACTGAGCATCATGCCTGATTTATTTTTGAACCAATGAAAGTTGAATTTGAATCTCCAAATCCTCCATCCATGATTAAAACTTTGTATGTGCATTGGTTTCTTTTTTAGTACATTATAATAAAGTGGTTGAATGCCATAGGTGGTAATATAACAGGAACACATCTTGTGATGTGTGTTTGAAAGGCAGCTTGAAAATTTTAATTTAAACAAAAGGCTTTAGTTTTTAGATGCATGGATTTAGTTTTCTAATGTTTTCATGAGGTTATTGAAAAAAGGTTTGGATTTGAAGGGCTTTCATCAATTTTAGTGGTGTCTTGGATGCCGTTTACTTTGCAAATAAGGAGATCTGTCCATGTACCTTTGCGAAATGCCTTCTTTTTTTTGTCTCTCATAACTTTTATTTCAATGAATTGCTTGGTTTGCAGTGGCAGCAAAACACAACCACCGATACTAAGGACTCTAACTAATTAAGTTTCATGTTATTTCCTTCTTAGATGCCATTGCTTTCTTACATTTTTCCTTGAAATTAGAACAAGGTGACTTTCCCTGGCGTGAGACTATCATCACACCATGAAGTGCCTTTTTAAATCTTGTTAAGTTAGTTAGTTATTATTGTTTGAGTAATTTTTTTCCTTCTTGGATGCAGCCTGGTGTAGTAAGTAAATTTCATTTCTGCTTGCATGTGTTTTATTGTGATGTCTTTGTTGGATCTTATAGTAGTCCATTAAATGATTGCTTAGCTTAATACCTTTTAGCCATTTGGTTTTATGATAGGTTGAAAAACTTCTTTTCTCCTAGCTAACTTTCCACAATAGGTTCTGCTACATGTGTAACATGATTATTTCTTGACCTTATATTTTTTCTGTAGCTCAACTACCTGGTACCATACAGGACCACTTGCAAATCTTCAATATTGAGGCAAAAGAAAAAATTAAATCCCATCAAATGCCAGAACATGTGAGTTTTTTAATTTAAATTGAAAAAGTTTCACCCGGTTATTCTCTTTTTTCTGTGTTGTTTGCTTTTCCGTTATCTTCTTGATTCAGGGAAAACATTTTCTTTGTTTGACCCCTTAGAATTATGGTTAGTTCTTAATGGAATTCCTCCTTTTCTTTGTTTGAACTTTACTTGAACTTCCATGTTATTTCTTTTATATGCTATGTATCTTTGTGTTTCTTACTTCTCTTTTTTTGTTTGCTTTTGATTATCCAATTTCTATTTTTCCCTGCCACGAGGATCTATATTGTTTTTAATAGAGTTGGCTTATAATCTATTTTGTTTGAGTCTCCAAAATTTTTATAGGGTTGGCCTATAACCTGACTTTACTATTATATTTTCTTCCAAGCGGTCATAATTGGTTAAATGTAATATGCAACTTTTTCGATGGATCGGTGGCGTGATTGAGATGCGATACACTTGCATTAGGTAATCTTCTTTACTTCTTGCTCTTTTTATGTTTTACATTTTGATTATTTCCTCTCACCTTGTTTATTTTTACGTGTAGGTTGTAGGAAATGAGAGGCCATCTATTTTGATCTGCTTTTCCTTAAAGACCAACAATGGGGCAAATTACATCAAAGTTGCATGTCATTGAACTTGGTGCCCAATCAGGGTAGAATATTTCTTTTAATGCAAGGTAGGGATCGAGGGGAGTTTTGAAGGATGAAGAGGCTTTATGTCTGGATGCCACATTTTATGGCAATGTTTGTAGGTTTGTCAAGCATAGGTATTTTACGCCCTCATGATTGATTCGTGTCATTCACTGTCACAGTCTCCTGCTAATACATGCCGGTTGTTGTTTTACCTTTTTTTTAATTATACATATATGTTAACGAGATTTTCGGGAAGATCCCAAGAACCAAGTCAACACTTAAATTTGTAAGGTTTTTATGGGGAAAGAATCCAAGAAGATCAAGAGAGGAGGAATCAAGAAGACGAAACACCAAGACTTTTACGTGGAAAACCCCTTAATCGGGGAAAAACCCACTTGGGTCTCAAGCTTTGGAGAGAGGAATTCCACTATGAGTGATTTTTACAAGGGGAGGGAGAGGGCGTGTGGGTGTACCGGGGAGTTCAATCCCCTCGTTTACAAGTGTGAGGCCTTGGTACATTCATAGGCCTTGGTTCTGACCTCTTTGGCACTGCGGTTCGGCTTATTTGCTTCTTCTATGGGGTTCATGGGCTGGCGGGAGAGAGGTCTTGTTAGGAAGTTGGTTCGGCAGGCTCTTGAGTCTCTTTTGGATAATTTGCTTTGGAGGCAGTTTGGAAGGCATTGCGGGGAGGCTTGGAACTCCTCTTGCTTTGAATTTGCTCGGGGAGGCTCTTGATTACTCTTGGTTTGTCCTTCGGGTTGCTCTTGGAAGGACTTGAGTGGTCTTGGACAATGCCCGGAAGGGACTTGGAGTGTTCTTGAGACAATGCTCGGAAGGGGCTTGGTAGTGATTCGGCGGTGTGAGATCCTCCATGTGTCGAGGGTGACATGTTTCCATGTGTGTTAGCTAATTTACCCTCATGCGTGAGTCCCCCTCTAGTATGCTTGCGTGAGCTAAGCATACTGAGAAGCTGATCTTGTGATCATGGCGAGCCACTTTCAAAGGTAGCTTCGGCGTAGCAAAGCCGCGGAGAGACATATGCTTGGATCAGTTACAGTGGCGGTGAAGGTCCAATCGTTGGCTTGGGGTGCATTAAATGCGCCAGTAACTTTTGAGTTTTCGAGGGCTCCTTTGTCGCGGCGTTGGTGGGGTAATGATAGCGACCGTTCCACCATTGCCCTCACGTGGCACGTGAATCAGGCGGCCTTCGCTTTAGATGCGTCGATCACGGGCGCTTCCATTACTTAATCCACGCTTGGTCCGGCTCGATTCTGTGGCCGGTTGGGAAAGCGATCACGGGCGTTAAGAGGGATAATGTTTGTTATACACTTCTCCACCGCACTGGCTATCTCCTTTCGAAAAGCTTTTCCCTCCCTGAAGGAGATTCTGATTGTCTTCTCTGCGGTGAGACTTGGTGAATTTGCATGCGAAAGGGTTTCGGTGTTAGATTCGTTCATCATTTGATGGCTTCGGTGTGAGCCCCTCCTTCCTTCGTCGGCTTGTCACCTTTTCCATCCGGTTAAATCTCACTGTCCTCGCTCTTGAAAGCTGTTTTAGGTGTTGTTGAAAAACCGGATGCTTGTTCCTCATCTTTCCCGATCTCGCTCTTCAAGGCAATAGACAAGATAGCCTTAGCGTATATGGGATTTCACGAAATTTGAAGTCTCCACTAAAGTATAGAGTTAGCTCGGGCAGCCTTGAAGTTCTCCGTCAGAGATGGTGAGATCGCGCTCTACTATGATCTTATACGGTCAGCCTTGATTTACCGTTCCCAGGGGCTTTTACAGTAGACATCTTTAGAGAATTTGAGTATACGTCCGTCCCAATTAGCCCCAAACCTGCATGGAGGTGTCTATGTGGTTTTGTAATAATGTGCCGTTACCGTGACTTGAGCCTGCCGGTTTCCACGATTTAGGGTTTTCTTAGAAGCTTGAGCAAAGAGAGACATACTTGATTGGTACTATTTTTTGGGGCTGGGGAATAGGAGGTTCCCTAGGTCCCGTTGTCGTCCAGTAGGAATGGAAGTCAAAGTTCTTCTTGTCTCCGATTCCGAGGGTTGGGGGTTAGGACCCGATGGGGTGCTCGAAGCTTATTCGCCGGAAAGGAAAGCGGCTGAGGGAAGATTCTCAATTCCAGGCTTAAGAGTGGATTGATATTCCGGTCGATAGGTATTTGACTAAGCGAGATCCTGCCAAGCACAGCGATCTTTATTCGGCCACAGGTAGGGTCCTGCGCTTTGACTCCTTTCTTTTAGCCAAGTCCCGGTGCCTTTTTCATCTTTCATTGGGGTTTTGTGAATTCTTCTACTGGTAGCTTGATCGAGGTAAAGGCTGCGCTAAGTATCCCTTCTTGGCGGGGAGTTAGACAACGAGGCCAAGCTGAGAGGCGGCCGAAGCTTGAGAAGCAGGAAGAAGGGAAGCAGGAAGGACCGGGTATCGGACGACAGGCCTCCTAAGGTTCTTAAGACGAAGGAGGGATCTTCTGCTACTGAGAAAAATACTTCCGAGGCCGAGTATAAGCTGGCCGCCTCCTCGGGTGGAGGAAAGGAAGGATGACGAAGCAGGTCCCCCTCTGCGGAAGATTCTTAAGCGGAACGGAAGGCGGTTGCTTCAAAAAGAAAGTGTCCATCGTGTTGGTCGGGAAGAGGGCCGGGCCTTGAGGCGACTCCTCCCGCAAGAGGAAGAGTCTATTTCCTCGAAGAAGACCTTATTCCCCTTAGCGAAGCCTTGAGGGGTCCAGCGCAGGCGCTTCTCCGTGAGTGTTTCCTCCAGCCAGCTTCATTTCAGGCGGCCTCTTCTTTGCCTGGAGATTGAAAATGCTTTGGACTGCACTTTTGTGGCGTGGAGCATGGTGGCCATGGGACTCGCGTGCGAAGAAGGGGAGCGAGGAAGGCATTCCGGTACCCCCGGAAAAGATGAAGGACCACTGCGGCAAGGCGGGAGACCGCGTCGGACCGGGGGTTCCGTAGAGTTTGGGGAACCCCTTTGATGGCCTCTTATATGCGTGATCCGGTATTTGGCGGCGTTTGGTAGAGCTCCTTCGGACCGAGGACATGGAGGCTTTCGGTTTGCGATGCCTCAATGAGAGTTGAGCTAGCGACTCGCTGCGTGCAGGCTGCCGGTCTCGGTAAGTTTTTCTAATTCTGTCTTTTCGCTGGGGCGGCAGACGGCTTAGATGGCGTGTATCCACGCCTTTGAGTGGGGTGATGATGGACCACGCCGTAAGTTTTACCGAGTAGTCGCCCATCTCCGGGACCGTGTCGAGCTTAGAGGGAACGGGGAAAGCTGGACTGATTTTTCTCTCCTATTGGGGAAAAATAGGGTCGAGTCCCTTGGCGTCATCCTGCCAAAGGGGCGGTGTTATTGGATGAGAAGAGTCGGGAGGGTGGCGTGAAGACCCGATTCCCGAGAGGTGAAGGCTCGAGGAGATGGTGGAGCAAATCATTTGTCCTAAGGAAAGCTTTGAGAAGCGAAAGCCTCGGCCAAGCGGAGTCTGCACTTCCTCCAAAGCCGAGGTCGGCTGCTCCTCCCGAGCTTGGAGTTCCGTCGATCATTCACCGCTTCTTCCGAGGAGAAAAGGACAATTTGGTGAGGGTGGGCGGAGAAAGACGGTTCCTTGTGGTTGATTTGCTTTCGAGGATTGGCCTCATTCCTCTACTGTGATCATGAACCCGAGAGGAATTTCCCCCCGAGCCGGCCAGAAAGCACATTTGTCTGGGTTGAGGCTCATGCCATGGGCTGCGTAATGCTTGAAAGTCTCACGGAGGTCGGAAGCATGATGTTCGGCTCTGCGCTTTACAAGAATATCACGTCATAGGCCTCGACGATTCCCTTCCAATTTGTTTTGCGAGACTTTGTTCACTAACCTTTGGGCGTTGCCCTGCGTTCTTCAAATTCAGAAGGCGTGACCTTATGCAATAATATGCCCCTAGGGTAATGAATGAGGTTTTTCCTCATCCTCTTTAGCCATTCGGACTTGGTTATATCCTCGAGAGCGCATCTAGAAACTAAGCATCTCATAGCCGGAGGTGGAATCCACAAGGTTATCTATTAGAAGCGGGGGTATGATCCTTAGAGGCGGGCTTTATTAAGATGCAGCAAAGTCTACACACATACGCCATTTTTCCGTTGGCTTTTCTTTACAAGGACTACATTAGAGAGCCATTCGAGGTCTTGAACCTCGAATGAATTACTGCTTCAGCGGTTTGTTGACCTCATCCTCGCGGCCGAGGCGGTCGAGGAGAGGTTGCTTTCTCTTACGAGCGGGCGTTGAAGAGGGTCTACTTCAGTGGTGCTCCGTGATGGCGCGGGAGATGCTCACTGGCATTTCTTGTGGACCACGGCGAAGATGTCCCAGCATTCAGCTTAAGGGCGCCCGATGGATTTCCCCTTGGGCCCGGCGGGTAGAGTTCATTTGCCGAGTATGCCCGTTTGTTGGGAGTTTGTCATCAGTGAAACAGCGGCGGTTCCTCTGCTGGCGTCGGAACTGCAGCCTCTCGATCTTCATCTTTGGGAAAGCGGCTCACCGAGGGTTAGCGTTTGCGTTAAGGTTAGATCCTCCTCGGCTTTTGGTGGTTAGCGTATAGCATTCTTGAGAGGAAGCTTGATCAGCCGCTATCTCTTCCCGCACCACGTGCTTTCCGGTTGGAATTTCAACATCATGTGATAAGTGGAGGGATCGCACCAAGCGATGTTCAAAGAGGTCGCCACGTAGCATTATAAGCTAGATGAACCGAACCACCAGGTGGATCATGGAGGACACTTCACGTGGAGGATGCTGAGGGTAGCTGGAAGAGTTATGGCCTTCAGGTTGAAGGGTGCCATTTAAAGAAACCCATTAGGGGAGATTTGGTGGGTTTTAAATTTTCCGAACCGATCTTCATTCTTTCGAAGGCGTCCCAGAAAATGATGTCAACCGAACTCCCGGTATCGACGAGCACCCTGTACATAATGAAGATCCCTACTTTGACTGCTATTACCAAGGCATCGCTACGTGGGGTTGGGAGACTCCTCGCAGTCATCGTTTGAGAAGGTTATTAACTTTCGATGGGCGGCCCGCTTTGGAAGTGGTTCTTACGTGCCGTCCCTACCATCCCTCGCATAGTTCTTCCTAGAGGAGGCTCTCACCTCCGTAGCGGGACCTCCTGCTGATGAAGTGTAAAGACGGCGCGTGAGGCGCCGCGGTTGTGGCTGGGGTTTGCCTTTGGGCGTTAGGTCTATGCAAGTATTGATCAAGTTTCTTTGCTCACTTTGACGAGGTCTTGATAAGCATCTTTGGGGTGTATGCTCTGGGTCCTCGGTTGTGTGACCTTTAGCTTGGTGGTAGGCACAAAACTTCCCGCTTCGTTTCATGGCTGCGGATTCCTTGATAGGATTCGGTTGTTTCAAAAGCTTCTTGTGTTGTATCTGCATCAGTACGTTCTCCCTTGTCGTATTGAGGTTGGTATAATTATCATACTTTCCTGGGAACCGAGGGTCTCACGGGCTCTACTTGGCGAACATGACGGTCGTCGGCGAAGCTAGATCTCGCCGTTCTACGGGTCGTCGGGTCCGGCCGCCACTGCCTTAGGTCTCACGTATCTCCGGATCGGATTCTTCCCTCTGGAACTCCCTGATCCGTTGCGAAGTTTCCTCCTTCCGTCCAGCTTTGATCTCTTTGCTAGCGATGAAAGGCGTGACAGTTCGCCGGCTCGGGGAGGTCCTTAGAAACGGATCCGAGGAGATAGCATCGAGAAAGGACCATCGCGAAGCCCATCCCTATCTGCGTAGCCGACGCACTCATAATGGAATGGGGTGTGACATCCCGAAGCCTCTACGCTAAATGTCTAAGTAAT
Source organism: Dioscorea zingiberensis (assembly GCA_026586065.1). NCBI lineage: Eukaryota > Viridiplantae > Streptophyta > Magnoliopsida > Dioscoreales > Dioscoreaceae > Dioscorea > Dioscorea zingiberensis. The sequence continues at coordinate 73,448,638 of CM048819.1, read as the reverse complement.
CTTCGAAGGCTTTTCGCCCATCCGCTTCATCAGACCGAGGGGTACGGGGGTTCTTCGCTTTCATGGCCGGTTGGCGAACAACCGGAAGAAGAGTTGATTAATGCGTCTGGCTGGCTATGGACTCGAGGGGAGGCTCTGGCGATGCCGTAGCGATTCCTGTGAGGGTCTTGGGAAATCGCAGCGGCCGTGACCACTTCATTGAGGCCGTTAGTCATGATTTCCGCGCGTGCGCTTCGGCGTGCTGCGTGAGGTCGGTGGTACCATCGTAATATCGATGTTTGGAGGCGGAATTTCTCGAAGCGGGGCCTCCCGATACGCCACGATGAAGGGTGAGGGCATGCTGGAACGTACATGGTGTACCACTACCGCGTCACTGACTCTCCCTCCAGGTAGGTATGACTTTAGAGGCGAGTAAGAACGTCGAGGAGAGCGGCCCTTAATATAATCCGCGAGGGATCCATATCTTGGCGGAGAGCGCCCATATGGATAATGTCGAAGCGGACGTGACTGGGGAGAGTCCCTTCTTGGAGGACGATGTCGGCGGCGGGGCGGGTTATGTAGCCAGCGGCTATTCATAGGCCTTGATTTTAACCTCTTTGGCTTTCAGCGGTTGAAGCATTTGCTTGCTTCTTCTAGAAGGGTTCATGGTCGCTGAGAAGTAAGGAGTCTTGTTAGGAAGTTGGTACGGCAGGCTCTTCGGAAATCTCTTGGGATAGTTTGCTTTGTAGACCGCTTTGGAAGGTCATTGCGGGGAGGCCCTTGGAAACTCCCTCTTCTTCGGAATTTGCCTCGGGAGGCTCTTTCCGATTACTCTTCGGTTTGTCCTTCGGGTTGCTCTTCGGAAGGGACTTCGGAGTGGTCTTCGGACAATGCTTCGGAAGGGACTTCGGAGTGTTCTTCGGACAATGCTTCGGAAGGGGCTTCAGCTAGTGATTCGACGGTGTGAGATCCTCCATGTGTCAGGGTGACATGTTTCCATGTGTGTTCACTGATTTCACCCTCATCAATATACATTATATATATTTATATTTTATGTATAATAATAAATCATGGTCTCTTTATTTTTATACTATTTACTAACCTTGAGGTGTACAACTTAGTTATTGTTTTTCTACTTTCATATAGTCTGATTTAGTATCCAATTGGGAGGAATAAAATATTTGTTCTTTTTTTTAACTAAATGGAGTTGTTCTCAATCTATTCCATAGTATTTCAAAGGTGTGGAATTGTACTTTTTCGTTCTCTATCGCCAGTAGATACTTTATAGCCTTTAGTTAGGGGTGTGAATGGTAATGCCTGGTTCTTTTACAAAGTAGGTGATGATGTTGTTTTCCTCTTTAATCTCTATTTACATTTGACTGATTTTGTACTTGCCTCTATTTTCTTTGTTCTTACCTGTTATTTTAATCACACATAGATGTTTTGATGCAAACATGATTGAGATTCCAGTTGAAGTGTAGACACAAGATCATCATTACTATCATGTATGGCTTATATCTTCTTTTTATTTTCGAATTTGTCAACTTATAGGACAATGCAATTTGCAATGTTCACTAAACTTGTATTTCCTTGCAAATTAAATTTGCAGCTTGCTTTTTTCACTACAAAGGGAAGGTGGAAGCATAATGAAGAACTAACATGGTTAAGAAGCACAAACATGATATATGCTATTTTGTTTAACATTGTTTTTTGAAATTTAAGAAACACTTTTCTTTATTAGTGAATAATTTTAAAATTTTATTTTATTAACTCTACTGCTGCTTCTTCTTTTATAATTGATCAATACTGAAAATATGTAGACCATGTTGGAAAAAAAGAGAAGAGGGATCACAGCAAAAGAGACGGTTAGAATATTTCTTCTAGTTGCAGTAGTGTTCTATTTCATTTTTCTTCAATCTTTTTCCTTACATATCTCAGGCATAGAGTCACCCAAAAGACATACAAACATAAAGCATGGAGAATATATGACTATTTTAATGACCTAGGGACTAGACAAGGTACTAGATAGGAGATTTTCCAAGATATGTGAGGGTCCCAAGAATTGTGAGAGTTCCAAGATGTGTGAGTTCCAAGAGCTTGGATTGACTCACAAATTACTTTTCACAGATCATGTCTTGTGCTTATGTTATTTTGATGAAACTAATTTCTATGAACTTCACAAAACCTACTACGACTGAATCACAGGATTACAGGATTGATTTCAGTGATCACCATCATCCAATCAAGGCATTTCATTGTTGTTGCCGAAGTAAATTCTGTAGGGACATGAAACGACCTAGTGAGTCAACAGATATTTAGTATCTTTAACTTGTTTTCTTTGATGTTCTAAGTGCATCTTCATTAATTTTTCCTGTAGTTCCATTTTCATGGAAGTTAAATTCTAGGTTTACATAACCAAGAGAGTCTAATGCATGTATTATCTTCTGACAGTTTTTTTGATTCTCTTAGTGGTTAATTTTATACGTCAGAAGATGTCATGATATGGTAAGTACAAACAAGACTAGCATACTAGGATATAGTAAAATTATCATTTTTTGCTCAAATGTTTTTAATCCTCCAGTTTTGCTCTCTACCATTTTTTGCACCCATGCAAGATTATTTTCCCAATTGTGATGATTGGTGGTTGCAAATTATGTGTACGCAAAGTTGCAAACTCACCGATTTTGTTTGAGATTTTTTGCAAAATAATAAGAAAACAAGAAAAAGGGCCTACTACTTCCTTGCCAGTATAGGTAATACAAATGTAGATGAAGACGAAGGTGGCAAACAAGAAAAATTACATTGTTCTTTAACTTGATATTCACTAACCTTGGCTGTCTCTTAATTTTTATGATAACAATGTTTCCTTGGTGTGGGTAGCACTAGAGTATTTTGCTGTGTTCGGTTGGTTATAATTTATGGACCATTGCATTCTGTTTGGTGTTCCAACCAAGTCTATTGTCCGGTATTAATCTGAATGTAAATTGATGTAGGTCGCATTCTCTAATCAGATTGAGATTGCCTTTGTTCTAATGGACCATGGAGCAAGTGTGGAATGTAAGAATGCCCAAGGTAACTCTTATATCTTTGTGTTTTGATTGATTTTAGCTTGGTCATTTTAGGTGAAGATTACATGTTGATTATACAACATTTCCATAACTTGGCATGGCTCATTTATATAGGAAATAAATCAATTTTATGATTAATTATTGGGTATAACTTGAATTTCACCTTGTAAGTAGTCTTTATAGTTATTGATATCCATACCCAAAAGGAAAAACATACAGGGGATTCATGGAAATCATATTTCAAAACAATGATACCACAGTCCAGACTTACCACCTGGATGGCTACGCATTTTTTGTTGTTGGGTATGGATATGTTTTTCTGTTTAGAATGTGGAAACTTGTGTTTTGTATATTACTGTCTTCCTTGATTGCAGGATGGATTTTGGGGAATGGAGGGAAAATAGCCGAGGAACATATAACAAATGGGATGGTGTTGCACGCTCCACTACTCAGGTGTCTACATCTAGACTTTTCTCTTGTTATGTGCCATGTATTTAAAAGCTTAACTATTTTTAATCATCGGATACAGACTAATGTTAATGGGTACGTACCATATTGGCGTCTTGAGTGCATTTTTTTTCAAAAGAAAAATTGTCTCCACGAGTAAGATATATACATTTGTGTAACCAAACCAACATTATAGAAAAGTCTAAACCCTAAACCTCAATAATCCATATTGTTTAAGACACGTTGGCAAGACTAACCAAGGTGGATGGAAGAGATTCTACTGTGGTTCCTTTGGTATAACCATTCTTAAGCTTAAAAATAGACTATTAATTGGCTGGTTGCTTCACTGTAATAGTTAATAGTTAGTAAGTGAAGTGTGTAAAAGCATAATTTTTGTAGTGAGTTATTACTTATTCCTTTCAACTAATAATCTAGTCTCTTATCAGCCTGTGATGCTATCAATTTGCAATATGGTATATTTTGGATATATTGGACAAACCATTGGAAGGACCAAATAGCCAATGTCAGAGCAGATATTAGTGTTTTATGTTCTATATGATTTTTCTCTGGATGCATGAGTGATTCTAGACCAACCATTCTGTATGTTCCTTTGGCCCTTTTATCTGCCAATGCTGAGCATGTGTAGTGGAACCAAGTTGTGAAAAGCTTCATCTTAGTACAGAAATCTACATTTACTTGGCATCTACTCTCCTTGATGCACGTTCCTGTTCCGGTCTTCTTCCTGGAGCATGGACTGCTATATTGGTTTCGCTGGATAATGTTGCGGTTTGGAATCTGCGAACAGAAAATCTTGATACATGGTATCTTGGGCAAGAAGTGTACATAAAAGTTGTAAATCCAGAGAAATACCAACAAAACCGAATTGTCCTTGCCAGTTAATGCTCTCTCTATTGTGGACGGGCGAAAAAAGTACCAGAAGTATGCTCCCATTCCCTCTTTAATATCTTTCTAATTAATCCAATTGATGTCTTTTAATTGTCTTTTCCCGCAACTGTAATTCCTCTACTTGAAAAACTACAGGGAGCAGACTCCTGATTACAAAACCAAGTCATCCTCCTCGGTTATAAGTGCAAATGACAAATTGCTCGGATTCATGTTGTTGTTGCCTTTGAGTGTCAGTTACTCTGTGGTCTAACTGCAATGGTATGTCATATTGACTTGACTTTTTTTTTACTACTCTGAGTTACATGTACTCATCTTTCTTGTTATTATACTTGCATGATAAGTATCAGTTCAATCTAAAATGTGCAAGTCTTAACTTATTTATTGGCTCTTTCCTATCAATGTCATCAACAGCAGTGGTAATGGTTTTATCCGTATCACAAAATTATACTGTCTTTTCTGCTCTATGGTGCAATTTATCTCTTTTACAGGTCTCAAAATTTTTGGTGGAAAAAGGCGAATGCGAATGGTCTTCATGGTCAAGTTACTGTTGGAACTCTTATTCTTCATATTGAACTTTCACAACTGCTAAAAAATGAAATGCATTTGATTCAACTCCTTCTAGAAGGATTTTTTTGATCCCTAACTTATCTCTGTAATTCTTTCTGTTGCAATATGTGAATTTTGTTAATTGCAATCATCTACCAAGATTGGGAAACTGGAACATTAATGACATGATCTGTCAAAATATCAGATTAGATTTGTGTTGTTTTGATTGGCTGAAAATTTAGAATGCTTGGGAAACAAAGGTTTTATTAATATATAGAAAAATGGCACCGTTGAAGTTGATCTGCACCATTTAAAAATGTTGAGATACCAAGAATCAAAATTTCGCTATTATTTTTACCCTTTCAACATGGGCATTTTTCATGGTCGTAAATGAGCAACCTTAATGCCATTGAAGACTATATTATGTAAATTGAGAAACCTGACTGTTGATCTTGATTCTTAATCGAAACATGTTGAAATTTACTTGAGATGGACAGTGGGCACTTCCATAAATACTTTTCAACATCATGATGTTCAACACCATTCATTTTATTGTCACACACACACATCCCAACTTTCCAATTATTATTGACTGTAAAATTTAATTTTTGTGTGAATAAATTGCATATATACTGCCTGTTGAATGATGGCTTTTCTTCATTTGCTCAAGTCTTCAATACAATTGATTAAGATTTAACAATGCAGTAACTTGGCTTGATTTTGTGTGCATGCATAGATTTTAAATCTTGATTTTGTGTTCATAAGCATATCACCTTTTATTTTTCATTACAGGATTGTGCTGTGGGCTTACTATTTTCTCTTCAACCTATTTTAGGTGGTAGTAGTGGCCTTTTCCACGGAATAATGTCAATGGCAAAATTGTAAGTGTCTATCTTTTAAGTATATTTTAACTTTTCCAATGAGATAGCGGGCTTATTAAGATAATTTGCTTCTAAATTTAGTTCTATGCTTTCGAGCAAAACCTATGGTTGCTTTTGTAACAATTATAATTAATTATCTTAAAAGTACTATCATGTCTTACAGATGTGAAGGTTCTTAATGTGTTTACAGTTATAATTAATTATCCTGAAAGTACTATCAGTCATTTTAAAGAATGGAAAGTCCAATAAGATCTGACTCATGTCCATGAATATATGAATGGTTGCCCTTTCTTTGTTCAATGAAAACATGTATAGAATATTGGAAATCCTGCCTCATTGTCCTAGAAAGTTTACTTGCCAATTTTTTATGACCTATAAGTGAGGAGCCAGGAAAACATATCAAGTCACCTAGTCGGGGAAGATTAGATGCGTGATATTTATATAATAGTCTTTCATTACAACATAAAGATTTTGTTTATTGTTTGTGGAGAAAATATGTTTGCATTTTACTTCATGGACTTAAACTTCACCCTGTGATGCCTCAATTGACTGATTGTTTCTTTATGCTTTTAATCTGTTATTGATGTTGTATTCTTTTACAAATTTTATCAGAATAACCCCTTGTAATAAAGATTTTAAGAACTATAAAAATGTTGAACCATGTTCGAAGAAATCCATTGTACAGTTTAGTAATTTTGTGCTTTATTTTCTCTCATCTTACTCAATATTGAACTGAATTAATTGTCATGTGGTCACAAGCCTTGCTGCTTGAAGTCGAACTCTGTCGATTGATTTAGGAGCAGGTTTTTGCCACTTATTTTGATATCAACCATACATTCGTTTTATTATCTTGAACTAAAGTTATCATTTATGCTTTTTATATTCAAATTTTGTTTTAAGGTTTATGTTATACCACCATGGATATTGGGTGATTTTGGCATTGTAAAAAGATAACCATTGAATTGCCAAAAATAGAATTGTGTGCTAGTTTTTATTTTTATTTTTTTACTACGATATTGGAGAATATATTGGTTTGTTCTTTGTATATCCTTTGTGTGATTCTAAAACCAATGAGGTTTTTTTTTTCCTTCCTTTTCCACCATATGCCCATTTTATCATTATTTTTATATTATTTTTTGTGCCATTAAGCAAAACTATTTGTTATAGTTCAAGTACTCTATGTTTGCATTCTTGAGAAACCCAAGCTAGAAAACGGATACTCATTGGATCTATGTTGACCATGTAAGTTTGTGTTGGTTCTTTCTCCATCCTCATTGTTGCATTTTTGGGTTATCTTTAAAATTCCTGTATTTGGTTTTGTTCCTATTGTAGCAATAGTAGCATTAGTCCTTCATCATGCATTTTCCTATACTTGTGCTCCCTTGCTTTTCTTGGTGTTTTTTTAATAAATGTAAACTAGGGTATTTCTTTTTTAGTGTTTTGATTTTTAAAGTTACCTGGTTTGGTTTTTATATATTTTTCATCACTTCGCCTTTCTTTTATTTTGTTTTTATATATGAGCTGTTGGATTTTAGTGGCTTGACTTTTCAAAAATAGCCAACATTTCCATTCTTGATCATTAGGATTATTTTCTAATTATATTATTTTAATTGACTTTGGTATTAAAAGCTCGAGTTCGGCTCGGAATTTCGAGCTTTCGAGGAGGAAGTTCGAAGTCCAGTTTAGACTTCGATGAAAGCTCGAAATTTTGAAAGCTCGAAATTTAATATTAATATATTAATATATAATGTAATTATTATTAAAAAACAATAAAATTTAATAAAATTAATAAAACTAATAAATATTATAATATATGAATAAAATATTTAATATTTAGTATTGACATATAATATGTACTGACTAAAACCGGTGTAAGCCTTGGGATCGATCACCGAGTCTAGTCTAACGGTTAAGAATTTATATTTGAGGGACTAAGATCATAGAAAAAGAATAGTAAATATGCAAAGCATAAATAAAAGAACACCCGTACAGACGCGGAAAACCGTAAATCCGAGGAAAAACCACTTGCAAGGACTTGTTGAGAGGTCAATCCACTATGTATGTGTCGAAAGTGCGATATTTCTGGATCCCTCTTAGAGAGGAATACGCCAGCTCGTAGAAGAACAAGAGAGAGGCTTCGATCGGAAGCCCGTCGAGAGAAATAGAATGGCTCGGAGGCCTCATTGGCCAAGGAACCGAGAATGGCTTTCGCGGGCCTTTTACAATCAAAGAAGATGGCTCATGGGCCTCATGCACGATCAAGAAGATTAGAGTATACATCACCTGGGGTTTGTCGGAGAAGGAGAGAGTAATGGAGCCCGTCAATCTCATCTAACCAATCAAGAGAGAAAGGAACCCCATAAATAAGAAAGAAAGGAACTCCATCAATCAATTAGAGAGAGAAAGGAAAAGCTTTAGCTTGGCCTTGAGCTGACCGTGGGAAGCTTCCCTAAGCTTGGAGGCTTTATAGCTTGGAGAGATGGTGGCTGACTTGGTGGCTATGGAGATCTCTCGTGAAGGTCAGCCACCTTGGCCGGGCCGTAAGTATATGAGCCTTGAAGGTATTTTGGGGAGCCTTGGAGGTCTTCTTGGAGTCCGGCCATGGAGATGGTGGCCGGCCTTGGTGAAATCCGGCCATGGAGGAGAAGAGAAGGACAAGCTGCCTGGAGGGCTTAATAGCTCATGGGAGCTTCATCTTGGAGTCCAGCCATGGAGATGGTAGCCGGCCTTGGTGAAATCCGGCCATGGAGGAGAAGAGAAGGACAGGCCTCCTGTTTGAGAGAGAGTTCATCTGAGAGAGAGCCAATCCCCCTTTCCTCTCCGCAAGTCTTGATTTTATCCTTTCCCTCTTAAGATTGCTCATTAAGAGCCTTAATGATCATTGTTTGTGGTGGAACCATCATTGAGAAAATATCATCTCTACTTAAAATATCCTAATCCCATTTTACCATTTTACCCCATATCATCACTTCCTCCCTAAGTACACTTGCGTCCGAGGCCGAGCTGAGGCCGGATTGTTCTCCTGTACAAAGTTGACTCGGAAAGCTAAGTGTTAGGTCGGGTTGGTTGTAAGCGTTGAGAAGGCGAGTGGGTGGGGTGGAGAGATTTCGAATACGAAGGCAGTAATGCCAAATTTCGGCCCAAGGGGACTTTGAGACCCAAGAGGGCGGTGAGGTCAAGCCCAAGAGGCGTCAAGATGAATTGGTGAGCCCTCGGTGCAAAGGGACTTTAATAAGCTAAGGGCTTCGGCCTCATGGGACTTCAAATGAGCTGAGGAGCTCAGCCCTGAGGAGGGCTTTGTGCAAGGTTTTTGCCTCGGTCCCGTGGGGGGCCCTGTGAGGGGACTTTGATCGAGATTTTTGCCTCGGCCCTGAGGGGGGACTTTGATCGAGGTTTTTGCCCCGGCCCCATGGGGGGACTTTGATCGAGGTTTTTGCCCCGGCCCCGTGAGGGGACTTTGATCTAGATTTTTGCCTCGGCCTAAGATGTTTGCTTCGGCCCGAGATTTTTGCCTCGACCTTATGGGGGACTTTGGACGAGCCATTGGGCTCTACCCTTAGAAGGGCTTTTAATAGGCTGATGCTTTCTACGCCGCCCTTTGGAGGGACTTTGAATCTGAGCACGTAGGCTCACCCCCGTGGGGACTTTGAAATACGCAGCATCGTGGGCTCGGCCCCCGTGGGACTTTGTTTCGATCTTTTGAATGTTTAAACTTATGTCTTGAATTCCAAGAGATTTTCTCTGATCCTTGTTTCTTCGATTCTCATTGCACTTTCATGACTATGATCCCGTGGTTTTCTCTCGCTTGATCTCAACTCCACGAATCTTTCAAGAACTAATTCTCCAAGTATTGGCAAACTGGTTCACTTGACTAATTTTGATGTTGACTTTAACCTTCTCTTGGATGAAATTTCTTTTCTCCTGAAGTAGGCAATTTGACCACCTTGATGCATTTGAATTTGTGCAACAATTAGCTTTCCAAGCCTTTTCCTGAGGAGGTTGGAAATTATTCAAGCTTTCTGTTTGGATTTTGTAAAATAAGGGCCTGTTCATTCAATAGAAGCCTCAACTCAGCCCACTGCCAATGGAACTTTGCAGGTTGCAGTGTATCCAAAACATGCAGAAGCTGATCACGTTTTACTTCATCAAGCTCTAATCTCAAAGCCATTAAGTCTTGATCCTTACCTCCTTGAACATCTCCTAATGCCTTCATATCAAGTGGTATCTGATACCTTCATATCAAGTGGTAAGTCACTATTTTCCATAATAAGCTTCTTCTAAGAAACTTGAGGCACAGTTTTCTCTACAGATATGAATAGTATTTTATGTATGAGCTTCCTTAGTAACTCCTCCAAGAGCTCAACATTACTAGGACCAGGTAGAGCATTGTGACTATCATTATCTGGCAATGAAGAGCAAACCAAGTGATGCAATTTCTGCATCTCATTCTCAAATTGACTGTCCTTTTCTGCAATTCTTTCAACCAAATTTTCCTTCAAATCAGCTATTTCCTTTCGCAAATTCTCTTTGTCAACCTCATCTTGATCAATTTTGGCCTCCAAATGTTGAGGTATCAAAGAACAATTATGGAGTAGTCTTAGGAATGATAGTTCCTGAGGGATGCCATCATACAACAAACTGTGTCCAAGCTGGAGTATCCTCATAAATTTCACTCTCTCTGTAATCCAAGCTGGTACTTTTTTGACAACTTGTTACTGCCAGGATCAAGTGTTACCAGTATCTTGTAGTTTATCAGAGGCAAAGGAATTTCTCTAGAGATAAAATTGTTGGAGATGTTGATGACTTGCACCAGCCGAAAGTTCCATATAGATATAGGAATTGTGCCATTCAAGAGGTTATTTGAAAGATAAATATGACCTTTAGTTAGGTCTCGTGATGATAGTCTTCCATGGGCATATGCAGACAACAAGGCAGAAAGGGTTGAGGCAATATAAGCTTGGTTTTGTAGGTACCAAGCTTGTAGTTTTGGAAAAGAGTCTATATACCATTGGGCTGAACGGATGATCCATTAGGAGGGTCTATAGTTATCTTGTTCCATGGCTTCATCAATAGCTGCAGACTTCTGTATATCAATCATTATATTGTGTAGTAATAAGAGGTAGTCTATTGTTAATTGCATCCAAACACTTCCCACCCGACCTGTGATACATTAGCAGAAAAAGAAATGCACACGAGAAGACCGAATAGGCAGAAGGCGCATCAGATGTGCATGACCCTTGCTTCAGCAAAACTTTCTACAACATGGTTTTCTTGACTAGATGACTTTTTCTGATTTAGTTGGCAGTTCAATCATTTTCTCTGCAGAACCAATAACAATGTCCTCTCCACTAGAAGATGGGTTATTTTTATTTGCATTGTTCATAGCTGATGATGCATCCAAGACATCTGAAAATATTCTGTTTAACAGAACCATGGCAACTTCTTAGCATACCACTGTTATCCACAACTTTCATACTAGATTTCTTAATAGAAGAGTATTCTGTTTGATCCTTGAGAATGCTATAAACAGGAAGAACCTTTCCAAACATCCTTCTGCACATATTTGCTCTACAAGATAAACATCATTGTTGGACTAAGGATGACTGTTGTAGTGGCCAGCCTCGACTTATTGTGTGTGTTTGAGTTCATTGACACCTCCACAATCCCAAGATTCAATCTGCATAAACAATATTTCCTTGTGTCAATGTTCCATGTGTGGTGTGGCAACTCATTTCAATTGTTCTAAGAATGTGGCAAAGGATTGTCAATGCATGGTACAGGCTGGTTCTTCACACATGCTGCACCAAGTTCATGGAGTGTCCAAAGATAAAGTTCACAATTCCATTGCAGTGGCAACTTGGGCACTTGAATCTGCGCGTAGGGGTCTCATTGAAAGTGAAAGATCAAACAATAGAGAAAACAATCTCAAGTAGAGGAGCAGTTTAGAAAGTATTAAATGCAACCCAATTTAGTAAAGCCAGAAAAATTGAGAAGCTGTTAATATAAAACAGAAACAGAAGGTATGAACTGTTGAATTTGCTAGTCAGCCCCCTACTTGTTTTTATTAATGCTAAGGGTGAAGCTCAATAGAAAATTGATCATGTTGTTGAATCCTGTATGGGTTTTTGAACTCATGTTGAAAAGGAAATTTACGAGCTCTAAAGCTCAGTTCTAAAAAGAGACTTTAGTTTAGCCATTGTCGACACAACTTTTTGATCAGTTTGTTCACTAAAATTGGGCAAATTGATGAAGCATATAGGATAGCTAATGAATTGTATGATTCAAGGCTTTGTTACAGAAAACTGTTACAGAAAACTTTAAGCTTTAATAGCTTGACCAAGTTTTATGCATCAGATGGAGGATCTAGAAGAGCTAATGGTAGTCTCAAGTGTTCAACTAGATTTCAAGTCGCTAGGGTCTATTTTGATCAAGCATGAAGCTTTTTTAGAAAATTGTTAACAGCAAGAACAAATTGGAATTGGTCAGGAAAAATGACACTCAAAGTAACTTGCTCGAATGGATAAGGCTATATATGCGATGTTATGTTTGGATGAAGGAACCTCTACTTTGGTCATAAGATAATCAGTCAATTTGGACCAAATTCTTCAACTACAAATATGTTTAACTTGCCTTAAAGGAGAACCACACATCCCATTATTTCTGTTGCAAATCGATGTATCAATGACAATTTGAAGTTGGTAGCCAGAAGGAATTCTTGCAAACAAGTTGTTGTGAGATATGTTCAGGTGGCTCAGAAAATTCATAACAACTAGATTTGGTGGAATTTCACCTTCAAGACTGTTAAGACTATGTATGGACATATTATTTTATGTGCCATTAAGCAAAACTATTTGTTATAGTTCAAGTACTCTTTGTTTACATTCTTGAAAAACCCAAGCTAGAAATCGGATTCTCATTGGATCTATGTTGGTCATGTAAGTTTGTGTTGGTTCTTTCTCCATCCTCATTGTTGCATTTTTGGGTTATCTTTAAAATTGCATTTGATGTGATTGTAAATTAAAAATTCATGTTTTTGGTTTTGTTCCTATTGTAGCAATAATAGTAGACATGGGCACGGGCCGGTTAACCGGGCCCGGTGGGCCCAACCCGCCGGTTCCGGGCCGGCAAAATCCGGACCCGGAACCGGCCCGGGCTACAGGGCCAACCCGCCGGGCCGAGTTGACCCGCAGGACGGCCAGATCCGCGGTCACCTGCCGGGTGACCCGTGAAACGAACCCACGATGTATAGAAGCCGTGGGCGGGACCTAACCCATACGTTTTTTAATTTTTTTGTAAATTGTTTAAAATATACAAAATATACATTAAAAATTGAAAAAAAATTAGCAAAAAAGGTAAAAAAAAATGTAAAAAAAACTATTATATTTTGATATAAAAATATAATGAGAAAAAAATGTAAAACATTGAAAACTATAAAATTCATAATAAAATCTAAATTGTGTAATATATATTTAAAAATATGAAAAAATGAAAAAAAAACCTATGCTTTTATGTATAGAAATTAGAAATAGAATGAGAAAATGTAAAAAAAAATTGGAAACCTATGATAAATGTTAATCATAGTTTCATATTTTCATATTATTTATCATAGACTCTTGGTGTTATAGATTCATAGTTGTTCATAATATCATGGTTTTCATTTTTAAAAAATAAAATAAAATGTAATTTGAAAATTATCAAAAAAAAATGTAATTTAATAATATTATGATATATAGAAATAGAATGCAAAAATGGAAAAAAAATGTAAAAAAAAAAAATATGACATTATAATTATGGCTTGCACTTAATTCGTTTACCTATCGAATTAAGTTGCCTACGTATCCTCTTGGGTGTAAGAGGAATCAAAGCCAACGTAGTTCTCTTACCTTAAACTGGAGTCTGGACTGGAGTTATCACCCACTTACCTATTCATCGGCGTCAGTTTAGAAGCTCTTGCTTTCGATGTCGGGGGCGTTGTTGTATGCTCATCATGTTATCGGTGAAGAAAAAAGTACCGCTTCGGACTTCCAATTTCTGCTTCTTGTTATGCGTCGTTGTGCAGCGCTTCCAATCATCTGTGCAAACTTGAATTTCAATGTTTGGTGGTGACAATGTGAACGTGTTGAATCCAAAGCATGTTTCCACTAGACCGAAAGTTTGCTCGCGACGCCATCACAGACATAGAAGACGCATAAAAATATCCTTTACAAGTAATGAAAGAATAGGATCACGGATTTTCATTACCTTGCCACTAATGAAGAATGTCAAAAGTCATATCTACATTCACGCCCTCGAGAAGGCAGGAAGGTGGTATTCAAATACAGTGTCGACCTCCGTGTATCGGAGAACCCCTAGGCTTCTTCTTCGCCGCCTTTGTCGAAATGAATCTCCCCACTACCGCCGGATTGTCCCTCGCCAGCCTCGGTTACAACATTGGAACTATATGACTATAACGGTAGGCAATAGCTCTCATACAGTTCAACGAGTTGTAACTTAACTTCACTAACAATTACACTAACATCCTGTAAAAGCTGGCCGTAATCCGGTCCATACCATTGAGAGTCTAACTTACTCATGACCCATTGTTGACTATCTTAACCTCCATTAAACCCTAAGAACTTGTAATAAGCTTCTAAATATGCATTTAAACCTTCTAATTTTTGCCTAGGATCTAAAGCAAATGCAACTAAAGCAATAGGAGGTATATTTCTATAATAGCTCAACCACTTTGCCTTTATCTCTAGAAGGCCCATAACTAATTGAGCATCTAATCTAAAGTTCCACATTTGTTCAGCAATATCAACAGCACCATACAAGAATAAATGTGCGGTGAGAAAATAAACTTGCGAAAATAAATTTGTACATGTATTAAACACAGAAAGCAATTCCATAACTCTAGTAGCAATATTCCATTGGTATTCAAATAAACTAAAATTAGGCAAAGCTTCATTAACTAAAAGCGATCCAACAATGTCTTATAAGGAAATGCTAAGCATTAAGAAGCCTATAGGTAGAGTTCCATCTAGTTTTAACATCTTTTGGGAATTTTTTAGGCCTCATGTTATTTGCTTTACAATAACGACCCCATTGTTTTATCAATGTCATGTTCCTTCCTATATATGATACTATATCCCTAATCGGTCCTACAAATTGTTTTAGTGACTCTAATCCGGTTTGTACACATAAGTTCAATACATGACAAGCACATCTAATATGGAAATATTTGCCCCCGCATGAAAGCCTCAAATATTCTTCCAAAGGTCTAATAGAGGCCGTATTAGCAGAGGCATTATCAAATGAAATTGAAAAAAATTCTAAAACTCAAACCATATTCTTGATGATCCCACGAATCATCCTATAAATATTATCGGCGGTATGAGACTTCGTTGAATACTCTAAAAGCAATGACTTCGCTTTTGAATATTCCACGAGTCATCAATCCAATGTGCCGTAATACCCATAAAAAGAATTTTCATAGAATACATCGTCCATATATCGTAATATAAAGAAATGTAGAGGAGGTACGAGAGCGAAAATACTCACAAAGATTTTCTTTTCCATGTTTGTATTATTTGAAGATCGTTCTTTGAATCGTCCTCCCTTGATACCTTTTTGCGTCTGCGGTTTGCAGCGTCTCTACGTTGATGCACTTCTTTGCGACTGGCGCTTCATAAAGTTGAATGGCAAGTGCTCCTACGTAAATCGCCTCCGATTTTATCCCTATACCTCGGTTGAGAAAATGTAAATAAAGAAGAGTGGGAACCCGTACCTTCGTCTACGGCGAATCGAATTTGAGATTGATTTTGAGGATTTTCTACTTTGTCCGGATACTTCTTCTCCATATGTATAGCAAATGTGCCATACCCTCCTCCCTTGCTATGCTTAAATTCGGAAGTACAATACTTACATTTAGCATGAGTTACGTTGCCATCATTGTCATACACTTTTGTAAAATGGACTTTAAAAATATCGGATTTTGAAGTTGTTTCCGAAGTGGGATTTGTTCCTCCTCCGGTTTACGAGGAAGCGCGGATGGACGGTGTCAGTGCATCGCCATCGGCTACACCTTCGTACTCTTCTTGCCATTCATTGCTCTCTTGAGTAGGCAAGGAGGCCGAACCGACAATGCCTTTTCCCCTCGAGCTTCCACCACCACGTGATGTCATTTCTCTTGAGTAAGCCGAAGTGCCGAACCCCGATCCAATGAAGGGAATTGTTGAGAGCTTTGTTGAGAGTCTTGAGACTTGAGAGAAATATAGAAATTAGGAGAGAATAGAGTTTGATGTGAGTGAAGAATGATATTGAAGGAGAGGAGGAGTATATATAAAGATTAAAATAATTAAAAGAAAAAAAAAATTAAACAAAAATAAAAAATAAAAATAAAGCGGTACATGTGGCGTTGGTGTGTGTGAGCAGAGAGAGGCAGAACTGCGTCTCTACATCTGTGAGTCATAGCCGATCCCAAGCGGCTACATTGATTAAATTTTTTTAATTAAAAATAATAAACCGCCCGGTTCAACCCGGTGACTCGTGAGGTTGAGCCGGCGGGTTGACCAGCAGACGGGGTTCTGGAAATATATGGACCCGTAGCAGGGCTCATGGCGGGCGATTCACGGGTTCTAACCCGGCCGGGTGATTGACAGACGGGAGTTTTCGAGGGCGGTTCCGGGCGAAAGCGGCCCGTGCCCCCCTCTAAATAATAGCATTAGTCCTTCATCCTTCATCATGCATTTGCTTATACTTGTGCTCCATTGCTCTCCTTGGTGTTTTTTTTTTAAATGTAAACTAGGGTATTTTTTTAGTGTTTTGATTTTATGTATTTCATCTCTGTCGCCTTTCTTTTTTTTTTTTTGTATTTATATATGAGCTGTTGGCTTTAAGTGGCTTGACTTTTCCATCAAAACTAAAGAAGTTCATGTGATATTATTGTTGGATTAGTCTTTTAAAAATAATGATTGTTCTTATTACCTGAAATGAAAGCACGTTTTGAAAACTTAAAGGCCCCTTAAGCCCCTTAAGTAGGTTATTTTGAATCCATTTGTTTTAGCATGACTATCCAATTCCATGTTCATGGCTTGGTTTTCATGAATTCCGAATTTAACTGCGTGAATATTAAACAGAAGTATTTTTAACTTGAAAAATATGGTCAACATGAACTGTTTTAAATTGGTGCTATAAATCGATATCCAACCTTCATATTTTGGATAAATTTATTGAAATGCTTCTTACTTGCATCATCGTCTTGTTTTATACATAAGGCTTATCGTAGAAACCATAGATTTGCTTTTCATAATGGTTTCCTTTTGTTACTTATAGTCTCCACTTTCAGAAATTTGTTACCACTACTTTGAAATGCTTGGACATTCAATTTCAAAACAACTTTCTTTGCTATATTGATTCATTCAAAATGCATTTCAATTATTTTGGTCATGTTTTGACTTTATGGATTTGCACCTATTTCTGTTCATGTCAAACACTTGTTTAAGTGTTAGTCAATATATGTGACGATGCCTGTGAGTATGTTAAACACTTGTATGAAGAAGTGACACCGGGCAGGGTAGTGATTAACCTGCAGGAGGTGGTAAACAGGAGAGATTGATAGAAGAGCAAGAAAAAGGGAGGACAAACAGAGAAGAATAGTCTCTGAAAGGAAAATAACTCAATAGTCAATGAATAAAATTCAACCCACAAGCCAGGTTTGAATAGCTAAAAAACTAACCTAGATAACCTAGAAATTCTATCTTTTTATCCAAATTTGCCCAAATCGGCAAATTTTGGTCCAATAGAAAAACTTATCTAATTCTAAAATAACTAAACAAAACAGATAACTCCTAAAAATCCGAGTTCAAATCGGATTCATATCCTATCCTAAATTGGCATACGAAGTATTGCCAAAAATGGAAAAACACCGAGAAACGAAGAAAAGGCGGGAAAAACAAAGGAATTTGAGGGTGAAGGAAGGGTCCATCTAGCAAAGCCGATGGACCCCACGTCTTAGCGCTCGAGACGAGCTTTCACCGGTGGGGTTGGTAGCCAGAATCCGATGCATATCGGTAGCCAACTTTATGGCCAAAATACCGAAACGTGTCCAAAGTGCTCCCCAATTCCGAACTTAGTTCGATCACCTTCCGCCTTTACGTCGGTCCGCCAAATCGTGGTATGCCAAAGCTCTAATGGTGCAATCAGACAGCTCGGCATCGTCTGACTCGGGCTCTCCTGCATCAAGAAGTTCATATGACTATGGGTTAACTTATGCCTTTTGAGTTTTCTGGTCTTTAAAGCCCCATCTTCAATATGATTATAATATTCTAGTTATGTGCTTTAAAAAATTAAGATTATGCTTGAATAAATTCGCCTTTCTGAGTCCTTGTGCAGTGGCATGGTTTTATGGTTAATTGATTTCCTTTCTCTCCATGCATTTTGTTACAACACTCCATTATATTTATAGCTTGGTTTATGAATCAATTAATTAATAGCTTTGTTACTATGCTTTTTGGATATATTACTTCTCATTAGTTCATTATGTACCAGGAGAGAGTGATGTTATGAGAAGCCAGTGGATCCTATCAAAGTCTTTTTTGAGAAGGAATTGATAAGGGAATTTGAGATAATTGCATGTACTTTAGTACCAGAGAAAGATTGGTCCTTTTGAATAGCTGCCATGCAAAGGGTTGAAGGCCTGGCGTTTGGAGGTTAAGTCAATTCTCTTCTTAAGGTTCATGCATATTCAGTTGCAATAGGAACTACTTGATTGTGGTTTATCATGGTCACTGAGTAATATTTGTAAATCTGTTAAAATTTCTTTTCTTTTTTTAATTATCGTAGTTCATCAGAGGGATCAAAGGGCAACTTAATGATGTCTCAAACTTAAAACAGAAATGAGAACAATCATGCTTTTATTTCTAGTTCTTCAATTGTCACCCACAATCCAGTGAAATTGCTTGCAAAATATTAGATCACATTAAGACAGCAAGAACAAGGACAGTGGTTCAATCAGACTCTACTACTCTCATCTTGGATAGCAAGGAAAATCGACCTATTGTGAATTCAACTGATAATCAATTTGTGGACTGCTTGATTGGGAGGGATGCTAGAGCCCAAGAAAGTGTGGATCCACTTGAGGTATTCTTTCTTCCCTTACACTATGATGTATCATTTCTTTCTCAAGTCTCCTCATACTCAAAGTGATATGAGCTTTTCTATGCCATATTGAAATATCATGTGATTGTTATCTTGCTGGATTGCTTATTCATTTGCAATTTTGCATGCTTATACCTAAAATGTTTGATTTGAGAGAAAATAACTTGATTTATAATTATAGTGGCGCACCTATGCCAAAAATCTTTAGGATGTCAAGTTATGCCAAAATGTTCTTCATTTGAGTTGGTATTCCCTCATGATTATTTTCTTTCGGCAGGCTTGCAATTCTGTAGAATTATACCTTGTTAATATAAGTAGCATGTTGATGTGTAAAATTATATGTTTGACTATCTTTGTAAACAACCTAAAATTAAATGCTAATCACTTTAATTTTGTTTTTTAGCAGAATTTAGGGTTTAGGTTGTTTAAATTTTACTTGAAGGCTGATTTTGTCCCCAATCTATCATGTATGGATGCCTTGCCTAGTGATTGTTTCATTTGGTGGGTGTTTTTATAAATTCTTAAACTTTTTGTAGTTTTCTATTGGCTTGTTTACTATTCCAAGCCCAAGCCATGTGGTTTAATTGGAACAAGTAGCAATAGTAGCATTGGAAAGTCCAAAGTATAGCATGGAATCATTGTATTATCACAGTAATTTTAAGAAGCTATATTCTTTGATGCAATCGTTTCCTTTTTAACGCTGTATAATGGATGAACATCTATGATTCAAAGATATAAAATGAAAAAAAGGAATGCCAGGTGGTTCCAATCAAATGTTCTCCGAGCCTTGTAGCTGCTTGAAGGCCATTTGATGCATTCATTTTTAACATTTCCATTTAGTTTGTAATTTTGCAAAATGATTGAGAAATCTAAATTAAAATAGTTTAGATTCTTGAAGGTTAATATTTCAATGATGCAGATTTGATTGGATCGGTTGATATTCACATAGAGATTGCTTTTGGTCGTGTCTGTGAGCATACTTTTTGAATTTTTCTTTCCATTTTTAGGTTTTCGACGCTTTGAGAATTTTGGTTACTTCTTGCTCTCTTTATTATTATTATTATTTGTATATTGATGTTTATTTTTATTGGGGTTTTTTAGACCATTAATGCATGATTTTGGTTAATCCTTGATGAATCTGTGTCTCTGGTTATTGCAAAGTTGAGAATTTCTGCAATCATGGGATTTTAGGATGTGTTCGTTGCTTTTCAAGAGGTTTTCCCAGAGGTAATTTTTCTTATTTTGAAAGATTTATTATATTTTACTCACTTTTGTGAAATCATTTGTGGATTGATTTCTAGCTTATATAGATTTGATTTTATAATTATTGAAGTGGATTTATTCTTGATCTCTCTAGGTATTAATCCCCATGTTAATTTTATGACGTTTGGTGGCTAAACCAAGGTCTTATTTTCTTAAAGAAAGTTTCTGTTTTTTTTAGTATATTCTTGTTGTTCTGTCGGAAAATCTAAATGTACCTTGTTTTTTGGCCTATGTTGTTAAGTATGTCAAACAAAGGGAGATATTTTTATGTTCTGTGATTCGTCTTGTGCCTTGACTTAGCTCTCATCATTGTTCCATTGTATGCAACACTATTGTGTATATCAGGATATATAATTTATATTTATTTGAGTTTTATTATCTGCATGTTTAGTTAAAAATTTATTAGAAAAACTACCAAACTGTGTCCTAGATGATTCTTGTTTCTTATTTTATATCCTTATGGCTTGGAATAATGACTGAAAGATTTAATCTGGAGGGAGTTACATTTCTGAACAACGGTTGTTTCTATTTGACTCATGTCATGAATATATGAAGGTAATGGTTCCTTTTCTTTGTTCAATGAAAGCATGCATAGAATATTGAAAAATCTTGCCTCATTGTCGTGGAAAGGTTACTTGCCAATTTTTTATGACCTATGACAATAGGATCTCCAATTCTGATGGAGGTGGCCGAGTAATGACGATAGTTCACGGAGGAAGGCTTGCACGTCCTTAAAGGAGAAGGAGGATGAGTAGGAGAGGGCCAGAGGTGAGGAGAAGGAGGTTACTTGCGGTGACTGAGATTTACAGCTAGGGTTCTTAGGCCTGGCCCGGCCACATGAGAGATAAAAGACGAGATTGGACTGGAGAGAGGAACAAAAGGAGGGGGGTAGAACCGAATGGAGAGAGGGAGGGCGGGAAGACACTTTTCACGCGAAGCCAAAAAAGTGCAAAACACGTGATTTGAAATTTGAGATGGTTTTTTTGAGTGCGAAAAAACAAGTGATTTGTAATTCAAAAACCATACTAAAACAAATATAATCATATTTTTCTAAATGTTTTTATTAGTAAGGTGGCACATTCATTTATTGATTGATAAAAGATAAAAGGTTGTTACATGGATGCCCTTAAGGGCCCCTCCGAGTGTTTCCTCGGGTGTTGCAGTGGACTACTCCCAAGAGATGGGCCTTGTCGATTAATCTTCAAAGTCGCCCTTGTTCTGTAATGCTTGCGGTGGTCCCCATTGATCGAAGGCCAAGGTTCAACGGATGATGGATTCATCTGCCCCACCTTTAGTTTCTTGGTGGCGGTTGTTGCGTCAAACCAAGCTAACAATAGGAAAGCGATCCCCGAATAATACCATAACAAACACATTCTTTGTTTTGAAAACATCGATGATTTTTTTTGAACCAGGTATGTTATAGCCATGACCGCAATGTTCCACCCTATGCGCGCGTCTTTGTGTAAATTTTTCCCCCAACTGTTGTATCCACTCAAAGTCTCAAACCCTTTCTCAATTGAGAGCAAGTACGTAGGTTGAACATCGAGTGGTAACGCACCCAAATTTTCCTTGTGATTGGGCATGTGATAAGCGTGTTACACGGATTTGTCTTGTTCATCGCATAGGTAGCAATGAGAACAAAAATCAGTGAGAACACCAATAGAATCACAAAAAAAAAAGCATGTGAGATTTTTGGGTACTTCGTGTATGTGAGATTTTTGGGTCTTTGTTGTATGTGTTCATTGGATTGGATCTGGTTTTATGTTGCTTGTTTTGGTGTTAAAAATATTGGATGTGTCATTGCATATTATACTTTTAGGGATTTCCTTTTGTTGTTATGCGGTTGACTATACAATTGTTAAACAATTGCATTTTTTTAATCCTTTATTATAGACGGTGTCAAGAGTTCTCTTATATGCATATGGTGTGAAGAGTTTACTTGTAAGTTATTTAAAACACTCAAGTATTGCATAAATTCTTGTGGATTGCTTTGTAGTTGCAGCATTTGTATGGAGATGTACAAGGGGTCTGATCGATTGATGACTGAGACATGCATGGTAAGAGCATTTTATCTTGATTATATTATATTGCAATTGTTGTTTGTCTTTTGATTGTCACATAAATCAAGTGGATTGAATTCCTTTGGAAGTACAATGGATGGAAAATTGGAATTGTGATGTAACCATACGATTTGTTAATCATAGCCTGGAGCTGATAGTTTAATGCCTGCATTGTAGCTAAATATTATTCTTTCTGGGTTTCAGATGCCTGGTACTGGATTGAACCCACAACTTGCATCAACCCCACCTCTTTAAGATATCGATTACATGTGTAATGAAACATCACCAGAGTTAATTCTTGACCAGGGCCTATATTATTATCCTGATGCTGGCAACTATTATGGGTACCACTCTACAGGTATTAACACGCATCACGGGTCGTCTCTTCTCCCGACCCAGATCCTCGACTTTTGACTCGGTCAGATCTACTTTATCGAGACTCTAATTTTTGTCCGATATTCATACTTAATTAATCTGAATTAATTAATGTTTAATTAATTTTGGTTTAATTAATCTAATACTGCCGACCATCCACCTCCAACTATTTTGTCTCTGGCCTGGCCCAATAAGGCCTTCTCTCGGCCCTATAGTTGCGAGGTTGGATTTCGGCCCATTAAATTTTGATTTTCTTAAACTTTGAGGTTAATAATTATTAATGTGATTTTGAGCTATTTAACATCATTTAAAATTTCAAAAATTTACTGAAATGGACTTAGAAAATTCTGGGATGTTACACCAATCCTCATCCAGAGTTCTCGGCCACCGCTTGCATAGATGGTAAGCTCTAGATCTGGGACAAGAAACAGAATGAGGCAAGTCACCCCACATGAGGAGATTGAGTCCCCGAGTCATATCGAGGCACCGATCGCCTCGGCATCACTCTCCAAGGCGATACTCCCTCGTGATACCGCCTGCGATGCAGCCCTCGGCGACATCCCTCACTCACGGCACTACTCTCCCTGCGGTTATCCGCCAAAAGGCCACTTTCGCCTAGACGCCATCACTCTCTATATAGCCAGTAAATGGCGGGATTAGCAACCGCGAGAGAGTACTGTTCCATCTCCCTCACATGCTTTCACCATTCATCAAGGTGATTTGGGAAGCCCCATTTCCAGATAATTTTAAGGCCCCCAATATCAGGTACTTCGATGGGACTACAGATCCCTATGAGCACGTGGAACGCTTTTGTGCGGAAATAATTACAAACGGCCTTAATGAAGTTGTCTTATGCCGCCCGTTCCCGAAGACCTTTACGAGAGTTAAAATTCTGTGATCCCTGTATTTGGTATTCATCAATAAAATCAATAAATATGGTGTGGCTCCCGAGCACATAGGCAAATTGTCAACAACAACAACAACAACAACCAAGCCTTAATCCCATACTAGATGGGGTCAAGGTTATATGGATTCTCCTGCTTTCACGTGGCTTCCTCAAATGTGAAATAAAAATAAAATAAAATGAAATAAAATTAAAAATAAAAATACACAAATAAATAATAATAACAACAAATAATTCTATGAGAGATTGGGATGTTAGAAGCAGAATAGTATCCCTACAAACAAAGCTAAGCTAATGAAGGAAAGCCTTTTAGCCGACTTATCGGTAATCCTATACTAGGCGGGGTCGTCTATATGAATTTTTTGTCTCCATGTCGCTCTGTCAAAAGCAAGATCCGGCTCAATATCTAACATACGTAGGTCCTTAGACACCACCTCTCTCCACGTAATCCTAGGCCTACCTCTATCTCTCTTCTTACCTTCTACAACTAAACTATCACATTTTCGAACTAGAGCACCTGGGGGTCTCCGGCGTACGTGTCCAAACCATCTTAAACGCCTTTCTCGTATTTTATCTTCAATTGGTGCAACATGCACCTTCTGTCGGATGTGTTCATTTCTAATCTTGTCCAATCTTGTATGACCACTCATCCATCTTAACATCCTCATTTCGGCCACATTCATCTTATGCATATGTTGAACTTTAGTTGCCCAACACTCGCTCCCGTATATCATTCTATTGTCCTATAAAATTTTTCCTTTATTTTGTTAGGCATCTTTTTATCACATAACACCCACGTGGCACTTTTCCATTTCAACCATCCAAATTTTTTAAACCACATTAAATCTTGTTCTTATGTTGGCTTGAGATTGTTTGCCCTTTTTTCTCTCTTTTGCTTGGTTTGATCTTAACAATCAACGACACCATATTCAATTGGAGGCATATCTAGACAGCTTGTAACGGAGGTGGAAGTAGTGACACGATGAGTGGCTTCTCCAAGGAGCTGGTGCACAAGTACCGACTGCATTCCACCTGGATGGAAGAGCTGACGACAGGATGTTCCTGGATACCGTATTATGTTTCCCAGTTAACATGCTAGCGAACAGGAACAAGGTATGCCGTCTGGGCTTTGATTGTTGGACAGGATCGGTGTCGATCCCCAGATGATACGGGTTTTTTTTGCTAACAGAATAAATTGTTTGTTATTTGGTTATAGTTTTTTTGAGTTATAAAAATTTTGGATATAAATTACTTAAAAAAACATAATTAACAAAAAGAAATCTATATTAATATATTCAATAAAAATATGTTTAATTTATTTTTTAGGAAAAATGAATAGTCATAATCAAACAACTTTTCAACAACCACCCCCATGCTTTCCCCTCAAGTAATGAGTTTAGGGGAAATACCTTTGGCAGATTAAATAAGTTGGATTTTCTCTCAAAATGTTTCCTTTCTAATTTTTGACATTCCAGAAGTTGGAAATATCAAACAAGTCCAATGGCATGTCAAATACAAGGAAGCAGAGACATAATATAGAAGTCATGCTCCTGTATAGTTCTATTCCAACATAATCCTCTCTTCTTGCTTCAAAGGAAGCAAAATAAACTATCATTTAAATGTAATAGACTCTCTCCTCTTCGTATATGATGTGATGTAAGTGCTTCGACCATCGCTCCTGTGTCCCATTATAATAACTTAAATAGTGCTGCTAGTGGTAGCTGGGCGACTGGCCGTAGGTGTTGTGAGTCTTCCTTCACTCGGTCCGTCTTTGAACTGTCCAGTCCCCTCTTAAGTCTCGCCTTGGATAGTTGGATCAGCCTGTTAGCCATACAAATCCTGGCGGTTGGATCAAAGATTGTACTGGTCAGGCCTTGGCACCTACTCCCAAGGTCACTGCAGCCCTTTGAATTTTGAAACCGTCCAAGCCAACTAAATCAAACACTGAGTTAAAAATCCGACCTTGACGAATGTTTGCTGTGTTTCGTTCAAAGCAATCTCTTCATGAGGAGAGACCGCGCGCGGTATATCAAAATGCCATATGTGCATGTACATATAACCTATGCGTGCATGAGCGTGTACACAGCACATATAAGGAGCCGACCCACCAGAAGCACAGAGAGAGAGAAGCAAGTAACAAACAATTCAGCGTGATACATGGCGGCTGGGCTGCATCGTGTCCTGCCCAGATTTGTCACCCCCTGCAGGGTTATCACCCGCGTATGCGACGCACCAACACATAGCGTAATCACCGAGACGAAGCCAATCAATGTCCGACCTCGGCGGTGTGATGTGTTTATTAACCACCGTGGCATCGACACCAAGAGGACAGTAGCCGGACTGGTGTATGACCGATTGACCCAACTGAACCTCTATCCTTTCCTGGACAGCCGAACCATGGAACCAGGGGACAAATTGTATGACAGCATCAACTCGGCCATCCTCGATTGTCAGGTCGGAATCGCCATCTTCTCCCCCCGCTACTGTGAATCCTTCTTCTGCCTACACGAACTTGCCATGCTCGTCGAGGCCCATAAGAAGCTCATCCCCATCTTCTTTGACATTAAACCCTCGGGCCTTCATGTTATTGACGATCCCAACCTTTCGACCGAGACAATGAATAGGTTCAACAAGGCTCTTCAAGAAGCCAAGAATACGGTCGGCCTCACGTTCAACTCCCAGAGTGGGTCAGTCACTCTCTCTCTCTCTCTCTCTCTCTCTCTCTCTTGTACCTCAGCGTGGATGAAGGCACGACAATAATTAATTATCGCTCCTCTCTTTAAAGTTTAACTCGTTCTGATCACACCTACGTTTTTGAGATTTTTTAGTTTATCATTTGACATTGTCTGCTCCTCGCAGGAATTGGTCTGATCTGGTGACTAAAACCGCTGATACAGTTGTGAGAAGCATAAGTCACGGAAGAGATCATTGAAGAGAAAAAGCACCCATTATTTCATTCTTGTAATTAATTACCTCGCTCCGAGGGATTTATTTTTGACCCATTCTTTTGTAACTACAATAAACAAGCAAGTCCCAAAAGCTGTTGTTCACATCTTTTTTTTTTTTAGGGAGATTATAAGTTGATATGGGTATATTTGGTAAGACATGTGTCTAAAATAAACTTACAACACATGGCACGATCTCCATTATCACTCAGGTTAAATCCGACTCACTCAGGTAGTATCCCCCAGATCAAATCCGAATTAATCATGTTAGTGCTAAAATCTGTATCTCCTAGAGATTAACCCCAATCTAGACTAACGATTGAGATTTATATTTAGAGGGATGCCAAATTTACGTGGAAAACCCCGTGAATCCAGGAAAAAAAACCACGGGCCTCACCGAGGAGGCAATCCGCTATATAGCAGTTGATTACAAGAATCTCCCTCTTAAGATGTACAACATGTGCATCTTAGAAACCATGGAGGGAGCTCAGTATGAAGGTGTTTGATTTGGCTCGGCCTTGCAGATGGTCGGCCTTGCTTTGAATTTAATCGGCCTTGCCTTGAGGTCAGTCCGCATTGCCTAGGAGTCAGTCGATTTTAGCCTTAGAGATGGTGGAAGGAAACTCTGTATGAGTTTAATAAAGAACTACCTTGGGGCTTTGGAGAAGACTTGAATGTCTTGGGGAAATCTTGAAGGCCTTGGAGAGAGTTGGCCATAGAACTTTAGCTTGGAGCTTATATGAGAGAAAGGCCAAGGAGAGCTTGCTTGGACCCTTATCTTCTTCATACTTGGAACTCACTTGGAGTTATTTGGGGATGAGCATGTACGTGGTCATAGATGATACCATGAAAAGAGGCCTTGAAGCCCTCATGAAGATAGAGAAGCTCTCATGGAGTTGGAGAGTCATTCCCCCCCCCCCCCCCTCTTTTCCTTTTGCTTGACATCTCTTTTTATAATGTGTTGGCCTTATAATTAAGAGCCCCTGGGCACCACCACTGTTAGAACATTCCCTCTTTTCTCTGTCTTCCTTATCTCCTTGGGTCCTGTACCCATAGTTATCGTAAGCCCGGGGCGGCCCGGTCCGCCGGTTGAAACCCGGAGCGGCCTATGGAACCGGGTCCTGTTACGTATTTAACCCAGATAAGGAATTGAACAGGATGAACCGGATCACGAACTGGGTTGAAGCCAAAGGAATCCGATCTTCATCGAGCTCTGGCCATTAAACCCGCGTGTTGAGCCTAATTTATTTTTTTTTATTTTTCAAATATTTAAATTATTTAAAACAGAATTTTTTTATTTAAAATAGTTTTTATAATAGTTTTCTTTATAATAATTTTTAAAATAGTTTTATTATAAATTATTTAATATAGTTTTTTATTATTAATATTTATATTGACCCGACATTGACCCAATTGACCCGACGGTTGAACCGGTGAACCGATGACCCGGGACCTTGACCGGTTCAATGTCCGGTCCGGTTCTGATAACTTTGCCTGTACCCCTCTTATCTTCTTATCTCCTTGGGTTTTGTTCCCTTCTCATCTTCTTATCTCCTTGGGTTCTGTCCTCCCCTTTGGAGGGAGCTCGGCTCGGATCTCTGCAAGAGATTCTTCATAGTGTTGGCTCGGTCTTGGAGCTCGCCATGGGTCGGGTCGGCCTTGGAGCACACCATTGGGTCGGATTGGCCTACCATTGCGTCGGATTAATTTGGAGCACACCATTCGGTCAACTCGGATTTGGAGCATACCATTCAGTCGGCTCAGATTTGGAGCATACCATTCGGTCGGGTCGGATTTGGAGCATACCATTCGGTCGGCTCAGATTTGGAACATACTATTCGGTCGGGTTGGATTTGGATGTGCCACGTGTCAAGCATTAGAGTGGTTGTCCATTTTTACCCATATCAAATCACACGTGCCACCTATGTCAAATCCGAAATGAATTCACGAACACCATCACTTAATTCTTCAAACAATCGATCCAAATCTCCATTTGATTCCTTTTTGCGAAAAGACAAAAATAGAGCATAAACGTTGGAAAGACAAATAGACAAAAGAAAAGGTACAGATGGAGATCTCTATCTAAGAAAGATCCGACCTAAAAGATAAAACACCATAACTTGTCCTGACAACAGAAGGGACAGGAGTTAAGGAGTAAGCAGCCCACTTGCCCCACTGGGCCCTCTCGCCCCACTAGGTCCACTTGTCCTGACCAAGGATGAGACTTTTTCCAACCTCCAAAAAGACTAACGCCAGACTCAAACAAAGGCCTATAAATAGGGAAGAAACAGAAGATCCAAAGGTAAGAAATTCTTGACAAAAAAGATCTCTAACTCTCAAAGAAACAAAAAAGACCCTTCTAATTTAATTTGACCATCGGAGCTAAATCCGGGCAGAAAAGGCTCAGTCCGATTGTTTTTATTTCTCCCTATGCAGGTTTTTCTCCCAAACTGGAAGTTCAAGCAACTTATTTTACAGCAAAATCGTGAGCGTCCACACTAGCAAATACAAATTCTCAACCGTTGATTCCATCCAGTGCTAATCACAAGAAAAAACCGGATTTCCGACCCAACAGTCAAACCTAGGAAGACAATTAACCAATCGTACTGCAACTAGTTTCACATTTGCATACTGCACTGTTTTGAATTAAATATGATAATCACATTATCAATTATTCAGACTAACCAGTTTTAGTTGAAGTAGTATGTAGGAAGGACTGGAGTGGTAATTTTTTTATATAAAAAAATAGATAAATCATACTTTATTGAAATTAAAAAATAGCATAATACATATTGATACGGTAGTAAACCTATTAAAAACTTTTTTTTTTCAACTTATCCTTTAGAAAATGTGCCACCAATTCACTCAGCTGTTTACAATATATACGGTATGGTAGTATTTACGGCCAAAATTAGTGTCGTTTTGGGATTGACACGATCTAGTCCAATGGTCAAGAATTTATATTTGAGAGACTAAGATCGTAGAAGAAGAAGAGTAAATATGCAAAGCATAAACAAAAAAACACCCGGCGTAAGTGGAAAACCCCAGTAAACCGAGGAAAACCACGGGGGCCTGCTGAGAGGTCAATCCACTATGTACATGTCTAATACAAGGCTTTTGATCCTCTTAGAGAGGAGTACATCATCTATACAATTAGGAGAAGGCTCACGCAGCCTCATACAATTAGAGAACGACTCATAGGCCACATACAATTAGTAGATGAAGGGAGGCACCGGAGTCCATCGGAGAGAATAAGAAGGCCGGACTCACGCGGCCGACTCAATGGACTCGTGCAATCCTCGCGCCCATACATACAAAAGGGGAGTATAATAACTCGTCGGAGTTTACCGATACCCGCTGGAGTGGGAGAGAGGGCCGGAGCCCATCGATCTCATTCAACTAAGAGAGAAAGAAAGAAACTCCATTAATCAATTAGAGAGAGAAGAAAGCCCGTCGAGTTCATTTGGAAGGAGAAAGAGGCTGCGTCGGAGAGAGAACTAGCGAAGAGAGGAGAAAGCCTGTTGGAGCTCGTCCAAGGGAAAAGGAGGCTCGTCGTCTCACTGGCGTCGGCGCCCGTCAAAGGGAAGGAGGAGGCTCAGCCCACCTGCACCCGTGAGGAGAGAGATAAAGGAACTTGCCGCCTCTCATACAATCAGGAGAAAGAGAAAGTACTCGTCTTGGTCGAAGCTCGTCGGAGGGGGAGAAGACGGAGCTTGTAGGGAGAGAAGGGAACCCACCGGAGTTCATCGAGAGAGCTCGAAACCAGTCCAAGAGCTAGCCTTTTTAATTGGCCTTTTTCCTCCTCTTTTCCATCCTCCCTTTCAATGTTGCTCATTAAGAACATTTAATGAACATTGTTGTGGTGGGACCAACATGAGAGAAAATATCCTTTCTATTTCAAATATCCTAATCCACATTCCCATTTTACCATACCATAGTGAAAAGCTATGAGAACCATGAATCAATTGGCATTTTCCATGAGCATCGATGAATTTTCTCAACTCCAATATGAACTATAGAGTTTTAGGTAGAGGACCGGAATCCCAACTTAATGCGTGCATTAAAGTCTGCCAAGAGAAAAAGGGACGCGTGAACCAGAGGAAATACTTTTTGCAGGGAGTACTAGTTGTTGGAAAAAAAAACAATCAATTAGCATGCAAATTTACAGGATAATCTTGCAGATAATAAAATAATTGAGTTAGAAAGATCTGGCCTGAGATTGGCCTGGAATGCATTGCCTTAACACAGATTAAGCCTCTCCCGTACGAGATTTCCGGCTTCACATCGCGTTGCGCTTAAGGTATACAAACCCACTAAGAACTAGATCATCTCCTCGCTAGCACGTTCGACAACGAGAGGGGCGTTCAAGTATATATCTCCCAAGGTTTTTTGGATGAATCAACATGAGGAAAAATCTGAAAAGGAAAACGCTCGGGAAGAGATACTCGGGGTTTTAGATGTAAGAATATTGGAAAGCTAGAAAGAAAAGATCGTTGTCTTGTGGCTAAGGTTTTCACGGTCACATATATAAATCATAACCCAACGGATAGAAATCCGTTGATAAAATCCAATGGATAAAATTTAACAAGTCAAAATAGCCTTTCAAGGCTAAGAAATAATGTAAAATAAATAAAAAATAAGATCACACGAATAGATAAAATAAAATTTTGGTGCGGTATTGAACTATGCACTTATTTCACTTTGGTTACCGAATTTCAATTTGTTTCTTTCTGGGTACCCAACATCGATTTTGTTTTTTTGGGGAGGTTACCCTGGATTCCGATAAATTAATCCTCACGCGGTCACCGGAATGGCCAATGAGGGATGCCACATCACATATTTAATTACACCTAAATTCATTTTAATTAATTAATTAATTAATATAACATAATTACTTAAATAATTAAACCATAACTTAACCCTAACCCCCTTCACCTGGCTGTAGCGTCATACTCCAGCATGAGGCCTCCTCCCCCCATGGTGTTTGAATCCTCCCGGATCTCCAAAGATATCAAGGCCGATGCTCAACCATCACTCTAATGACGACTTCTTTCTCTTGAGCATTGATCCACCCCCTCCATTGTTGATTATCGAAGCTCCCCAAACTCTCTCCGTCTCTTTCCTCATCCTTGTCCTCAAAGGTGGCGTTTGGTTAGAAGTAGTTTCAAATCCATGGATTTTGAGTTACATTGTAGTTGTAAATCCTTGTATTTTAAAATACATGAGAGTTAAATCCAGTGTTTGGTTGGATGTATTTTGGAGTGCTGGATTTAGAAAGTATGTGTTTGGTTTGATGTATTTGGAGTGTTGGATTATGGAATCCTTGTATATGGTCACTCATGGTGAGATTACCCCACTTTGGGTGATTATTTGTTTTTATGAATGATATAACCTCTTTAAATTTTTTTAATTAATATATAATTAAATAACTATATATAAATAGTAAAATATATATTTTATATATATATAATATAATATAATATAATATAATATAATATAATATAATATAATATATATTATATTATATAGATATATATTATAGTTATATAATAAATATATGTATTTGGAGTGTGCTATTATATATATATAATATCACACTCCAAATACATATATATTATATAATTATAATATATATATCTATATGATATAATATAATATATATATATATATAATATAAATATATTGTATATGGTCACTCATCTTGGGGATTTGGTTTTACGGGATTTGGTTTTACGGCCAATTCCCATGAATATGGGATTTCAGAATACATTGTATTTCAAACTCCACTCAACCAAACAGCTAATTCGCAAAGTCACTGGATTTCAAACTACATTGTAGTTGAAATCCCTCCAAACAAACAGCATCTTATATATTGAACTTGCTTTGTGATCACAAGTCTTGCAGTGCTTCGAAATCGTAGTAGATCAATCTCATTGGAAGCCAAAGGTTTGCCTTTGCACAACCCTATTCCATTCCCATAAGAAACTGCTCAGTTTCTTGATGCTTATGAAGAGATTGCAGGAATCTTATATATATCTCTGTCTCTGTTCTTCTTTAATTTTTTTCTCGATTTGCTTGAATGATTTGTCTTTGGTTTTAAGCAAAGTTGGAGTTGAAGAGATCGTGATGTGGTGATAATTTGTATGGAAAAAGCACGCTCAGCCAAGTTCTGACTAGCTCTTGGTGAGGGGAGTGGCGGGAGGGAGGCGAGGAGAGCCGGGTGATGGTGGGGGGCAATGAAAGCAAACCTGACATCTACTGGGAGATGGGGGTTAGGGTTAGAGTTTGGTAAATTAAATTAATGATGTTTAATATTATTTGATTGTAATTAAAATAATTAATTTTAATATTATGGTGTGACGTGGATAATCCACGTCAGCTTAATTTGGTGAGAATCCCCTTTTTACCCGCCGGAATCTCCACAATACCCTTCCGGTGAAAAAAAATCAATGTTGGGTATCCAAAAAGAAACAAATTAAAATTCGGTAACCAAAGTAAGATAAGTGCATAGTTCGGTACCTTTAGGGGCTTGTTTGGATTGGCTTTTTGAAAAAAGTGCTTTTTTAAGTTTGATAGAAGGACTCTCAAAAGTGCTTCTCAGATTATGTTAAGCACTTATGTTATTTTTGTGTTTGGATATGTTAATGCAGAAATAGTTTTATAATAATAATAATAAATAGAAATAAATAATTATAATAATAATCAAGAGTGTTTTGGTAATTGACATAGCTTTGAAAAGGTTTGAGAGGGGTATTTTAGTAATTGACACTTTTTAAAACAGCTTCTACAGAACAGCTTTTTTCAAAAGCTACAAATCACTAGCTTATGAAAAAAAGCTGTTTTTCAGCTTTTTTTACAGCTTCTGCTTTTCTGAAGAAGCTCATCCAAACATGTTATTTTGCCCCAGAAGCGCTTAACTTATTCTAGAAGCGCTTCTGGGGCAAAAAAAAGCTCATCCAAACAAGGCCTAAAATTTGTACCCTAAACTTCCCATCCCATGCATTTTCCCAAGGCATTTTGGCTTAGGGTGCAAGGTAGTGTATTTTGGGTGCAGCTTAGTATATTTTGGGTGCGGGAGGTAGCTGCAGTTTTGTGTATTTTGGGTGCGATCGCACTTAAAATAATCCAAGGCCCAAGGTCTCATAGAGGGCACCCATGCATTACATGTAAAGTGAAGAATTTGAGAGCAATGCTCCTCCCACTAAATAGGCTTTCAGTACCGACACAAACATGCCTGCTGACAAAGCTGGGATAAAAACAAGATTGATTAATTAGTTGGTGATATAAAAGGAGCAGGTGAGTCAAGCATACCTCATAGCCACCACTTCAAACTGCAAGGGAAAATTAGGCTGGCCTCGAGAATAGGGGATAATAGCCTGGAACAACATATGTGGAAATTAAATCCATGTTTGGGAATTGGGACTGCACAAGACCTCTTCTTTGTACAAAGCTTTTCTTTTAAGGCCTCTTGTGGTCCTATTTATAGCATAGGCCTCTTGTGAGCCTATTTATAGCATCAGAGGTTCGCTCACGTTTTACTGATTTTGCTCTTATATATTCATGCCATGATGTTGATTTTGTGAACTGATGTTGTGCCTACGATTTATGAGCAAATGTGAAAGCCAGAACACTTGATGACCTTTCTTAAAATTGGAGAAGACAATCTAGTGCAACGTCATCCATCTATACTTTTGGATGAATAACCTATAAATTTAAATTCAATCATTAAAACCAAGCATATGAAAAAAAAAAAAATCAGATCATGTGAAAATACAAAATTGATAAAAACCTCAGGATATAATTGAATTCTCCAAATAACATGACAGTACAAAAGATAATCCAAGTACTATGGCCGCCTTTGGTATACATGATAGAATTATTATTTCGAATTAGATGAGATAGGATGTGATAATATTATACTGTCATGTGTTTGATAGCGCCGCATTAGAAAACTGAACTAGAAATCTGCTATTTTATTTTTTATATTTTAATATTTATTTTTAAATTATTATTTATATCATATATTACAAATTAATTTATAAAAATTTTATATTTTAATATTTAATTTTTTTTTTATATTTTTTAAGTTATTATTTATGTCATGTCTCAAAAATTAATTTGTAAAAATTCTTTGTAAATACATATTAAAAATTATTCATAAATAATTTTTGTAAATATTACCCCATTTTCACTTCCAAGCACTCTTTTTATTAAAATTTAATGAGTAAAATAATATACAATTATTTTTTCAACATTTGATGACTTGAAGCTCTGCTAGGGTTTTCCTCCCCTCCAGCCGCCATCCACAAACCGGCCAAACCACACAAGAGAAGAAGCCGGACCCCCATTCAGTGGGTGGGGGACGATTCATGGCCTCGAGGCCGGTTGTGCCCATGACCCCCTCATCACTACCTCCACTCCGGCAAACCACGGTCAGGTGTTCGATTCACGTGTGACTCGAATCTGCTCCACAATCTGGAAAGGGATTCAAAGACCAAATCAAGCAAATCGTGGGCCAAGGTCGTCTCCGGACGCCGGATCCATGATGATTCTCCAACGGTACTGTTCCCAGGACCCCTATTGGAGAAACTGAAAGACTCGGTGACGGAGACGGTGACTCCAGACCCTGATCTCCTCCGCCGGGCACACAATCACATGAAGGGCGCCCTCTACGCCAAGGTCTTGGGTAAAGCCCCAAATCTATTGGCTTTACGGGAGACACTATCCCAAATGTGGGCAAGCTATGGGGAAGTCGCGGTCGCCGATCTGCCCAACGGCTACTTCCTCATTCGTTGTGAATCTGAATCTATGGCTGACGACCTCATCACTGATGGCCCCTGGATTGTCAATGGGCTTGTCCTGCACCTCATCCGCTGGAGACCACATTTTCAACCAACATTCGAAAAATTAACTACAGTGTCCTGTGGATCCAAGTGCATCATCTACCCTCTGAATACTGGTTCCCAGAATTTCTAGAATCGATGCTTATCTATGTTGGACAGCTGCTGAAGATCGATAACACCACCGATGACCTTGAAAGAGGAAAATTCGCCAGAGTTTGCATCGAGCTCGACCTGAAGAAACCGCTCCAAAGAGGAGTCTGGGTAAACACTCCTACATCTAAAATATTTTGCCCAATCTTATATGAGAAACTCCCTGTGTTTTGTGTCAATTGTGGTGTGGTAGGTCACGGCGTAGACGCCTGAGTTGATGTATCCACTGGGAGCCGTGTGCAACCCATTGGAACCCAGTCATTTGGTGGTGATCCGAAAGGAAAAACCATAATGATTGTGGACATCGATGAGGTTCAACGGAATACAGCGGAGACAAACAACCAAACGGGTACGCCAGTGACTAAAGACACCCAAAGAGATAAGGAACGAGATTACGACACTTGGATGAAGGCCAAGAGAACCTTCAAGGGGACAAGACCAGCTCCGGCGATGGCCGGAAACCGCCAGTTCCAGAATTAGACCGTCCACGCCAGGTCCGGTGCCCCACAACCACTAGGGCTGCTACAGTGGCTAGTCACGTGCCCATCGTGGTGGAAAACACGATGCCTCTCACCGGCGGCGGTTCCCGTTGTGGAGACCCACGAGCCCATCGCGCTGGAAACCTACGTGCCCACCGCAGATGAGACCTGGTCACCCACTAAAAGCCATGGTCAGATAGTCAAAGCTCCCTACGTGGCATCCCATGTGCGTGGAAGAGACGTTGGCCGATCAACTAGATGTGGTCATTCAAAGGTTAACATCTCTATCAGAGGTCAAAGCTCTAATCATGGTCGTGGATCAAGAGAGCGCAGTGCTGAAGGAATCAACAGCTTCATGACCAGAGGGAGAGGAGGTATAACCCCAAAGAACAATCGGAGAGGGAAAAGGGTGGAAATAAATCAGGAGATTGAGTCTGATTTCCAGTCCAACAAAAATAGTTGGATGGAAAAACAACACACATCAGACGCTCAAGCTAAAGGCACAGGCAAATCAAAGCTACTAATATCCTCCTTTGATGATGAAGAGCCACATGAACCACCTGAACCACCTGACGGGAAATTTCAGGAGGAAGAGCTCGCGATATCAGGTAAATTTGATTATTCTCATATGGGTTTGGTGTGCAGAATGTCTGAAGCATAAACAACAACAAGACAACTGAACTTGAAGACCAAGAGGACATTGTGCTGTCCGACGATGATAATCCCTATGCCAGAGGCATTCATTTGGAAAAACAGGGGACAATCATCAATTCTGATGTTACTTCCTTGAATATTTCCAATGACAATGCAATGATCATGAGGGAAGGCCAGATGGAGCCTGAAAATACCCACCAAACCAACCCCCCCAACCAATCGTCATGAATATAATCTCCTGGAATTGTAGAGGGGTGACAGGTAAGGATACAATATCCAGGATTTTCAACCTGATTAAAACTCACAACTTGATGCTTGTTTGTCTAGTTGAAACCAGGGCTGACACTCACTGAACTAGAAACTTTTGCAAAAAATTCAAAAGGCACTGGGAATGGGCAGCCATACCCGCCAGAGGCTACTCTGGAGGCATCATAGTTCTCTGGAGAAAGACCATACAAAAAGTCACCCCAATTTGCTCCTCAAGGTACATACTTCATCTCGCCATCTCTAATATCCCTTTCAGACCATGGATTATCTCTATTGTCTACAATGGGCAAACACTGGAGGCTCAAAAGGCAACATGGAATGAATTGGCTAGAGTGGCAACTATTGCTGGACCTTGGCTCATTATAGGAGATTTTAACGCCATACGAACACCTGAGGAAAAGAAAGGTGGAAAACTAAATTGGAGGTCAGGTATGAAATCAAATTACTTCAATTCCTTCATAATTCATAACAACCTATCTGACCTGAAATTCTCTGGGCCACCTTTTACTTGGTGTAATAACCAAAGAGGTGATTCCAGAATTTGGGCCAGATTAGATAGAGTTTTGACCAATGACAAATGGCTAGATGATGCGTCATTTCACCATGTCTCACATCTAGCCAGATGTCAATCTGACCATTCCCCTATTTTGATCAAATGTTGGAAACAAATGTACCACAAAAAGAGGCCATTTAGATTTGACAATAATTGGATCCATTTACATGAATGTCATAAAAGTGTAGAGGAAATATGGAAAACAGAAATATCAGGAAACCCCATGCATACCACTAGCCATAGATTGCATAACCTCAAAAATGATCTAACTAAAAAATGCATGGGACACTCAGGAAAGTTGGAAACAAAGATCAAACAAATAGAGGAACAAATAACTCAAATTGAATCTAGAGAATGCACAAACACCACTAATAGGGACATATGGAAAACTCTGAGACCACTATACATGAGACACCAGGCATATCTTAGACAGCACACCACCTATTGGGCTCAAAAATCTAGGTTGCAATGGATGCAAAATGGTGATTGTAACACTAAGTATTTCCATCAAGCAACCAAAAATCACAGAAACAACAACAGAATTCTCCATATCAAAGATAAAGTAGGCAATATACTCACTGATCCATCTGAAATTGAAGCCACTTTTATTCAACACTACACTGATTTATGGGCTAGCAGTCAACATACTTCAGATTTTAGTATATTTGACAGCCTACCTGATGACTTACCTTTATTAACCCAGGAACAAGGATTAGAACTCACTAAACCAATCACTAGAACTGAAATTTTCCAAACTATGAAAACAATGCCTAGGGGAAAGGCACCTGGACCAAATGGGTTGAACATTGAATTCTTTAGAGCATTCTGGAACTACATTGGCAATGATCTCATTAAAGCAATCAACTATTTCTTCTCTCATGGGAAAATGGCTCATTCTTGGAATCAAACACATATATGTCCGGATCCCAAAGAATGAGAACCCACAGAGAGTAAAATGATTACAGGCCAATTTCCTTTTGCAATGTCAACTACAAAATTATTGCCAAACTTTTGGCAAATAGACTCAAACCTCTCCTACCACATCTGGTGGGCACAGAACAAGCAGCTTTTGTTTATGGCAGAAGTATATATGACAATATTCTTCCGCACAAGAACTAGCACATACCTTAGAGCATAACACCCAGATCCACCTAATGATGTTAATTAAGATGGACATGGAAAAGGCATATGATATCATTAGATGGGAGACTGTCATTGCTGTCTTACATAAAATGAATTTCCCACATAGGTGGATCATGTGGATTAGGGAATGCATCCAAACTACTTCCCTATCCTTTATAATCAATGGAAAAACTGGGATTTGGGTGAAACCAACTGCTGGGATTAGGCAAGGTGACCCCCTGTCTTCCTACATTTTCATTTTGGTGTCTCAAGTCCTTACAAATATTCTTAACAAAGCTCAAACCATACAGCTAATTAAGGGCATCAAACTCTCTGAATCCTTGACTATAAACCATATTCTCTATGCTGATGATTTATTGATTTGCTGTCATGCCACAAGGAAAAATGCAAAATCTATTAACTTATGTATGCAAATTTATAAATCACTCACTGGACAAAGATCCAATAGTTCCAAATCTGATTTATACTTCCCTTCTTGGCTTAATGGCAAGCTTAAGAAATCCATATCTAATATTTTAAACCTTAAGCAAAGCTCCTTTCCTTTTAAATATCTTGGTTGTTGGGTTTCACCCTTTAGACTCCCAATGCAATGTTTCAAAAACATGATCACCAAAGTGGAAAAGAAATTGGCATGGTGGAAAACCCTCCAACTTAATATGGTTGGTAGGGTGACTCTAGTAAATGCCACAATCATGTGTAACGCCCCGACCCGTTTCCGGGACCTCGAAACGCGATGTCTTGAAGTAGATTACCGAGTAGAGACGGGCCCCACTCGGATACAAGGCCTAAGTGAATAAGCAGATAATGCAATAACATAACTTTAATTATTCAAAATAATAACAGAGTTCAGCGGAAAATAAAATCAAGGGTTCATATACCCTAAACACTAGGCCCAATAAGGAACCTACAAATAATGTCTCACACAACATAAATATAAATGAGATCCTCGGACCTCAGCAAACTCCCCCGACCTACGCGAATCGGCAGCTAATCACAGCACTCCTACACCTCAGGATCTGTGAAAAGGAAGAAAACAAGTGCGTGAGCTTTCGAATGGAAAGCCCAGTAAGTACCCCTTGCGGGGATCAAGAAAATACCATAATAACAAATAAAATGATAATCAAAATCAAACTTGGGGACACGCCCCTCAAAACAAGCCCTAGGAGTCTACCACAAAAATAATCAAGGTTCGACCCCTAGCTAGAGAAAGAGTTCCAATGGAAGCTCTACAAAAGTCTCCCCCTCCAAGCATCAGTGAACCTGGCCAGAAGAGCGACCATCCGCCGCTACGGCCCTCGAAGTCGTATATGTGTAGCGCCACCTCTCTTCTCGTGGTCGACACGGTGATAGACCCCATTTGGACCGGCAAGGACAACCGAGAATATTATCCCTCCGCCGGGAGTGCCTAACGCCGTGGTGTCCCGCCCCTAACGCTCTCGCAAAAGGAGCTCACCACCTTTCGCCCAATCAATCGGGACGAAGAACAGAACAAGCAGGGATTCCAACATCCCGAAACAATCAAACATGCTATAGATAGATCTCAACAAAATCATGGAAGCATGTATGAAAACAAAGCAATATGTCACAAAAACGACATGTCAATAAAATCTCCGAAGAGAGGAACAAGGCAAGTGTACTTACCTAAACTCGCAAAGTCTGGTGTTCCACGGAACTTCTTCCCGACGCATCCACGCCGATATCTGATAAGCATGAGTCCCAACTCAATATATGCACGAGCGTTCATTAATATCATTACCTATAACATATGCAACTAAATGGGCCCGGCCCACTAAATGAATTCAACTCAATCATGCACCTACAAGCATACCATGCTCTAATAAACCTTGGCCCAAGTTAAGGTATTTTGGCTCATTAAAAACCCCATTCAATTCTTTAATTAACTTAACTATTTAATTAATTAAAGCATTTCCTTTAAATGGCCCCATAGACCTAATTCATTAATCATCCTTCTCTATAATTTAACAGGCCAAACCATAAGGCCAAACTGAAACAACTCAAATAATACACCCACATATGTGCATACTTATATAAATTCACAAATGAATGAATAAAATCTCAAATCAACACTTAATTCACAACTCAGTGGGCCGGCCCAAAGGCCCATTTATCAACCAAACCACAACCTCTCTATTTAACTTGACTAATTAGACTTCTGGAAACCAAATCCTTTGAGTCCAAGACAATTCAACTCATCTTACTTGAGTGAAATGATTTTGCTTAACTAAATCCCCAGGTATTCAATTTAACAGATGCTTCAACCACTACCTGACTCATTGGTCTTCCACATTGATTCAAACCCACTTGCTCTTACCCCACAAATACTCATCCATACTTGTATGTTTAAACCTTAAGATTCCAGTCTCGATTCATCAAGTATCGCACTATTGAAAACGTAGACAACTTTAATCAATCTCCTCTGTAAAAATATCAGCTATAATATACTCATACTGAGTCATCAAAAACCAAGTTAGCATGTCATTAATCCAACATGATCCTTTTGTTAGAAACTGAACATAAATAACAGTTTTCTAGCCTACTTGCTTATGTTTATTTAGTACCCAATTCCTATCATTCCTGGAGACTCATTCCTCATAATCACTACAGTCATGCATAGGTACTACCCAAGGTTTGCTCATCCCCATTAACTCCTCACCTCCTCCTGCAGCCTTGTGTTCAACCCACCAACACATCAACACCTCACTGAAGAAACTCAATATATTCACATAAAATCATAAAAGAGTTATCAATCTCAACAAGAATGTAGTAAATCCAACAACTCCCACATAAAAACCATAACAATGATCAAGACCAAGTGTTATCACAACATTCATGTCCACAACATCGTCTTCTCAAAGTACATAAAAACATCAACAAGGAATAGTGAACTATAGACATAAAAGTATACTTTGGGGAACCCATAGACACATGGTAAATCAATGATTATACATTCCCCTCCATGTCCTCCTTCAACTACTATGAAAATCCACACATAAAATCCAAGGTCCTAGCTTAACCCATCATTTCTGACAATACTTCTCTTTTACTGGACTCTCTCTCTCTCTAGATGCTTATAGACTTAAGATCTAATAATGAATACATAGATTTATACATTTGTGCTCTAATCGCCCATTAAAGCAAGTGTTTACCTACAAACTCCAACCTCAATTCATGCATATCTCTACATCCTCACAGGCATGCAACCACTCATGCTCCCTTCCCAAAGCTTCAAAGTTTTTTAACAGTATTTCTATCAAAATGAATTGACTTACATTGAAGCTTAAAGATGCTTTACTGTAATTTCCACTGTACTTTCGAGGGTGGCAGAGAGCCCTTGCTC
Organism: Dioscorea zingiberensis; assembly: GCA_026586065.1. Lineage (NCBI taxonomy): Eukaryota > Viridiplantae > Streptophyta > Magnoliopsida > Dioscoreales > Dioscoreaceae > Dioscorea > Dioscorea zingiberensis. Next base: position 73,406,680 of record CM048819.1, on the reverse strand, counting down.
GTCGTCCACAGCTCGCTGATCCCCCTCAGCTTCAACTGCGCCACACCACCGCACAAACTGAGATGGGAAACTCCTCGTAACTTATGAAGGCTGGCGTCCTCCGATGGATAGGATGAGATCAATCGCATCGTGGCCGACGGCGGTTTCGGAAACTACCCAACGACGGCCAGATATCTCGGAAACACCCAGTAGACCTAGTCACCGCGATGAACAGCAGCCTCACGCCTGGGTGCGTGAATTATAAGGCTTTTTGCGCAAATACCCCCGGCTTTCTTTTAAATTAAACATAGTTCAAATATGAAGAAAGGAAAATTTCACTGAAGTCCTTCTGACTTAATAATTCTACCCGCGGGTCCTTACTCTAGAGAGAGTGGCAAACTCAAGCCAAGTCCTCATAATTTTCCAAAATTAAATCTTAGTCCCTAATAGACTCAACACTTTCATTTGAAGCTTTATTCATCTAAGTCCCCACCTTTTTTTATTTAATTAACTTTGGAAAATCTCTTTAATTAATAAGATGATTAAACATAAAATATCAATTTATTTATAAAACCTTGGGTGTTTACAATCCTCCCCCCTTACAGAAATTTCGTCCTCGAAATTTAAAATCATCAACACAAGAGAAGATCCTCAAACAAACAGATCCGGGTAGCGCTCCTTCATGTCTTCTTCGCGCTCCCATGTCGCCTCACGATCAGAATGATGGTTCCATCTCACCTTCACAAAAGGAATGGTTCGGTTCCTCAACTGCTTCTCCTCCCTGCCCAAAATCTCCACCGGGCGTTCCTCATAAGACATGTCCTCCTGGATCTCCACTGGAACCTGTGGAATCACTCGAGATGGATCCCGAATACATTTCTTCAGCATAGAAATGTGGAACACATCATGGACCTGTGCCAGGTTCGGGGGTAACGCCAACCTGTAAGCCACGGTCCCAACTCGTCCAAGAACCTCAAATGGTCCAATGTAGCGTGGGGCAAGCTTCCCGCGCCTTCCAAACCTCACAACACCCTTCATAGGCGACACCTTCAGGAACACAGCATCACCTACCTGAAACTCCCGGTCAGAACGTTTCTTGTCAGCATAACTCTTCTGTCTGCTCTGAGCAGCCTTCAGCCTCTCCCTGATCATCCTGACATGCTCCTCTGTCTGTCTGACAAAATCTGGCTGCTTAATTGTCTTCTCAGCTACCAGCTTTCTCTCACCCACATCTCCCCAACAAATCGGTGTTCGGCACTTCCTCCCATAAAGTGCCTCATAAGGAGCCATCCCAATGCTCGCCTGGTAACTGTTGTTGTAGGCGAACTCCACCAAGCTCAGTCGCTCATCCCAAGATCCTGAGAAATCCAATGCACATGTCCTAAGCATGTCCTCCAAAACCTGAATGGTCCTCCCCTGACCGCCCATCCGCTCCTCAGCGGTGGAAAGTCAGCATCAAAGCCTGCACTGCGCTCCGAGCCTCATGCAGGCTCTCCCAGAACCTCGACACAAATCTCGAATCTCGATCAGAGGTAATCGGCTGACCGGGTACTCCATGCAGCCTCACAATCTCATCTATGTACAAGCGGAGCCAAGCTCCATTAGGCGCCCGTCCTCGGCCGGTAAGAAGTGTCTTGCGACTTAGTCAACCGGTCCACAATGACCCAGTTGACTCTTTACCCCTTTGAAAGTACCGTGGTAGTCCTGCCACGGTCCATAATTGATATGCTCCCACTTCCACTCCGGAATGGGTAAGGGCTGTAAAGTTCCAGCTGGCTTCTGATGCTCTGCCTTCACCAGTTGGCAAGTAACACACCTGGCCACAAACTCTGCGACATCCCGCTTCATGCCCTTCCACCAAAAGTGGTCCTTCAAGCCTCTGTACATCTTGGTACCTCCGGGATGAATCGCATAGCCCGAGTAGTGGGCTTCCTCAAGAATCTCGTTCTTCAACTCAGGAACTCTGGGCACACAAATCCTATCATCAAATCTGAGAGTACCATCCTCATGCACTCTGAACCGTGTCGGCTCTCCCTGCCCAATCTGGCTCCTGATCTCCTCCAGATCTGTATCTTGCCTCTGAGCATCTCTGATCCTTCCCAACACTGAGGGTCGTATATGCAAGCTGGCCAAACTAACCTCCATCCCTGGCAGAATGATTTCTAACCCCCACCTCCTCATATCCTCCAACAAGGGCCTCTGAGATGTCAACAATGCGGCGATTCCATAGTTGGACTTCCTGCTCAAAGCATCTGCCACCACGTTAGCCTTGCCCGGGTGGTAATGAACACTCAAGTCATAATCCTTAATCAGTTCCAACCCGGTAGCCCATTTGTCTCGTATTCAGTTCCTTCTGGGTAAAGATGTACTTGAGGCTCTTGTGATCTGTGTATATCTCGCAAGGTACTCCATAGAGGAAGTGTCGCCAGATCTTCAACGCAAACACTATCACGCCACCCGCATCACGAGTGGGGTAGTTCTCCTCGTAGGGCTTCAATTGACGGGAAGCATAGGCTATGACTCTCCCATCCCGCATCAAGACACACCCCAGCCAGTCTTGCTTGCATCACTATACACCGTGGTACCCTAGTCCACTCTGCGGTAAGGCTGCATTGGTGCCGACACCAATCTCTTCTTGCCTCAAAGCTTTTCTCACAAGACTGGCCCATACAAACTTGGTGCCTTTCCTTGTCAACTTCGCCATTGGTGCCGCCAGATGGGAGAATCCCTCAACAAATCTCCGATAGTAGCCCTGCTAGACCCAAGAAGCTCAATCTCCCTAACGGTGGTCGGCCTCTTCCATTCGACGACACCTCAATCTTCTTGGGGTCCACCGAGACGCCAAACTCCAACGATCACGCGTGCCCCAAGAAAGCCACACCGCCTAACCGTAACTCACACTTGGAGAACTTGGCATACAACTGATGCTGTCTCAGAGTCTCCAACACAATTCTCAAGTGCTCCATGTGTTGCTGGCGACTACTCGAATAAATCAGAATGTCATCGATGAAGACCACCACAAATCGGTCCAAGTACTGTCTGAAGACCCGATTCATCATATCCATGAAAACTGCCGGTGCATTAGTAAGCCCAAACGGCATCACCAAAAACTCATAATGTCCATAACGAGTCCGAAAGGCACTCTTTGGGATATCCTGTTCCCTGATCCGCACCTGATGATAGCCGGATCTCAAGTCAATCTTCGAAAACACACAGGCTCCTCAGAATCGGGTCCAAAAGATCGTCGATCCTCGGTAGGGGGTTCTTCACTGTCACCTTGTTTAGCTCTCTATAGTCAATGCACAGCCTCATTGATCCATCTTTCTTCTTTACAAACAGCACTGGTGCGCCCCAAGGTGACATGCTGGGTCGAATAAACCCCTTCTCTAACAACTCCTCCAATTGCACTTTCAGCTCCTTCAACTCTCAGCCATCCCCTGTAAGGAGCCCCGACACCGAGCTGCAGTGCTAACCAAATCAATAGAGAACTCCAACTCTCTCTCCGGGTAGTCCAGTGTAGATCCTCCGGAATACATCTAAGAACTCATTCACCATCGGGTACATACTGCTACCAAGGGTCCATCGCCCTTCTTAACCTCCGAGATCGAGGCTAGATATCCACACATCCTCCATCTAGTAGTCTCCGAGCCCGAGAGTCGAGATCTCGAACCAACGAACAATCCTTGCTTCCTCGGAAAGTGAACTCTATGTCGCCCGGCATCCTGAAGTACACTCTCTTCTCACGACAATCCACAATCGCGTGCACAGAAGAGAGCCAATCCATGCCAAGGATTACATCGTAATCCTTCAGGTCCATCACATGCGTGTTAGCGGTGCAGCCCCCGCCTCTATCATCATCCGGGTACGCCGCGCCATCTTGTTCACCATCCTAGCCACGCCAACTGGGGTGTCCACGCTCAGCACATATGATAGCTCTATCGTGGGTAACGAATGTCTCCGTGCAAATAGTGCAGATACAAAAGAATGTGTGGCACCCGGGTCAAACAATGTGCATGCATAAAATGAACTAACAAATGATCGTACACGCATTTATCGCGTTGCCGATGTCTCGAGCCTCCTCGGTGGTGGTCGTGGTAGACCCGTCCATGTGTCGTGGGCCTCTCTGCGGTACCGCCGAGTAGAAGTGGAAGGTTGGCTCACTGCCGCCTTCCCCTTCTTATCAACTCCCGTGGCCGCTGGAGCAGTCTTTCCGCCTGGAGGCCCCATATGACTGTTGAGGCCCCTGAGTGCCTCCCCCTGATTCTCATCCCGGTCATTTGGCAGGCATGCTTTCTTATGGTCCGCACTGGCGATATGTAACAACCTCCGGTAAGTCTTGGACACTGTGACTGCTTATGGTTGCCTTCACATTCAAAACATTTTATCTTGTGTGGCCCTTTAGTCCAACTGCCCTTGCCTCCAGATGAGGCTGCCGATCCTGTTGGCTTATTGTAAGGTTGGGACCTGTAATTTGACTTCTTATGTCCCGAGCTTTTCCCAGAAGACTGTCCTGGCCCACTGTTCTGTGCTTTGTCTTTCTTATCTTTCTTTGCTGGGCCCTGGGGATCGGTCTGGCAAGATGCATCTATATACTTGGCGCGGCACACCACGTCAGCATAGGTGGTGCACAGGTGACTGGATACTATCTTCTTCAGTGAAGGCCTCAGTCCCATCTCAAATTTCCTTACTTTGCTTTCTTCAGTAGGCACCATGTCAGGAAGGAATCGAGCCAGTCGATCAAACTCTATCTCAGATCGCTCAACGGTCATACCACCTCAACTGCATTGTTGAACTCCCCGAGCCATCAAGAGCAATCTTCCTCCTCGAGAAGTATTTGGCAAAGAATGCCTTCTTGAATTCTCCCATGTCCAAATGGTACACCGTTCCTCGAGCGCATTACCTCACCAAGGTACCGGTCTTCTCGCATGACCACGCATCGATATGCGGTACCGCCCCGACTCTGTCAACATCATCAGCTTGGTACATCTCAAATGTCCTTTCCAGTTCTCTAATCCACAATTCGCCGCTTTGTGGGTCTCATGCGGCTCCATCAAAAGGCCGTGGTGATGGCCTTCGATCTACATATCAAACCTCGGCAAAGCGTGTGTGGCAGCGGAGGGACCGGTGCATGGTGTTGCCGCCTCGCCCCGGATGTAACCCATCATCTCTCGCATGAGATCCATCACCGTCTCGTGGGTACTTCTTCTCTCATATTACGGCCCGCAGCCATTTGCGCCCTCAGTAGCCTCGGGACAGCGGTGGCCGCCTCACCTGCCCAATCTCCATAGCCGCTGGCGGTGGGGGTACCTCCTCCACCGGGGGCTCAGGCGCCGTCGCGATGCGAGGCCTTCCTCGGGGTCGCCCTGTCCCTCCTCTTCCACTCATCCTGCTTATTGCCAAACAATCTATAGGGTTAGCTCATAAAATATCACACTGGAAAGCAAATAACAGTCTTTATTTATTTATTCCATAAACTCATAGAAATAATCGTAGTTCATACAACTAGATAGTTTGCAAGACTACATTTTATTCAGCCTAGAGACAAAAACTAAGAGTCTCAATCCTCTCTGTCCGGTGACCGCGGGGTGTAGGTGGCCGGTGCCCGATCCGGGGACTGTGGGGTGTAGTCGACCATGGCCCTGTCCGGAGACTGTGGGGTGTAGTCGATCGGTGGCCTCAAGTACACCCTCCTGCTAACCGGGCCCCTGCTCGGCCCGGGGTGGTCTGCTGCCGCCAAGCCTCCCCTCCTAGCAGCATAGGGAGCTGCAAGGCTCCTACGGTACTCCCGTGCATTGCTCACACAGCGGTGCACTCTCTGCTCCTCCCTCCTGCGCCACTGGATCAGTGTATCAACTGCAGCCTCAATCCTACCTATGCGCCGGAAGGCTGACTGCACAATAACCCTCAACTCAGCTATGACGCTCGCAACATCTTCAGTGTGAGGTGGTGGAGTGTTCTCCCTCACAGACTCCACTTCCTCGGACGACGCCGGCACGTCGAAGTATCTAGGTCCGCGATATCCTGGTCCCGACATCCTGCTTCCTCTGCATTTAAAGGAAGAGCGTCAGTCTAACTTGTCCAATAATGTCACTACCCATCCCAGCACTCAGTTTGTCTACTTGACTAAGTCACTAGGGCAACTAGGGTGTCCATTATCTGCATGGCTCTGATACCACCTTAATCTGTAACGCCCCGACCCGTTTCCGGGACCTCGAAAGCATCGCAGGCAGACTACTGCACTCCAAGTAGAGACGGGCCCCACTCGGATACAAGGCCTAAGTGAATAAGCAGATAATGCAATAACATAACTTTAATTATTCAAAAATAATAACAGAGTTCAGCGGAAAATAAAATCAAGGGTTCATATACCCTAAACACTAGGCCCAATAAGGAACCTACAAATAATGTCTCACACAACATAAATATAAATGAGATCCCTGACCTCAAAGAAACTCCCCGACTCCACGCTGACCAATACCTAATCACAAAGACTCCTACACCCTCGTGATCTCGCGAAAAGGAAGAAAATAGTCGTGAGCTTCGAATGGAAAGCCTAGTAAGTACCCTCATGGGATCAAGAAAATACCATAATAACAAATAAAATGATAATCAAAATCAAACTTGGGGACACGCCCCTCAAAACAAGCCCTAGGAGTCTACCACAAAAATAATCAAGGTTCGACCCCTAGCTAGAGAAAGAGTTCCAATGGAAGCTCTACAAAAGTCTCCCCCGGTCAGTACCATCAGCGAACCTGCTGAGAAGAACGACCATCTGGTCGCTACGGCCCTCGAGTCGTATGTCGGTAGCGCCACCTCTCTACGTGTCGACACGGTCAGTGATAGACCCCACTGACTGGCAAGGACAACCAGAATATTATCCCTCCGCCGAGTGCCGAACGCCGTGGTGTCCCGCCCCTAACGCTTCCGCAAAAGGAGCTCACTCGCTTCCAATCAATCCGGGACCGAAGAATAACAAGCGAGGATTCCAACATCCCGAAACAATCAAACATGCTATAGATAGATCTCAACAAAAATCATGGAAGCATGTATGAAAGCAAAGCAATATGTCACAATACGACATGTCAATAGAATCTCCGAAGAGAGGAACAAGGCAAGTGTACTTACCTAAACTCGCAAAGTCTGGTGTTCCACGGAACTTCTTCCCGACGCATCCACGCCGATATCTGATAAGCATGAGTCCCAACTCAATATATGCACGAGCGTTCATTAATATCATTACCTATAACATATGCAACTAAATGGGCCCGGCCCACTAAATGAATTCAACTCAATCATGCACCTACAAGCATACCATGCTCTAATAAACCTTGGCCCAAGTTAAGGTATTTTGGCTCATTAAAACCCCATTCAATTCTTTAATTAACTTAACTATTTAATTAATTAAAGCATTTCCTTTAAATGGCCCCATAGACCTAATTCATTAATCATCCTTCTCTATAATTTAACAGGCCAAACCATAAGGCCAAACTGAAACAACTCAAATAATACACCCACATATGTGCATACTTATATAAATTCACAAATGAATGAATAAAATCTCAAATCAACACTTAATTCACAACTTCAATGCGGCCCAAAGGCCCATTTATCAACCAAACCACAACCTCTCTATTTAACTTGACTAATTAGACTTCTGGAAACCAAATCCTTTGAGTCCAAGACAATTCAACTCATCTTACTTGAGTGAAATGATTTTGCTTAACTAAATCCCCAGGTATTCAATTTAACAGATGCTTCAACCACTACCTGACTCATTGGTCTTCCACATTGATTCAAACCCACTTGCTCTTACCCCACAAATACTCATCCATACTTGTATGTTTAAACCTTAAGATTCCAGTCTCAATTCATCAAGTATCACACTATTGAAAACGTAGACAACTTTAATCAATCTCCTCTGTAAAAATATCAGCTATAATATACTCATACTGAGTCATCAAAAACCAAGTTAGCATGTCATTAATCCAACATGATCCTTTTGTTAGAAACTGAACATAAATAACAGTTTTCTAGCCTACTTGCTTATGTTTATTTAGTACCCAATTCCTATCATTCCTGGAGACTCATTCCTCATAATCACTACAGTCATGCATAGGTACTACCCAAGGTTTGCTCATCCCCATTAACTCCTCACCTCCTCCTGCAGCCTTGGGTTCAACCCACCAACACATCAACACCTCACTGAAGACACTCAATATATTCACATAAAATCATAAAAGAGTTATCAATCTCAACAAGAATGTAGTAAATCCAACAACTCCCACATAAAAACCATAACAATGATCAAGACCAAGTGTTATCACAACATTCATGTCCACAACATCGTCTTCTCAAAGTACATAAAAACATCAACAAGGAATAGTGAACTATAGACATAAAAGTATACTTTGGGGAACCCATAGACTCATGGTAAATCAATGATTATACATTCCCTCCATGTCCCTCCTTCAACTACTATGAAAATCCACACATAAAATCCAAGGTCCTAGCTTAACCCATCATTTCTGACAATACTTCTCTTTTACTGGACTCTCTCTCTCTCTAGATGCTTATAGACTTAAGATCTAATAATGAATATATAGGTTTATACATTTGTGCTCTAATCGCCCATTAAAGCAAGTGTTTACCTACAAACTCCAACCTCAATTCATGCATATCTCTACATCCTCACAGGCATGCAACCACTCATGCTCCCTTCCCAAAGCTTCAAAGTTTTTTTAACAATATTTCTATCAAAATGAATTGACTTCTGTTAGGCTTAACAGATGCTTACCAAACTGTAATTTCCCTGTGGTACTCAGGTGGTAGAGAGCCCTTGCTCGTCGGCCCACAATTGATCCCCTCGGCTTCAAGCTACGCCACACCACCGCACAAACTGAGATGGGAAACTCCTCGTAACTTATGAAGGCTGGCGTCCTCCGATGGATAGGATGAGATCAATCGCATCGTGGTAATTTCCGCTTCGAAACTACCCAACGACGGCCAGATATCTCGGAAACACCCAGTAGACCTAGTCACCGCGATGAACAGCAGCCTCACGCCTGGGTGCGTGAATTATATGGCTTTTTTTTGCGCAAATACCCCCGGCTTTCTTTTAAATTAAACATAGTTCAAATATGAAGAAAGGAAAATTTCACTGAAGTCCTTCTGACTTAATAATTCTACCCGCGGGTCCTTACTCTAGAGAGAGTGGCAAACTCAAGCCAAGTCCTCATAATTTTCCAAAATTAAATCTTAGTCCCTAATAGACTCAACACTTTCATTTGAAGCTTTATTCATCTAAGTCCCCACCTTTTTTATTTAATTAACTTTGGAAAATCTCTTTAATTAATAAGATGATTAAACATAAAATATCAATTTATTTATAAAACCTTGGGTGTTTACATCATGTCCATTCCAATTTTTGGTCTTAGTACATATGCCATACCTGACTCAATTCTAGATACTATAACAAAACTTGTGAGAAAATTTCTGTGGGCTAAAGACAGCAGTGGAGGTGGATTGCATCTAATAGGTTGGAATGCCATCACCAATCCTAAAACTGAGGGTGGTCTGGGAGTTAAAGATCTAAGGATTATGAAAAAAGCTTTACTAACAAAACAAGTCTTAGCAATCTTGAATAATGAAGAAAAACACTGGGTAACATTCATGAATGGCAAATATGGGATACTTGATCCCTGGCAGTCAAATGCCATGCATAAAATATCTTGGACTTATAGGGGCATAGTGAATACTGCAAGGCAGATCAAGAATGATATTCAAATACACTATATTACACAAGACAATTGGATAATGCATGACCCATGGTTATTCAATATTCCATTATGCAAAAAGCCCACTTTCTTTAACATGCATCATGACATGTTTAAACTGAAGATTTGTGATGTCTTACATAATAGCCATTGGAACTGGGATCTTTTACATAAATTTTTCCCTGAATGTGTACTAGAACTAATAAACACCAAACAAGTTCAAAGGAGAAACAACCAACCTCAATGGAAATGGGTTAACAAAACTGATGGCAGGTCTATTATTGCTACAATTTATGAAGAATATAGACCAAAATTAGACATTAATCCTTGGCCAGGATGGAAGAAATTATGGAAAATGAAACTAGTGCCAAAGATTAAAATCTTCTTATGGAAATTTTTCCATCATAGACTGCCCACAACAAGCTTTTTGTACTCCCTTGGAATAGGTCCTGATGATCCATGTGCCCTATGCAAAATTCAACCTGAAACTTCCTTTCATCCTGCTCCAAGCGTGTAGACGTTCTCAACAGGTTTGGCAAAATCTTCAAGATACTGGCAGCCTTACCAATTGGGATTTCAACTCAGAAGACCTAACACAGGGTGGATGGCTTGCTGAAAAGAGAACAGGTAGCCAAAGGCTATCAGATGAAGACAAAGTTCTAATTGCAATAACTCTTTGGATCATATGGAAGAACAGATGCTCACACATTTTTACCACAAAGAAGTTCAACTCAACCAAGACAGCTACAACTGCCAAGGCATTTCAAATTGAACAACAGGGAAGTATCAGCAGTATACACCAACTAGAAGCATCCAATGAGAGGCTCTGGAACTCATTAAACTTTAAATTCTACTTATTTGTTGATGCCTCATGGAAAGTTGGTGAAGAAACAGCTGGTATAGCTTTTGTTATTCTATCTAACAGTGGCACCTTGTGTTTGGCAGGGGCAAACATCTGCCAGGCAAATTCACCATATGAAGCTGAGTTATGTGCACTGGAAAATGGCATTAAAATGCTCCTTCATTTGAACATCCAAGAAGCTCAAATCCATACGGATAACCTGTGCCTTCACAGGAGAATCACAGATGAATCTAGAGATCCATGCAGATGAATCTAGAGATCCATGCACAAGTACAAGTCAGCTAATGGAACAGTGCAGGACATTACTGAACAAGATCCCCAGATGGAATACCAAGAAGATTGACAGAAACCTCAACACAGTAGCCGATAAACTAGCAAAGATGGCAAGGAGAAACAACTGCAGTCTAAGATTTGAAAACCAACAAGCAATGCCTGAGTGGCTCTCTGAAGACTTAGTTAAGCTTCAACAGACAGTTACTGACCTGGAGGTTATATTTTGTAATAGCAGTAGCTAGTATCTAGCTCTTTTTATACCAAAAAAAAATAATAATAATAATATACAATTTTGATTGTTAAAATACTATGCAAATTTAATATATTTTTACAAGCACATTGTAATATAATTTTAACAAATAAATGGAAGGTAAATAATAAGGTCGAACACCAGGGGATAGAACTGTAGAATGTATATATAACAAGGCAAATAATATATTGGCATAATGTTGACAAATAATTGGAAGTCAACTAATAAGATGGAACACAACAGGATTGATCAAACTTATATTTATAACATGAAAATTAAATTAAAAACTAATATTCAAATTTGGATGAAGTTTAGAACTGAAAGAATTAATGAATTTGATTAAAAGTATGTATTAAAGGTTTATAAAAAATTTCAAAACCCGGTAGAATGTAATTATGCTATATATACATGTGTGTGTGTGTGTTTCAAAAAATAGTATGAAATACAAAGTTTAATAAAAGAAAAAAAAATTTCAAAAAAAAGTATTTTTAATTTTTATTGACGGTCGAACACTTGAAATGGAGGTGGATGTTATATTATTGAAAAAACCGTAATCCTAGGATTACATTTGCATATCAAACACTAGAATTTCGGATAACAATCAATCCCATGTAATCCTGTACCAAACATGATACTTAAAAACTATAATTTTTTTAAAATAAAATAATTCACTTCTCTAATAAGATTGATGAACTCAAATCTCTAAAACCATCAACATACATTGTACAAGAATTGTTAGGGAAGATGTACTTGGTTGGCAATAGTTGAAAAGTCAAAGTCAGCTGCAGCTTTGGATGTCAGAACTTAGGAAGAAGATTGCTACATGTGGCAAGCTGATTGGGGATTAGATTGAAGCTGATTGGAGATATGATTGGTGAGTGGATTTAGGAACTAATTGGTGATTGATGCAAGCTCTGATTGAAGCCAAATCAAGATATGATTGAAGGCCATATTTGGTATGCAAATATGATGGAAACTAATGAAGCATTTTGGAAGATTGGACAACCAAAACTTTGATTGAGGAGATCAAGTTTTGGATGATGTTTTGAATGAAGATCTTGCACTATGGGAGGTGTGACGTTGATGGGCTAAGAACGTGACAGAGAGGAAGTCCAACTAGTTGCGGTGGTCAGGATCAGGTGGACCCGACATAGTTAACTCAGAACTCAACCGGGAGAGTTGCAGGTGTCTCGAGGTCGAACAACAATGGAAGCTGGAGCCTTGGTCAATTCGTTAGCTGGGCCGCGTTGCAATCGTAGTTGCAACGGCTAAATGTGGAATGCGTCCAATTTAGTAGCTGCGGAGATTATGGCTATACTAAAAGTGGAAGGCGACATCTTAGGCAAGTAGAGTGTCTACTGTAAACCTTGCTGTGGAAAATTGACGGATGACCAAAGGAGAAAACCTTGAGGGAGAGGTTAGAGTGGAACCGACAATTGGAGGGGATAGGGTTGAACCTTTTAGTGGATTTTTATCTCCGGGCTTGGCCCCCCAGATATAGGCTTGGAGATCAAATTGGGTTACCAACTCTTGCGTTCCCTTTATGTGTGGTTTGCTTTGCTTGTGTGTGCATGTGTTAAGTTATTCTCCTTCGAGATATTCTGCGAGCAGTGAGTTGCAATCGGTGTTGCAACACATTATACAACAGGCAGACAACCTGATAGAACTATCAAAAATAATTTTAAGTCTTATTTTTTTTGGTTTAATCTTCAACAACGAAAAGCTCCAAAGTTTTTTAACCCTCTTCTTTTAAAATTGTTTCTATATTTTTTTTCCCCACATACAAACACATACTTGTTCATGTTAGGTGAATATATATATACATATATATTAGTGTAAAAACCGCTTCCTCCTTGAGATTGAACCTGGCTTCGACCAACGGTTGAGATTTATTTGTTGTAAAGGGCCTTACGATAGTCGCCTGAGGACATATAGCAAATGATCGACCCTTCCTTGCTCATCATAGTGCCTGCACAAAGAGAGAGAATGTTGAAGATTGATAGGAAATCAGCTGGAAATCAGATTGAAGATCTTGAAGATTGATTGGAAATCAGCTTGATTGAAGATCTTGAAGATTGGAGATTTTCTTGTTTGGAGGATTCCTTAGTTAGAGGATTTCTTTAAATTATTTGAAATATTTCCATATATGTAATTTTCTTTCTTTATTTTCATAGTTAGGTGAAATTCTATAAATTGTAATGAATTGCTCCAAGTGAGTATGAAAGTCTGAAATGATGAAATGAAATAAAAAGACTTTCAACATGTAGTTGTTTCTCCTGTATGTTAGTTGTAATTTCTTTGTTGCAACTTTCTATGCAACTTAACTCCTGTTTTCTTTGCTCATCTGTTAGTTGTTTCTTTGTTGCAACTTTCTATGCAACTTTCAACAAAGAACTCATTAGAGCGGGTATGGTGCCTCGATTTAGCTTCGACGATCAAGTCAGTTCCATATTTTTTTTAGTGGAGATGAAAACTTAGTGCTCAAGAAGGCACCTACATCTCTTCATTGTTTCTTCCCTTTTTATCCGCTTTTGTCCGGTTTGGTGCTCATCCCCTCCATGTCAGAGCCCTTGTTTGTCGTATTTATCTCTCCCTGACACATTTTCTCGTGTCTAAACTTTAGCAACCATTTTTTGACTGGCCCAAAGGGGATGTCCGAGTTGGGATGTGTGCCGCCAGTCGGATGAGCGCTTGGGATGTCTCCACGTGTATGCTCAGGATGAGCCCATCTGTCTATCCAGATTTACCCATATCAATATATATATGACTATAATCTATAAACATTAGCCCAATTTCGACTTGTTCAAATTATGTACTTAACAACAACGTTAACATATATATTAAAGGGTGGAACTATGCTGATTGAAATAATTAAAATAAAATTATTAGTATACAATAATAGATAGTCAGTGAGTATATGGTCTCAATACGTACAATTATAACAAAGATGAAAATACATCTGAATAACGCCAAGATGATTTATAATTACACTGTATGATAATATTGCCAGAGATAATTTTAAATATTTTAAAATTATTCGTTGAGTTTGAATAAAAGATTGTGGCTTTGGCATTATTACCATCAAGTATTGCGATAATTTAAGTTTTTTTAGTTACCTTCCCTGTCAGGATTGTCTATCATCAAGGTATTAAAAAAAAATACCAAAAAAAACCAAGGTATTAAAAAAAAATTAAAATCTAACACATTGCAAGGCTGAGCACACACAACCATAAAAATGGGCAATTGGCCGTCAAAAAGAATTGCATAGATGGAGAAGTGGCACGTTCACATTCATAGATTGGTCGGAGAAATGGCACGCTAAGGCTATCCCGCTAGAGGTTGAACAGAATGGAGATGACTTTGACGATGAGTCACAAGGGCAAAACACTCAGGAGAAGTATCGGGAGTAGTAGCATGTAGCATTGGAACCCTAGATGGGTGACTAGATGGGAGCTCAGACAAAGAACAACATTATACCAAACCTACCCAATAAATAAATAAATATGATTTATCTATTTTAATAAAAAAAATGGTTGGAGAAGTAAACATGCATGGTGGAGGAAAGGATAGGGCCCTCGTGACACGATACCAAATTCAGAAGTAGAGGAAGCTGAATGCCAGAGACGCATGGCGATTATAGTAAGGGTTGTAAATGAGTTGAGCTTGAGAGGGGTGGGCCTAGCTTGAAATCGGCTCAAAATTATCTAGCTCGAGCTCGAGTTCAAAACTAGCTTGAAAAAGCTTGCTTGAGCTCGACTCGATTTTAATTTCGAAAGCTTGAATTCAACTTGATTTAGCTCGAAATAAAGAGTTCGATTGGAAGCTCAAGCTAAGCTAGATTTCACTCGAAATTAAAATTTTATTTATAAATTATAAGTTAGTTTTCTTATATTTCTATACAATTAAAAATATAAATTATATAGTACTTTTCTATGTATAAAATTTATATTTTATAAGTTTCTCACTAATCATATAAAATAAAAGAAAATTTTAAAAATGAATCTCATAGACCAAATGCCTATTGGCTCAGCAGTATCACTATCTTGCATCAAATCTTTTGAATTTCTCGTGGGGTCACTTATAGGCTAATTTTAAAAAATAATTCTCATAAATATAAATATAAATGATAAATATTTTAATTATCTCAAATAACATAAAAATAATATTTTAGGGTTTAGTTTTAAATATGAGATATGGGAGTCATTTGGATCTTTTGATCAATGGTTGGTGTTTATTAACTATTATTACATAAATATAATATAAAATATTTTAATATATTAATATATTATATTATATATTAAAATATAATTTCGAGTTAAATTGTAACTCGAACTCGGTTCGAAAGTTTGAAAATCCAAACTGAGTTTGAGCTTTTACCGAACCAAGCTCGAGCTACTCTCAAACAACTTGATCGTTCATCAGCCCTGATTGCAGCTGATGGACGTAGTAAGTTCTGACGCTTTCTTTGTGTGACAATCAATTCACATGAACACCCTACGTGCAATCACAATTAGCCAGTTTGTCACTTGTGAGTTGTGCCTGTGGTATAATTTGTATTAGCAGGTTAATAGTAATGTAGTAGTGATAAATGACACCGAGGGCGTGCGGAACACGGATGCGGTCAAGCGGAGATGAGTTTGTTTGTGAAACACAGCTGGATTTCGTTGGGGATCTAGAAAGTCGGGATCCCCAGGATGCCAACACCTGCTGTGACGACACCTGCTGTGACGTGACGACACGTGCAAGTCACAGCAGTCTCTTCTTCCGTTATCTATACATAGCATTTATAAAGAGCACAGAGAGAATGGGAAGCAGGAGCGAGCAAGGGGCTAGCTTCTCCACAACCTCCGAGAGACAAGAGAAAGCCCTCCGTGTGCCACACCACCCTCTCCATCTTTTCCATCTCTCAACCACATTAAATACAGCAGATCGAGAAAGATCTTTATTTTTTTTATTTTATAAGAAGGGATAAGTAGAGACAAACAAATGATTTTGGTAGAGCCCTCCTACACTTGTTAGGGAGAAGAAGCTCAGCTCAGGTTGTGGGGAAGGATGATGGCGACGGCGGCGAGAGCGAGAGATCTCCTCAGCCATGGTACAGTTGAGGAGGAAGGGCAACACAGATCCATTTTCATCAAAACCAAGCAGCCCATCACCCTCAAGGTGGGTAGTCACACACCTCAACTATATATCAGTACGACTATAGCATCGCCTATCTATTTTATTTCTTCAATTTTGGTGCATCCTCATTTTTCTAATAAATAATCTCCGAGGCCAAAAAAGGAATTGATGATGGGCAACATGAGAATCAATATGATGTACGACCAGGTTCCCTCATCATTCCTTTGTGATCTGAGATCTTCACTCGCCGCTCATACTCGACTTCAAATTTGCCTTTTTATACTGGCAGAGCGACAAAAACAGAACAAGAGCTCTGATCTACATCTTCTTTTCAAGATCCATTGGATCAGACATCCATGTTTCATATCCATGGAACAAATTGTTTGTTTATTAATCCCATAAAAGCGAGAAAATAATTATCAATTTTTTAATCCAAGCCTCTTCTCTGTGGTCGTGTGGGCCGGCCGGGCTCCCACCTTATAAAAAAGGTTTCTTCTTTTTTAGTATGCATGCAAATGCAACGATATCGTGAGTGCGCCCAGTGCGTTGAACACCCGATCGACCTAGCTCTCACAGACAAGTAAATACTTGATTGAGTGGCTTGTGTAATTTAGTACTGTTTATGATCCGATCATATCCTGCAGTTCGAACAGGTGATGTACAAGATTCGCACTGGCAACGACAAAAAACAACACCAGGGCAGCGATGGTGGTGGGGGTTCAGAGAGAACGATTCTGAAGGGAGTTTCCGGCGTTGTCCTCCCAGGAGATGCTGGCAATGCTTGGGCCATCCGGCAGTGGCAAGACCACGCCCTGAGCGCGCTTGGGGGGCGTCTCAGCAACAAGCGCTTTCTCAACGGTGGCATCACCTATAATGGGAGATCCCTTTCCAGTTCATTGAAGCGCAACATGGGGTTTGTGACCCAAGACGACATCCTTTATCCCCACCTCACCGTGGCCGAGACCTTGCTCTACACGGCACTCCTCCGTCTTCCCGGAAACTTGTCCAGACAGGAAAAGGCCGAGCATGTGGAGGCCGTGATGCAACAGCTCGGCCTCACTGTGTGTTGCAACTGCATCATTGGGGGTGGTTTGGTAAGAGGTGTCTCAGGTGGAGAGAGGAAGCGGGTGAGTATCGGCCAAGAGATCCTTGTTAACCCGAGCCTCCTATTCCTTGATGAGCCCACGTCTGGCCTGGACTCCACCACTGCTCAGTGTATTGTGTCATTGTTGTTGTCCATGACGTCCGAGGGTGGGAGGACGATTGTGATGACCATACACCAGCCTTCTAGCAGGCTATTCTACATGTTCCACAAGGTGTTGCTCCTCTCCGACGGCTACCCACTCTACTCCGGTAAAGGTTCCGAGGCCATGGCCTATTTTGCCAGCATTGGCTTTGCACCGTCTGTTCCAATGAATCCAGCTGATTTTCTACTTGACCTTGCTAACGGTAAGTGAGTTATAATTATTGTCATTCTCTCATTAATTATGTCTTTCTTTATTAATTTTAAGCAAACAACAACAATATCATGTCATCGTGTAGGTGTGTCCTCTGATGATGCACAAGAAAACAGATCGGGTGTGAAGGAAGCTCTTGTTTCTTCGTACAAATCAGATTTACATGCTCAGGTGCTACAAGAGCTTTGCCAAATTGACCAACATGTTAACGAAGAGTCTGATAGAAAGAAAAGTCAATGGAACACAACATGGTGGGAGCAATTCATGATTTTGCTCAAAAGAGATATGAAGGAAAGAAAAACATGTATCCTTCTCTGGATTGAAAATTGCACAAGTCATGGCAATAGCCCTTCTTTCGGGGATTCTTTGGTGGCAATCCGGAGGTCATGCTCAAGATCAGGTTGAATTTCTGTTTTACCAAAAGCAACATTCTCCCACCACCACTTGAATACATTTACTTGGTTAATCTTTTTATTATTAAATCAATCTTCTGGGTAATGAGTATAATATAATATAATACAACATGGTGAATTTATATTGAGCCAGTTTTTCTTTCCTATTTTATTGTCATCCATTATTTATATATCTGTTGAGAATCTTGAGATTATATGTTGTACAGGTTGGACTCATTTTCTTCTGCGGTAGCTTTTGGGGGTTTTTCGCGCTATTCCAAGCCATATTTACTTTCCCACAAGAGCGTCTGGTGCTGACAAAAGAGAGAGCCTCGAGAATGTATAGACTATCCTCCTATTTTATGTCAAGAATAGTTGGGGATTTGCCTATGGAACTTGTTCTCCCTACTATGTTCATCATTATTGTATATTGGATGGGAGGTTTAAAACCGGATGCAGTTAGTTTTTTCCTGACCCTTCTAGCCATGCTCTTGGGTGTTTTAGTCTCTCAAGGTTTGGGACTTGCACTTGGCGCTCTTGTTATGGACCTTAAAGCAGCTACTACACTTGCATCAGTTATTATGCTTACATTTATGTTAGCTGGTGGGTATTTTGTCCAAACCGTGCCTGCTTTCATCTCTTGGATCAAGTATATTTCTTTCACTTTCTATGTTTTCAAACTTCAACTGGCTATCCAGTTTTCCAAGTGATACGTATCAGTGTGCTCTCAACACCGCATGCAAAGTTGAAGATATTCCTTCTATCAAGCTTGTTGGACTTGATCATCTTAAGGAAGCAGTTATTGCATTAATCCTTATGCTCTTCATTTTTAGGCTCACTGCTTATCTCTGCTTTGACGAGAGTTGGGGTTACTTGTTGAGGATGAAAATGGTCTTCATAATGGTAGTTGTCTCTCTCTTTATATGGTGTCTCTATAAACATACTGGAATGTCATTGTATCTCCCTTTTATGTATAAAAATTTGTTGCTCTCTTTCTTTGTAGAGCCAGATGAGATGAAATGAAATACTTTATTCTCTCACTTTATTTTCATAAATATAATTATTTATAAAAATAATTTTAATATTTTTTATCAAATTATACAATCAGTTTTATACATCTATATATTAATTATTATAATCTAATTAACTAATTTACTTTTAATTAAAAAAAAAGAATATTTAACAAAATATTTTTATCCCTCAAAATTGCCATTCATAAACTATTTTTCTGCTCACATTTCCTAGGCTTTAGGGAAATCATCAAAAACAAAAAATTTAAATAAAACAAATAAATATCCTATATTTAGATTCGTATACGCTATGTCACTACTACATCGAGGGGACCAAATAATGATGTATCTTTGATACACATGGACCATCTTGAACAATTTTTGAAATTAAGGATAGAAATGAATATTGGACCTATTTTCAGGGACCAAAAATGGCTTTAACCTTTAAATATAAGAGCATTTTAATGTTTTACATGCTATGCTCGATTTGTTCAAGAACTATAATTTTATTACTAATTATTTTCCTCTAAAATTATTTTTTTAAATACAAAACCAAAAATTGAGACATTATGAAATCCAAATTCTCAAGGAATTCAATTTTAATTGGATGGTGAAGCACGTGGGAATCTATATATATAATTCGTTAGAATATTTTTCGAGGCTTCAACCTGATATTTAGGATAAGACAACACACCCTACTTGCATTTACAAATGACTTGTTGGTGTTCTCTTTAGATGATACATCACATCTCAAAATGCTAAAACTCATATTTTACTTATTTAAGAGACTCTCGATCAACCTTCACAAGGTATAATCATCCCCATCAAAACACAAGAACATGTAGCGTAAGACTGAGCGTAATTAATCCTAAATTGCCCTATGGGGACATGCCAATCGAATACATTGGGCTACCAATCTCGAGTAGGAAGCTAAAGAAGGATGATTAGAGCTCCCTCATATAAAGGATAAAGCATAGAATTAGCTCATGGAAAAGTAGGCTACTATATATCCATTGGACAGAGGATGATCCTAATCAACTCAATTTTCATAATAAACCTTAGCTACTGGATATCGATCTACAATCTCCTAGAATGGGTCACGCGGAACGTAGATGGAATGCATAGGGAATTCCTATGGAGAACTGTAAGGGTCCCACACCTTCATGCTTGTGAACTGAGATCGACTATGTCAACTAAAAGAGCAAGAAGGTTGGTGCATAATAAATCTGCAACAATTTGATGCAACATTGCTAGAAAAATGGTGGTGAAGAATCCACATAAGGGAGATTGACGTTTGCACAAGAATACTCAAATTTGTTTACTTCCAAAAAGCGAATTGGGACCCATACAAGCGGCCACCCTTGAGATCCTCCTTCTCATGGAAAGGGATATGCCGATTCTGGGTAGAAACAACCTCAAACTTCATGATATATATAGGGGATGGGTCCACAGTAAGCCTTTGGTATGATAATTAGGTGGAACACAAGGCACTAAGGAACATCTGGGACCACTTAGACAAATGCCCGAAAAGGGAGGTGCCACAGTGAGAGATGCTAGATCTAGAAGACTAGAATCATTTGAGGGAATCCATCTTGAAGGTGGGACCACTCAAGCGGAAGGACGAGGAGGACAACTTTGGATAAGACAGAGTGAGCGCAAGGAAAACAGAGTGAGCTCAAGGAAAGAAAGAAGCAAAGAGCAGAGTCGATAGCAGCTACTTCTTCGATGCCTTCTTGTTAAGACAATTAATTCTTGCTACACACCAAGTTGAGAATGACCGTCGAGGTTGGAAACTACCCAAGACTTTACTGTGAATTCATTATACCACTTTTTTATAGACATGGGCATTAGGGGTATCATTTCAATGTTCTCCTGGATGCAAATGCGCCCATTGAAAGTTAAGCTCTTTGTATGGTTAGACAGGGATAACAAAATCCTCATGCTTGACAACCTTGCAAAAGTGGGGTTGGAATAGAACCTAAACAACATGCTTCATGTGTGAAATTGGCATTGAGTCAGTAACACATTTTCTATTTCAATGGCTTTACGCAAAAGCAATTTGGGCTCACTTCTGCAACTTTTTATAGCATGAAAACATACCACAATCGTGCCAAGACCTCTAGAGATGAGGACAAGCATGTTGATATTTTGTCTATGATGCTTATTTGGGTTTGTTTTGGGTGAAGCCAAATCCCAACTTGTTGGTTGGATTGGTAATTTACTCATGCATGCATGTTTTCAACATAGGATTAAGTTTGATCCAACGGCTGAGAATGACTCATATTGAAAGTGGGGTTTGAGTCATACTCTAATAAGGATTAGAGATAAGGTTGGCTTAGAAATAAATGTTTATCTCCTACTCATTTCAAAACAGGAGTTGACTCTAAAGGGTAATAAATAAGGTTATAGTCTATTTAGTTGTGACAACATAGAGATAGAAAAAGAGGAGAGAGATAAGAGAGCTTTTTCTCAGTAGTTAGAGAGAGTTCTATTCTTGTAGTTGAAGATAGCAAATTGTTATGATCATTGGGGTATGTGCTCTAAAAGGAGAGCTGATCCCAAAGCGAAGAGTCGAATCCAAGGCAACAACTTTAAGAAAGGAGGTGAACAGGGGTTAGGGCATCGAAGACCATTGACCAGAAAACCTAAACCTTATTGAGGGGAAGGCGGCGCACAGGTTCATTCCACCGGAGATGGTGTTTGGCAGGAGAATCATCTTCCACTTATCTTACATTCTAGCATTCTTGAAGTTGTTAAGTGCTTGATTAGCTTTATTGATTTGCTTGGCATTGTGTTAGGTTTCTTGTTGCTTGTTTCTTATTTTTTTTTTTGGTACATAAAGAGCTAGAATAGCTTAATCAAAATAGCACATCTGATGAATAGAACTCAGAGTACTGGACTGCAGTATCTTGTAATCCTCCCTCAACCAGTCAGGGATAGTTCCTTCATTAAGGATATGATACTCTTGCTTCTCTAATCTGGCTCTCCTCGCCAAGTTATCAGCACAAGCATTGAGGTCCCTTGGAATATGTAATAACTCATACTTGTTGATCTTCTCCATCAGCAGCTTGCATTTTCCCAGTTGATCTTCACTTCTTTCATCACTCTCCTGATTCCAGCTCCTCAATCTTCTGATTATAGACTGGTTGTCTGTATGTATTAGAGCTCCTCCACTATCCAGCTTCAAAACTTCTTTCAGACCAAATTTCAAAGCTTTGACTTCACCCTCATAAGCTGATTCAGCTTTCCCACACTTAGCTCCTGCAAAGCATAAAACCCCTGCATTAGTTAGAATTATGCACCCTACTCCAGCATAACACTCACCTGCCACCCAGGAAGCATCCACAAAGATATGGTGCTTATAATTGGCCAGATTCCATTCTCTTATCACCCTATCATCCATCTTGTTGATGCACCTGAAGCTTTCCAGTTTTTCTGAAAACAAGACAGTAGATTGTTTTGCAACAAAAGATGGGTTAAATTCCTTGGCTTTGAAAATAGCATTACATCTGTGTATCCAAATTGACCAAAGAATATATGCAATGAGCTCCTGATCGGCAGTATTATCAAGGTGCCTATGGCCAGTCCCCAATAGCCAATTCCCTAATAACACATTATCAACTTGAGGATTCCAGTTCGCTAGGAAACCCTCCCCTTTAACATTTTCCCATACCAAATTTATATATCTGCACTCAAAAAATAGGTGGTTAGCTGTTTCAGGGAAAAGTTTGCACAAAGGACATAGGTCAGTCAGGCCAATGCCTATACTGGACAAGTAATGAATTGTAGGCAATCTTCCATGAAAAAATTTCCAAAGAAACAATTTAATTTTTGGAATAACTCTTAGTTTCCAGATTTTCTTCCAACCATTCCATGGGGTTGCTAGATCCTTGAATCTGTATTCTTCATATACAGCAGCAGTGAGGGATTTCCCTTCAGTTTTCTTTTTCCACTTCCATTTTACCTTGTTATGGTCTTCATCCACCTGTTTCTCAAAAATCAGATCAACCATATAGGGATGAAACATAATATTCACATAGTCCCAATTCCATTGAGAATTGGTTCTCAGGTTTTCAATGCTCAAATTAGACATGTCATAGTCAATATTAAAGTATGTAGGCATCAAATTAAGGGGAATATCAAATAACCAAGGGTCCTGCAACACACTATTAGAATTGATAATATTGCTTTGAATAACATTGGACTTGATACTCCTTGCAGTTTGCAGTAAGCCCCTGTAAGTCCATGATACCTTTCTAATTGGTGTTGTCAGCCATGGCTTAGAGGGGCCATATTTAGACTTCATGAGTTTGATCCAAGTTTTCTCCCCATCATTCAGAAGTTCCAGTACATGTTTAGACAAAATAGCTTTTTTCATCACTTTTAAATTCTTTATACCCAGGCCACCCTCAGACTTGGGGTTGGTAACAACCTCCCAACCAATTAGATGGAGACCATGCCCATCACTATCATTAGCCCATATGAATTTTCTAACAAGTTTGGTTATGGCATCAAGAATAGAGTCAGGAATAGCATATGTACTAAGACCATAATTGGGGATTGACATCAAAGTAGCATTTGCTAATGTGACCCTTCCAGCCATTGTTAGGTACATCGTTTTCCAGTATGCTAGTTTGTTTTCAACCTTAGTCACCAATTGTTTAAAGTATATAACAGGTATCTTAAAAGGGGAAATCCAGCAACCTAAGTACTTAAAAGGAAATACCCCCTGATTGAGAGCCAGAATATCAGTAATGGCCTTTTTAACTCTGACATTAAACCAAGAAGGAAAGTATATGTCAGATTTGGCCATATTGAATCTTTGACCAGTAATGATTTTATACATATTCAATCAAGTTATAATAGACCTGGCATTCTGTCTAGATGCCCTGCAGCATATCAGTAAGTCATCTGCATAAAGAATATGGTTGATTCCAAGGGAATCAGAAATTCTAAATCCCTTCAATAATTGCATTGATTCAGCTTTGTTGAGGATGTTAGTAAGGATTTGGGATACCAGGATAAACAGGTATGGAGATAGGGGATCCCCCTGCCTTAATCCTGCCTGAGGAGTAACCCATTTGCCACATTTTCCATTTATAATGAAGGCCATAGAAGTAGTCCCAATGCATTCCTTGACCCATCTAATCCATTTACTTGGGAAATTCATATGAGCTAGAACAGAAATGACAGTGTCCCAACTAACTAAGTCATAAGCCTTCTCCATATCAGTTTTAATAAGCATCACTGGGTTGACCTGAGTATTATGTTCCATAGAGTGAGCAATCTCTTGAGTAAGTAAGATATTATCAAAAATGCTTCTTTTCCCAATAAATGCAGATTGTTCTTTACCAACTAGTGATGGAAGTAAGTGTTTGAGTCTATTGGCCATTATCTATGCAATAATTTTATAATTAACATTACACAGAGATATTAGCCTATAATCAGTGACTTTTTGAGGGTTATCTTTTTTGGGGATTGTGGGATCGAAAATACGCGCCTGACATCGTGAAGACACCAGACGATATATCGAATCACAAATATCATATTTTTATTATCGTGGGTTCTTTTATTCCTAATAGAGGCAAGCCTCTATTATTAATTACCCCAGATATAATCTTGGGAACCTCCGATTAAGGACAAATAATGCAAGTAGAAGCGAATGAATAGACATGCTTTATTTATTGCATAATTTGTTACATATAAATATTATTATGAATATATGAATATATGAATTTATTTGCGACGCCGCCATATACGCCTTGTCGCCGTCTTGGAATTTATGCCACCATTTGTCTTCGGTTGCACCACAATGCTGACTTTGGCTACCTCGGGATCTTTGCTTCAGTATGTACGCCTTGCCGCCATTTTAAAATGTGTGCCACCCCATGTGCCTTGTTGCCGTTTTAAAGATGCACCGCTTAAGATAAGTTCGGATTCCCCAAATCTCGACCTTGAGCCTATTTTATTTTAGTTCCAAATTATCATCTGGCGGGGCTCATAGACCAAGTGAATCCGACCAAGAAGTGAACATTTAGAATCATGAACACCGGCACAAGAATCGGCGTCAATAGTACTATCTTGACCAAAATTCATAAGATCTTTCTTAGCGTCAACAATTCCATCAAATATGGAAAATTCGTTTACAAATTTTATCCTTCGGTCGATGATGTCCAAGAGAATATGGTCATATTGAAATCAATCCTTCAAGCTTGGGGACTTGGTCAGTAACATTTTGAGCAGTTAATGTGGCAGCACCTCAAGACTGGGTTCTTCACTTTGATTTGGTTCTTTGAAGTTGTCTTAGTTCGCGTGCACGCTTCATGATTGATATACCATGACATTTTGCAATTCTCTTCCATGCTTCAATACGACTTTCATAACCTTTTGGAGTGCATTCTAAATTTATCAAGCACGGTCTCCCATTCCTCCAATTCATCTCTACAATCTCTTCCTTAACATTTGGTTTATCAGCAATGACATCTTCTTTCTTTGAAAAAAATTGACAGAGTTCCTTCTGTATTTGGGCTCAAACATTCACATATATCATTACATTCATCACATTTCCAATAGTTACACAAACAACAACAGCCCATCAACAATGTGAAGATGATCAGCAACAGTCTTCTTCAGTGGTTTCCTTGTGATTTTGCAACAGTTTCCTTGCAGCGTCAATGATCTGATTTCACTTGTGCAGCAATACTACAATCAGGCGGTGTTGAGTGCGGAACAAATTGTTGCAGAGGGGGCTGATGCAGGTTTGTGGCTGCAGCGACATCAAAGGCGGAGCGCGGTGGTAGCTGATGACGACATCAAGGAAACAGGCCGTCTGCTTGCAGATGCATCGAGTGGTGGTAGCCGGCGATGGCGGCGTCGATGTAGTGGTGGTAGCGATGGCGGCGTCGATGTGGTGGTAGCTGATGGCGGCGACGGCGTCGATGTGGTGGTAGGCGATGGCGGCGTCGGGAGGCTTGACTATTTGCGGTGCATCGTCAGCGGTGGTAGCCGATGGCGATGTCGGGGCAGGCCGGTTGTTGCGGTGCATCGTCAACGCGGTGGTAGCCGATGGCGATGTCGGGGAAGCCGGGCCGTGGAGCGCGCAGGAGGCCGGGCGCAGTTGGCGTAGGGGCGGCGCGCGCTGCGCTGCGCCGCAGCTACGCGCGCGCTGCGCGGCTGCACTTGCGGCCTGCGCGCGCCTTCTCGCAGCGCTGCTACTTGCCTGCGCGCGACGCTGTAGCGCGGCCTGCGCTACTGCGCGCGGACTGCGCGCGCTTCGCCTGATTCTGCATGAGTGGCGCCGGACTGAAAGCTGGGCGCGGCTTCAGGCGGGGCTCCGGCGGACTTCAGCAGCTCGGGAGAAGGCGGTGGTGTGGCTGCAAGGCGGCAGTGGGTGCGGGCAGATCTGTGCGGCGGCTGCTCCGGCGGAGGCTCGCGGCTGACTTGGCGGCGGGCCTGCAGGCTGAGGGACTGGTGGCCGGCCAGCTGGGCGTAGTTAGTCAGCGGCAAAGAACGGCAGCTGCAGGCGGCTTCAATTAGTCGGTGAGTAGTCTTTGGATCGGCGTTGAGGTGTGGCTCGGCGGCTCAGCGATGCAGAGAGGAGAAAAGGGCTGCTGGTAGCGTCGGAGTCGGACAGGGAGATGGAGCTTCCTCTCAGTCGCCGGTCGTGAGGGAGAAGAGATTGGAGAAGAGAAGTAGCTGGCTCCTTTTTTTTTTTTATATTACTTATTTTTTTAGTATTATCATGTAAAGTTTAGGAAAAGAAGATACCTCTCTTTTTTTTTTGCTTCTCCTTCTTTCTTGCCCTCTGAGATCCTTCTTGCTTCTCCTTCTCAGATTTCTCTCCTTCTGGTTTCTGCGATTTTCTCCCTTCGTTCTTTCAGACTTCTGCCCTTTTTATCCCCTCCGCTTGTCCTTATCACGTCCCCCGTTAAAATCCCCGAGAGATCGTAACTCTCAACAGGGTAGGAACGGGAGATGAGATAAGATCAAATCTCCTCTCTTTTAAAAAAAATTTAATAATAATTAATTAATTAATCCAATTAACTATTAATTATTATTATTATTTTAAATAATGTCTCGGGATATGTTTCACTACCTCGGGATATGGATTATTGCCTTGGATTTATATATATATATATATATATTTTTGAATGAAATTTCTACCCCTTGATTTATCTCGGGATATGCTTTCTTATCAAATCTTTATTTGACCAGGATTATGATAAGTTGAATTCATTAGAATTAGAATTTTAATCCTAATGAGATAAAGATATATATTTTCTATATAAACAAATTGCCCCCTTCACACTTCTTTCACGAAATTCTTTTGAGTGAGAGAAGTGTGAACTCTTAGTTTCTTTTGCTTGTTTTCTTCAAGATGGCCGACAATCTTCATCTGGAGCCCTTTTGGGATATCGGTCAAGATTGTCACGAGATTCCAGGAGGTCAAGTCTTTCCCGAGGCAAACCTATTTTTGGTCCCAGTGCGAACCTCCAATCGGATATGAAGGAGAAGAACACTTTCGAGTGGGTGTGAAGCGCGTCCTCCATTTCGCATGGCTCTGACCCACTATCTTTAAATCGATGTAATGAAGGTAGCACAATTGATATAATTCACTTGAAGCCCGAAGGGAGCTATTAGGGATTTGAGTATGTTTCAAACTTTAGGCCATAAAATATTTAATCATCACCGGGGTGGAGGCAAGAAATCCCATTAGAAGTGAATTAATAGATTCTCCTCACTATTACGATTGGGCTAAATATATCGTTAGCAAATATTTTGAAAAAATTATCCGGGTAGAATTGGTTGGGGGATTGTGGCCTCAATTGGTCGATATGATTTAGATCTAAATTTTCTCAAGGCATTAGTGGAGTTTTGGTGTCCGGAGACAAACACTTTCCACTTCTTGCATGGAGAAGTAGGAATTTCTTTATGGGAGATCAAGAGTCTTGGGGGACTTTCAGTAGTTGGTAATGTATATGATGAAGTGATTCCTCCCAATGATGTGTTACGTAATAGAGAAAATTCAGAATTTTCTGTGTTGAAGAATCTTTTTGACATCTTTCAATGGCTTTCAAAACGGGGCTCCAAGAGCGTGTCTTTCTCAGATTGGATGGATTTCTTTAGGAAGTCAAATCCAACTCCTGTTATGATTCAATTCGATCCTCCTCCAAAACCCGTTTCAAACACAAATTTGGTTGCTTTTTATATCATTTTGGATTTGCTCCTTTATTATTCCAGACAATCGTAGGGTGATTAGACCTGGAGTTTTCATAATGGCATGTAATCTTGTGCATGGAAAGCCTGTAGCTTTTGCCCCTGTGTTGGCGCGCTTGTACTTAGGATTAAACTCTATGGTTAATCATGATAAAGGGCCCGGATATTCCTCTTGTAGTTTTTCCTTCCCACTTTTTGTATGCTTGGGCTAGTCATCACTTTCATAGCATATCCCTTCGAGGAAAATTAATGCAGGCACACATACAATCCCAGGGCTCTCGAGGGTGCCAGAGATGTTATATTATATGAACTCCTCTGCCTCTCCTTTTACTCCTTTGGAAGCCAGGAAATCTTTTAAGTTTGAAACCAACTTGTTGTGGCGTCCTTTTCCTTATCTTCTTCATAATGATGAGACAGTACGGGATACCAGGCATGTTGCGGGACCCGACGTGCTAGACTCCCAGACCATGGAGTATGTGATAGGCCTTCGCTGTGGCATCCTCCCTTTTCGATGTGGTGAAGAGTTTTATGCAGAGCCGTACAACCCTCACCGTTTTGGCCGCCAGTTTGGTTATGACCAACAGTGCCCGGCATATATTGATGTCCCGCGAGAAGCTTCTTACGCGGGTACTTGCGAGGTTATTGGCGTCACTTTTAGCGCGGAGGACTTCTAGCTTCGTTCTATATTCACGATAAAGATCGGAGTGGGGAGCTCATGTTCTTGTATGCACGGAAGTGGTTGGAAAACGTGCGAGCTTTCTTCCAACAAGACATCGCATTACTAGTCCGGGAGGATTATGGTGATAAGAAGATCAAGGAACAAAGTCAATCTTTAGGAAAGCCCCGTTTCATTAATGAAGATATTTTTATCAGTCTAAAGCGAGGTGTTTCTTTTGCGGGCCCTTCTGTTCCAGCGAAACGGCGGCAAACCCAAGGTACGTCAATTTTTTTTTTTTTTTTTTTTTTTAATTCCGAAAATCCAGAATAAATATGAGGGCTTTTTTGGAAATCTTTTTTTTTTTTTTTTAATTCCGAAAAATCCAGAATAAATATGAGGACTTTTCTGGAAATATGTTTTTTTTTTTTTTTTAATTCCGAAAAATCCGGAATAAATATGAGGACTTTTTTTTATTTTTTTTTTATTTTTTTTTTTTTTGACTCAAAGTCTCAATTTAATTCAAAGTCTGAATTTTCGTTTGATTCAAAACCTGAATTCTCATTTGATTCGAAGTCTAAATTTTCATTCGATTCATAGTCTTATTTTCCATCCGACTTAAAGTCTGAATTCTTATTTGATTCAAAGTCTTATTTTCCCTTTGATTCAAAGTCTGAATTCTTATTTGATTTGAAGTCTGAATTCTCATTTGATTCAAAATCTTATTTTGCCATTTGAATCAAAGTCTGAATTCTTATTTGATTCAAAGTCTTATTTTGTATTTAAATCAAGGTCTGAATTTTTGTTTGATTCAAAATCCTTGGTCAACAGGTATACAAATTCGTGAAGCCCCATTGGCCAATGTCGGGGTTGCTCGCAACTCACCAATTGGTGAGAGGATAATGCTTCCTTTCTTCTTCTTTTATTTCTCTTTCCTCGATTTGACCCTTTTCAATTTTTTTTTTAACACAGCTCCAAGAATCGATGATACTCCTTCACCGAATCCGGGGATGCCTCTAGAGTCTCAAGTTGGTAAGAAAACACTTCCTCCACTCATGCATCTTTAACAGATTTAATTAAAGATTTTGATTTCAGGTTCAGTGAATCCGCAAGATTTTAATGCTGGAGCTCAGAGAAACATTGGGATTGAGGAAGTTCCTCTTAATCTGTCGCAAGGTAGTATCCCCTCTTTCTTCCTCCTTCTTTGTGTACATATGCTTTTATTTACTTTCAATTTCTTGTTAGGAGATATACCTATAAGCGGAAAGTGCGGCACCCTTAACTTGCGATGCGTCACAAGAAAGTGAAGAGCGTACTTCATCGTTTAACAATATTCCTTCTGCAAATTTCATAAGAGATGGTCCCTCCTCAATGAAGAATCTAGACACCAGTGATGGTAATACCAATGCAGAAGGTGCACCTCCTTTAGCTGTACGAGATTTAACAGAAGGAGTGGAGAGTGGTGGTTCCAATGCTAATATCGAAATCCCAGCTTCTCCAAAGCAAAACCAAGGTCTCTCTTTTTTTATTATTTTTTTTTTTATTTTTTTTTTATATACTGATGAACTTTCTTTGGAAACTAGCTGCCCAAAATGTTGATAGCTCTTCAAGACAAAGTCTTTCAAAGGAACTTATTGGGGGTACTTCTGCTCCTGTTGACATGGCCCTTGCAACTTCATCAAAGCAAAACCAAGGTTTTTTTTTTTTTTTTTTTGTTTTTTTTTTTTTTTTTTTTTTTTTTTTTTTACGTTTATTTACTTATTTCTTTGCATCTCTTTTTTTTAGGTTCAATGCATATATCGAATGCGGTATTAGCTATGCGAAACGACGTGGTCAACCAAGTTGCATCTTTGAGCCATCACAACTATCAAGACGTGATTGATAAGATAAGAGGATCAGATTCACTTCTTGGAGCTTTTGGTATTGAATTGATTACTCTTGAGCCACTTTTAGAAAGGGTATCCCGATTATTGCAATTCATATCAAGGAATCTTGAGAAGAATCCGATTATTTCAAGCTCATATTGTGATCGGCAAGTTGAAGCATCCAAGCAAGAGACAATTTCATCACTTGGGCCTTGATCAACGCTTGAGAATGAAGCGGGTTAGTGATGTGAACTTGAATAAAGAAGAATCTAGGAAACTTGTTACAAGACAACATGAAATACAAAATGAGATTGGTAAGCTCCAAATTGAGTCTGGCGAGATTTCAGATAAGATGAGGGTTTTGGATGGAAATATAATGTCCTCAACAGATCTTCTTCAGACTTCTGAGCATACACGGGCGAGACTTCAAGCTGCCTTGGATGAAATTGAAGCGAAATGTGCTGAGATTCAAGAGGATCACTCGAACTCCCTTCATGTTGTTGCCTTCAATAACTGGCTCGAAGAGTTGGAGAAGGCAAAGAAGGCATTGTTGCAATTCATTGGGCATTGAAGACTTTCCTTTTTTATTTTATTTTATTTTAGACTTTGGTAGCTAGTTCTGAGACACTTTAGCATGAACATTGAAACTGAATAAATTTTAAATTAGACTTTTATTTCTTTCCTCATATCCAACTCTTGTATCTCAGCACATCAAATCTTTTTTTTTTTTTTTTTTTTTTTTTTTTTTTTTTTTTGGAAACATAAGAGGTTAATGTTTTTTTTTTTTGTTTTTTTGTTTTTTTTTTTTTGTTTTTTTTTTTTGAGACATAAGAGGTTAATGTTTTTGCCTCAGGAAGCACATCTAATTGTGCATGACCAGTCTCTCTTATAAAGGGAGCCGGACGTTCCGTCGTAGACCAACATTAGCCTCTTTATTTTATTAAATGAATACAAAAGTACATGGAGATAATGTTTTGCCTCGGGAAGTACATTTTAATTGTACATGACTAGTCTACCCCTGTAAGGGACCAGACGTTCCGTCATAGGCAAACATTTTTACATCAAGCATAGTATTTCTTTAAGAAACGACCGTTAATGGGCGGCATCGGCCTTTCTCCATTGGCATCTATGAGTTGATATGCGCCTCCTTCGTAGACGATTTCCACAACATACGGCCCTTCCCAATTTGCTTTGAACTTGCCCCCGGCTCGCTTGTTGGTGATGATGGGTCTTCTAAGGACGAGAACCATTTCCCCTTTTGTAAAAGTTACAGATCGAGCCAACTTGTTGTAAGCCTGAGCCATCTTTGCTTTATAGACTTCAAGATTTTGTTGGACTTCTATCCTTTTCTCATCGAGGGAATCTAGTTCATCTAGGCGAAGCCGTATATTATCTTCACTTGATATTTCATTTTGTAGTGCCATTCTCAATGAAGGTATCTGGACTTCCAGGGGTAAGACCGCTTCAGTTCCAAACACCAAGGAATATGGACTACATTGTGTCGGGGTCCTATAGGTGGTGCGATAGGCCCATAGCATCTCCGGGAGTCTTTCATGCCAGTCCTTTTTGTTTTTGGACACAGCTTTCTTTAACAGCTTTGAGAGGGTCTTGTTGAAAGCTTCAGCCAACCCATTTGCTCTAGCATTATAGATAGAGGTATATCTCCAGTCTATTTTGTGGTGTTGTGCAAATCTCCCAATTTTGAAGCTTCGGAAGGCGGGGCCATTATCTGAGATGATTCTCCTTGGGGTCCCAAATCTGTATAAGATATTTTCCACGAAAAATTTGAGAATGTTTTCGATTTTCACTTCTCTCGATTGGAATAGCTTACGCCCGCTTTGGAGAAGTAGTCTGATTCTTGACTAATATAAATCGATGTCCCGAGGAGATGAAGGCGGTTCTTATGGGACCCGATGACATCATTCCCCATATCTCGAAGGGCCATGAAGAGGCTGTGGGATCTGAGGATTTGGATGTTGGTGGATGAAGTCCCCATGTATTTGGCATAGATGGCATCTTCTGGCATAATCAATGCAATCTCTAACCATGGTTGGCCAATAATATCCCATGCGTTTGATTTTGAGTCGCATCTTGGGTCCAGACTGGTGTGCACCACATATCCCGGAGTGTATATCATGCATAACATC
Source organism: Dioscorea zingiberensis (assembly GCA_026586065.1). Classification (NCBI taxonomy): domain Eukaryota; kingdom Viridiplantae; phylum Streptophyta; class Magnoliopsida; order Dioscoreales; family Dioscoreaceae; genus Dioscorea; species Dioscorea zingiberensis. The sequence goes on along the minus strand of CM048819.1, from coordinate 73,373,680 downwards.
CTTTGCTTCTTCATAGGAAAGACATCGCAGGAGTAGTTGATCGTACGACCTGCGGTATAATGCGTCATTTATCAGGGTGTATCTTAGGGCTCTTCGTTTTATTTGAAGGCCTTCTGATTTATTCCCTGGGAGTTTATCATATTTGAGGTACTCCATGAACGGTTCCCTCCAATCTTCCTCTGGCATTTCAAGGGTGAAGACTTCCGCTTTGCCCCGGCATTTTCCTCTGACATCATCAAGGATGCGTGCCAATGGGCCTTCTATTTCTTATGGTTATGTGTATTTCCTCATAATTTGGATTTGCAGTTCCTTTGCAACTTTTGCTAAAGAGTGACTCCCCATTTTCGATCTCGGAACTTTCCTCAATTTGCACTGAGAATTTTCCTCATCAGTTCTTTGACTTTCTTACGGTATTTGAGAAGTTCGAGGCTTATATGTCTTGTAATCTCCTTCAACTTGCTTGATGATGAGTTAGAGTCACCAAATATATGTATGTCTTGGATACCCATTTTGATTGCAGTTCCAAAGCCGTGCAATAAGAGCTTCATACTGCCTCATTATTTGTGCATGGCTGCGTGAGGGAGAGTGCATATCTAGGATCCCTCCTTCGGTGCTTGACAAACACGAGTCCTATCCCAGCTTTGATTTGCGGAACCATGGATCTGAGTGCCGGCTTTATTGATGATGCCCCATCAAAATATAGTTGCCACTTTGCTTCTTCCACCGTCAGTGTCTCTTACGTCGGAAGATCATAGTTCAATGGTGAATCATCGGGGAGGGATGTGCCGCTAAAATGCACTTTAAGCGCACTTTGCCCTTTAATAGCTTTACAGGGGAGTATATGTTATATCGAACTCCATCGAGTCGGTAGCCCATTTTGAGTCTTAGGTAAGCAACGGCCTTGTCATCAAATATTTAAGCGGATCAATTTTGGATATGAGTATAACTTTATGTGCTAGCAAGTAGTGCCTTAGTTTCTTGACTGCAAACACTAGAGCTAGACAATGCTTTTCAATGGGTGTATATTTGCTCTCAGCACCTATCAACATCCTGCTGAGATAATAAAGTGCATTCTCTTTGCCTTCTTCATTTGTTGCAGGCTAGCATAGCTCCCAATGACCCTTCTAACTTGGCCGGTGTATAGGATCAGCGGTTTTCCAGGGGATAGGGGCCGCCAATGCAGGTGGACTCGTGAGATAGTGCTTGATATCTTCAAAGGCCTTACGGCATTTCGTCATCCCATTTAAAAGGCATATTCTTCTTAACCAATTTGGAGAAGGGCTTGCATCTTCCCGATAAGTTGGAGATGAATCTTCTGATATATGCCAAACGTCCCTGGAAAGACCGCAACTGTTTCAGTGTTTGAGGAGGTGGCATTTCCAGGATTGCCTTTATCTTGGAAGGGTCTATCTCTATTCCCCGATGTCTTACAATGAAACCCAAAAATTTCCCCGAAAGGACTCCGAAGGCACACTTCATGGGGTTCATCTTCAACTTGTATTCTCTGAGGCGTGTGAAAACGGTCTTCAAATCATCAAGGTGTTTGTCTTTGGAATTTGTCTTCACTACAAGATCATCTACGTAACACTCAACGACTTTGTGAATCAGATCGTCAAATATTCTGGTCATGGCCCTTTGATATGTTGCCCCCGCATTTTTCAGACCAAACGGCATTACTCTATAGCAGTATATGCCCATGGGCGTCCGGAAGGCAGTATGTTTTTCATCGTCTGGATGCATTTTGATTTGATTGTATCCAGAGTATCCGTCCATAAAGGAAAACATCTCGTACCCTGAGGTGTTGTCGATCATGATCTCCATGACGGGCAAAGGGAAGTCATCTTTGGGACATGCCTTGTTCAGATCTCTAAAATCCACGCATATCCGTATTTGCCCGTTCTTCTTCTTCACAGGCACTATGCTGGCTACCCAGTCAGGATATTTCTCCTCCCTGATGAAGTTTGCCTCGATCAGCTTCTTTGTTTCTTCTATTACCCTTTCTTCAAGATCAAATTTCATCTTCCTTGGCGCCTGTTTGACCGGGGTAACACTAGGGTCAATAGCTAGCCTGTGGATGGCTACCTCATCATCCAACCCTGGCATCTCATTGTAGTTCCAGGCGAAGCAGTCAATATACTCCTTCAGAAGAGCTATAAAGGAGTTCTTCTCTTCTTCCGACAACTGTGTACTTAAGAAGGTCGGCCTTGGATCTTCATCTTTTCCCAGGTTGACTTCTACTAATTCATCAATTGTCGCCTGCCCCCCGTCTTCTAATTCAGGTGGCGCATTCTTCATCTTGATATCCCCTTCATCTTCCTCAGATACAGTTGTGTAACATGAATGCCTGAAAGGTTCAGAGTAACCTATTCCTCTTTTCCCCACATGTGCAGGGTTCCACAGTCGATGAAAGCTTTGATATGACTTTCTTGACCATTTCATCTTGCCCCCAAATCTCTCGACTGTTGCCCTGAGCTTATCGGGGTAGTAGCTGGGGAATTTTATGGGTTGGATTTCATCATCTTCTAGATCTTCAATTTCTATGATATCATCATCTGCAACCTTGTTGCTCTTGGCCTCATAAAAGAGGATGCCCTTCTCCTCTCCATGTCGGGCTGGGACATAGAATGTCTTCAGCTGCTCCACTGTGTTAATGTTCAGATCATCCAAGGATTTGCAGAGCCCATCAGGGATCCTCGTAATGTGAAATGAGTTTTCTTGGGCAGACTTCTTGGCTTGGCCTTTACTTTGGTGTGTATCCTCATCACTTTCGTCTTCTGAGGACTCAGTGTCACTACCAAAATGAGGCAATATCAGAGCTTTCCCTTGGGAATAGGAGTAGACTTGGGTACTTTCACCAGAGACTCTACCTTTGGGCCTAGGGTTTTGCCCCCTTTTGACGGCCTAAGGTAATATCTTGCATCTTCATAGTGGACTTCATGGATGCCAAAGGGCTGGATCTCTCCATCAATCCTAAATTCTTCTCCATCCACCATATACTTCACACATTGATGGAGTGTTGAAGGGACCACCTGATTTTCATGGATCCAGGGTCTTCCCAATAGGGCTTTATATGAGGCATCTGTGTCGATCACATGAAATTTCACATCGGATATTAGCTTTCCGAATTTGAGTGGGAGAGTGATAGACCCCAGCGCTTTCTGACTATGCTGATTGAAACCCTGGATGATGATCTTCTCCTGAGACAAGTGGCATATTTCAAGAGCTAATACCCGGAGAGTGTTGAGGGTCATTAAGTTCACGGATGACCCTGGGTCAATCAAGATTCGGTTGATCTTTATCCCGTCACAAGAACCCGTCACATACAGCGGTCTGTTGTGTTCGGTAGTCCCAAGTAACAGATCTTCATCCGTGAAAGAAACCAAAGGTGCATGGAAAGCATACATAGCCTCTTTCATATTGATTTCTGCAAAGTATGCTTGATATTCCTCAGGGTTTTGTAAAGGCATGTATGAGGATTCCACGACTTGGTAGGCATCATCAATCGTCATTACATCTTTGAGGAGTCTTTGGGACTTTCTTCAAGTCTTGAGGATATTATAATTGGGTTTCTTTGATGACTTCTTTGGTGAGGAGTCCCTCTCTTCACTTGCCTTTCCCTTGTTCTTGTCACTGGAGTTGGGTGCTTGCCTTGGCTGCAACACCTTTCCGGTTCTGAGTTGCATTTGATGTACAGGGTAGGGTACTTCATCTCCCTCATCCCCTTCTTCATCTGGGAAGTTCAGCTCATCATCAGAATCCTCCAAGCACGTTATGGCACGACAAACGTCTTGCTCTTTAAAGTAATCATTTGTCGGTGTCAAATTTCCCATGGAAATTTGTTTCTGCACCCACTTCTGGAAGCTCTGGCATTCTTCAATAGTATGTCCCACAAGCCGATGGTATGGACAGTAATTTGGGTGACTGTCAAGATGCATTAGGCATGGCCTTCTGGGTTTAGGTAGCTCCATCCCTATTTCCACAGCTTGGTCAAAGAGCTCCCCCTTCTTGCCCTTCTTGATTTGGAAAGTGGATTTCCCTTTGTCATTGGTAGCTTCTGTAGGAGGCGAAGACTCCAGAACTTCTGAGACAAAATTTGTTCCTGATGCTTTTGAAGAGTATCTCCCAGACCTGTCCCTTTCGGCATCCTCAATATGCAGATGTTGCAGCCTGTTCGCTGACTCTTCTGTCACTCTTTGGATGAAAGAAGGGATTTCTTCGGCAGGCATAGCTTTCTTCAAGATCTTGTATTTTCGGGTCTTAGGGGTATAATCAGAAGTCTTTGGACTCTTCTGCTGATGCGGCTCCAAGAGTTTGGCATTTGCTTTCTTCACCCTCTCTCTGAACGCCATCTTCTTCTTCTGCTTCTTGCTGATGTAGGGCCGACCATAACGGTCATATAGCTCTTCGGACTCAGAGAAGCTATCATCATCATAGTCATCTAGATTATACGCGAGCCGCGCTCCTCCGGATATGACTACGCAAGTTTCTACTTGCACATTTTCATCTTCTCCATCGGTTAATTCCTCGGTAACTCTTCAACTTCCTCGGGAAATAATCTCTGAGTAATCAAGACCCTTTCTTTACGCTCATATTAGTGAGGACTTCGATATATTCCTCTATAATGGACTTCTTGGCGCTTTGATTGCTCCGCTTCTTCTTTTTATCTTTCTTCTTCATTGACTTTGTTTGGGGTCTTTTGGGAGGTTCTTGGGAGCGCCTCCAAGCAATCCACAGGAGTTCGGCCAATCTTTTGGCATTTTCATTGATTTCTTGGAGATAAATACTTCCCACAACTCTTACGGAGCAGTGAGGGAGGCTTGTCATCTTGGAGTGTGGGAGAATTACTTTGTTGCCTACTACCGTGACTTCCCTTTGGGATGACTCCTCTTAGTCTTGATTTGGTCACATACTTGAGTATGCTCGGGGCCCAATTTGCTCTAGTAGGACATTCTTGAGGCGTAATCTTCCCTTCTTGATATTGTCGTTCGATCCGGTCCTTGAAAACATAACTTGATCCTCGATTGTATGTCCCAAGACTACGTGGTATGGGCAATAATTGGGATGGTCCTTCTTGTTCTGCTCCTCTGGCCTCTTGCATTCGGGGAGTTGCAGACCTTCTTTCACGGCATCCTTGAAGATTTTCAGCACCTTATCCCTTCTAAAAGAATATTTTCTATTCATCCTTTCTTTCAAAGAGGAAATAGGTTTTGACTCAGCACCTAGGTTGGGTGGTTTGATTTGCTCGGGTTTCTGGGTCTCCACGACACCTTTCCCTTTGTCAATGTTGAAGGTTGTAGCAGTATATTTGACCCCTCCTGTCCTTTTGGATTTGTCCCTGTCATTTCTTGGGGTATTTTGGTAATTAGTCATCACTTTTGGGTTGGTCCTCTCCAACTTCTTGGCTTGAGATATCAACTCCTGGAATGTAGTAATGCTTGAGGTACTTAGGAAAGGTGACATCCGGTCAATTTGTCCAATATTCAGAGTAGTAGACCATTTGCTTGTAGGTGATCGAGGGGTTGTTCACATTTGATGCTCAAGTTTCTCCACCTCATGATGTAGTCCACCACCCTTTCATCTTTATTTTGGCGAGGTGGGCTGCGAGGTGGCAATTGTGATTTTGTCACTTATGCCCCGAACCGCACCGAAATCGTCTTTCATTTGTTGCCATGTTTGGATCGACTCGGGTTGCAAGCTCGCATACCACTTTCGAATGCTACTCTGCTAGACTTGCGAGAATTGTCTAAGCGAGGAGTGAGGGCTTCGCACTTGTGTCTCGCATCTTTGTCACAAAGTGAGCGAGTCTTGTCGGGGTTGCCAATCGATGGCTGTTTGAATTTAGGGACATTATACCCTTTAGGGTATGCGGCGCAAATCATGGTAGGCTGGGATAGGGCTTGTCTCCATCGACCCTTGTCTACCAACTTCCTTTAAGCGTGTTTCAATTCGGTAACAACCATTAGTTGGATTTCCTCCGGGTCATCCGCGGTGATTGTTCTTGAATTGGCACATATGAAGTTCCCGTGATCCGGCTGGCACGAAGACTTCTCTTGGATGAGGGATGGACTTCTCGACCTTTGTATTCGTCGGTGATTCTCCACGAGGAAGCGTGGGGTTGCCCCTTGCTCAACCCGGCACAGGGGGCTTCTCTCGACCCCGGGTTGGACTCCACGACCTTCCTCTCTGTTCAAGGTGATTCTCCATTAAAGTGTTGATCACCTTACGCATCTGTCGCATTGACTCCATTAGCTTATTTGCTATGTTGTCATTGACTTTTCTATATTGATATCTTGATGTCCCTTTTGGGGGATAAAGACAGGTTCATCTTCATCATCATCATTTAGAGGATTTACTTCCTTATGTCTCCTTGACGTGTGGAGTGGTGGAAGACTAGTCCCAATCCCCTGCTCTTCATGCGGTGGCATGTAACTGGAGCCTTCTTCTCCATTTAGGGATTCAGCTGCTCTCCTGCGGGATCTTGTAACAGGTCCCAATTGCTCTTGTTCCGGTACCGGATCTCCTCGAGCTTCAGTAACCATCCGAGTGGTGTGTATCTCGACATCTGCATCAGACATGTCATCATCCTTTATTTCCCTTCTCCATTGAAATTTAAATTGGGGAAGTCTTGAGTGCGGGTTCTCGCAGGAGTTAGCCCAGGTCAAACAACATTTTTGTGCATTTGAAACCGGTTGCTTTTTCTTGATAGAACTCCTCTTGGTGTCATTTTCTCCGACCATGACTTCTTTGATTACATTGTAAGTTTTGTAGAGATTTTGGTTGAAGGACCCCTTGTGGTAGGATTTGGGGGTCTACCCACTTTGTTCTCATTAATTTGGACGTGTAAATCTGCGGTGGTGCGTTCTTCTTTACCGGCTTGATTAGGTCAAATGAGTTGTTGAATGAACCCATCGATCAGCCTTGTGTTCTTGGAATGATCTGAAATCCGGCTTCTTCTTTGGAATCCTGGTCTTCCTTAGCGTGAGCCTTGAAAATACACTCCTCTTTGGGGTATCTTCATGGATGATTGGAAGATTCCACTCTCCCTCCCTTTTGCTGTTACAGTGAAAGTGGGTCCATCATCTTCTTCATTCATTGAGACTATCTTTTTTGGGTGGGATAGCCTCTTGAAAGCAGATGTCCTCGGCGGTTCTCCAGTAGCAATATCCTTGCCAGTTGCAGGAACGATCACGTTGGGGCGACGACCCTTAGATGGGAGTCGTGGGGTTGTCAAGTCCTCACGCCACGCGGATGCGGTCGTTACCTGGCTATGCAGTTTCGAGATCGCCCCAAACCTCGGCTTCGGCTCCGGCTCCGATTGATTGAAGGTGCGGTTGGGTAGTTGCACTTCGACTCCTTCCCCGAAAGATCCGCGAGTTTTGGGCTTCCGGGTGTGGTTGAGTTCTTGGATGCCATTTCTCCTGCGATAAGGAAATCGGCATCGTTAGTTTTCTTCCATGGATTTCAAGAACAATGCTTCTACTTGTATTTTTGCCTCAAAGATGGGAGGAGGAATAAGTCCCCACCGGGCGTGCCAGAATTTGTGGGATCGAAAATATGCGCCTGACATCGTGAAGACACCAGACGATATATCGAATCACAAATATCATATTTTTATTATCGTGGGTTCTTTTATTCCTAATAGAGGCAAGCCTCTATTATTAATTACCAGGATATAATCTTAGGAACCTCAGATTAAGGACAAATAATGCAAGTAGAAGCGAATGAATAGACATGCTTTATTTATTGCATAATTTGTTACATATAAATATTATTATGAATATATGAATATATGAATTTATTTGCTTGGCCTTGCCATATATCTTATGTCGCCGTCTTGGAATTTATGCCACCATTTGTCTTGGTTGCACCACAATCTTTGACTTTGGCTACCTCGGGATCTTTGCTTGATTATATGCGCCCTTGCCATTTTAAAATGTGTGCCACCCCATGTGCCTTGTTGCCGTTTTAAAGATGCACGCTTAAGATAAGTTCGGATTCCCCAAATCTCGACCTTGAGCCTATTTTATTTTAGTTCCAAATTATCATCTGGCGGGGCTCATAGACCAAGTGAATCCGACCAAGAAGTGAACATTTAGAATCATGAACACCGGCACAAGAATCGGCGTCAATAGTACTATCTTGACCAAAATTCATAAGATCTTTCTTAGCGTCAACAATTCCATCAAATATGGAAAATTCGTTTACAAATTTTATCCTTCGGTCGATGATGTCCAAGAGAATATGGTCATATTGAAATCAATCCTTCAAGCTTGGGGACTTGGTCAGTAACATTTTGAGCAATTAATGTGGCAGCACCTCAAGACTGGGTTCTTCACTTTGATTTGGTTCTTTGAAGTTGTCTTAGTTGGCGTGCATGCTTCATGATTGATATACCATGACATTTTGCAATTCTCTTCCATGCTTCAATCGACTTTCATAACCTTTTTGGAGTGCATTCTAAATTTATCAAGCCGCGGTCTCCCATTCCTCCAATTCATCTCTACAATCTCTTCCTTAACATTTGGTTTATCAAAGAATGACATCTTCTTTCTTTGAAAAATTGTGAGTTCCTTCGTATTTGGGCTCAAACATTCACATATATCATTACATTCATCACATTTCCAATAGTTACACAAACAACGTGACCCATCAACAATGTGAAGATGATCGACCTTGATCTTCTTGATTGGTTTCCTTGTGATTTTGCAACAGTTTGCTTGCAGCGTCAATGATCTGATTTCCCTTGTGCTGCATTACTAATATCATCGGGCAGGGGCGGTGTTGGTGCAGACAAATTGTTGCCGAGGGGCGATGCGAGGTTTGTGGCTGCGGCGACATCAAAGGCGGAAGCGGTGGTAGCCGATGATGGCGGCGTCAAGGAAGCAGGGCCGTGCACCTTTGCGGATGCATCAGTGGTGGTAGGCGATGGCGGCGTCGATGTGGTGGTAGGCGATGGCGACGGCGTCGATGTGGTGGTAGGCGATGGCGGCGTCGATGTGGTGGTAGGCGATAGCGGCGTCGGGGCGGGCCGGTTGTTCGCGGTGCATCGTCAACGCGGTGGTAGGCGATGGCGATGTCGGGAAGCGGGCCCGGTGTTTGCGGTGCATCGTCAAGCGGTGGTAGCGATGGCGATGCGGGGGACAGGCCTGGAGCGCTGCGCGAGCTGGCGCAGTTGGCGCGGCTGGCGCGCTGCGCAGCGCGCCTGCGCACGCGCGCGCACGCACTGCGCGCGCGCTGCCTGCAATGCGCGCGGCCGCGCGCGGCCTGCCTGCGCGGCCTGCACTGCTGCGGACTGCGCACAGGCAGCCTGCGCATGCGCGCGAACTGCCGCGCGCTGCTGCGCGCTTGCGGCTACGCAGCGGCGCGCTGCCTGATCTGCATGAGTGGCGCGGACACGAAAGTGGCGGCGAACTCAGCGGACTTCAGCAGCTCGGGAGAAGGCGGTGGTGTGGCTGCAAAGCTGGCGATGGAGTGCGGAGCAGACTGCGGGCGCCCGTGAGGCTTCGCGGTGACTTGTGGCCGAACCTGAGGGCCCAGGGTGGTGGCCGGATCTGGCGGGGTTGGGTCGCGGGCAAACGGCGTGGCAGCGGCTTCAATTAGTCAGGTGGTCTTTGGATCGGCGCTGAGGTGTGGCTCGGCGGCTCAGCGATGCAGAGAGGAGAAAAGGGCTGCTGGTAGCGTCGGAGTCGGACAGGGAGATGGAGCTTCCTCTCAGTCGCCGGTCGTGAGGGAGAAGAGATTGGAAGAGAAGTAGGCTCCTTTTTTATATTTTATATTACTTATTTTTTTAGTATTATCATGTAAAGTTTAGGAAAAGAAGATACCTCTCTTTTTTTTTGCTTCTCCTTCTTTCTTGCCCTCTGAGATCCTTCTTGCTTCTCCTTCTCAGATTTCTCTCCTTCTGGTTTCTGCGATTTCTCCTTTCGTTCTTTCAGACTTCTGCCCTTTTTATCCCCTCCGCTTGTCCTTATCACGTCCCCCGTTAAAATCCCCGAGAGATCGTAACTCTCAACAGGGTAGGAACGGGAGATGAGATAAGATCAAATCTCCTCTCTTTAAAAAAAAATTTAATAATAATTAATTAATTAATCCAATTAACTATTAATTATTATTATTATTTTAAATAATGTCTCGGGATATGTTTCACTACCTCGGGATATGGATTATTGCCTTGGATTTATATATATATATATATTTTTGAATGAAATTTCTACCCCTTGATTTATCTCGGGATATGCTTTCTTATCAAATCTTGATTTGACCAGGATTATGATAAGTTGAATTCATTAGAATTAGAATTTTAATCCTAATGAGATAAAGATATATATTTTCTATATAAACAGGGATCAAACTAATATGAGTTTGATTCCAAGACCTTGGTAATCTATCATGCATGAAGAAGTGAGTTATTGCTTCAGAGATTCCTGCCCCAATTGTTTTCCAAAATGCAATAAAAAATTCAGTATTAAGGCCATTGGGCCCTGGAGCTTTCCCTCTAGCCATAGATTTTAGAGTTTGAAATATTTCATATGTGGACACTAATAAGTGCTTCAGCTTGGTCAGCATTCAGTTTAGGGAGGTCATCAGGCATACTGTTCATATTATGATCAGGATCATTTTTCCAAAGATTGGAGTAAAATTCAATGAACTTTTCTTCAATTACCTCTGGGTCAGACAAGGTATTACCCATGTCATCTTTCAACATTAGAATTACATTTATGATGTCCGTGATTTTTGGTCATCCGATGGAAAAATTTAGAGTTGCAATCACCATCTTGCAACCATTGCATTACGTGACTTTTTGTGCCCGATGCATAATCGCTTGTTGTCTTAACAAGGCTTTATGTCTATTATATAATGGTCTAAGGTTAATCCAATTACTTGTTGCATTATTATTATTTTGTTCTTGAACTTCAAGGTCAACAATTTGTTCTTCAATCTCCTTGATATTTCTACCAAGCTTCTGAGAATGACCACTACATTTACTGTTTAAACTTTTCCTGAGAATATGAATTTTATGAGAGGTGTCATGCATAGGGTTACCAAGGCCTCTAACCCTCCAGATTTCTTTAACACTGTTATGACAATCAGGAAGATGGATCCAATTATTATCGAATCTAAATGGTCTCTTTCTAATGTCGGAGTGCTTAGAACAAGATAGCCAAAGAGGAGCATGATCAGATTGGCATCTAGCTAAATGAGTCATCATATAATTAGATACATCACCCAACCAATCATGATTGCAAAGAGCTCTGTCCAATCTAGCCCAAACTCTAGCCTGTCTTCTCTGGTTATTACACCTGTGAGTGGGGAGGCACCAAAGAATCTAAGTTCAGCCAAATTGTGATGTGTTATAAAACAATTAAATAGATCAGATTTCATACCAGACTGCCAGTTGATTCTGCCACCCTTTCTTTCCTCCATATTTCTGACTGCATTGAAGTCTCCTATGATGAGCCATGGTCCCCCAGCCTTAGATATTTTGCCCAATTCTTCCCAAACCATCTTTTGTTCATGGATAGCTTGGCCATTATATACAATAGATATAACCCAAGATTTGAATTCTGTATCTGAAACAACCAGATGGAGAATATATCTTGAGAAGCAAATAGGTGTAACTTGCTGAAGACTTTTCCTCCATAAGATTATAATTCCACCAGAGAAGCCTCTAGATGGGATAGCAGCCCAATCCCACCCCTTTTTAAACTTTTTACAGAACCTTCAAGTTCTTAGATCATCTGCTCTAGTCTCTACTAAACAAAGAAATGTTAGATTAAGGGAATTGATCAGAGTATGAATACGACTCACTGTATCCTTCCCTGAAACTCCCCTGCAATTCCATGTGCATATATTCATGAAAAATTAATCTCAAGGGTATCACCACCACCAGGCTCTAATCGGCCCTTCTTATTTGCTTTGCCTTTCTCTTTATTGTTCTGCAAATTGCTTCCACCTTCTACTGTCTGGATTGCTCCAGTCTTCACCAGGCTGCCACGATCTGGAGGATCATCATCTTCGGACATTGCATATTCCCTCTCCTTCTCAGATTGTTGTTCTACTCCTTCTGTTTCATCTTGATTCATAGCATCTATAACCCTGCCAATCAACTTAAGGTGAGTAGAGCTAGAACTTTGCAAGTTTAAGTTCATACCTTTACTCTTGGAATTTTGCTCTGGTTGCTTTGCACACCTCTTTTTTTCTTTTTCTACATCCAAGGATGTGATCAAGAGTGGGCTAACACCAGATCTAACAGGGGAAAAGCTTCTATTTCTACCTTCCCTTTGTCCTAACTGTGTCAGTCCTTCACTCTCAAAATCCTCTTCTCTTTGGTTGATCTTATGACGAGTATCTCGATTCATCTTCTTCTTATGATTCAGGTTTGGTGCTTCCATCTGGTGAACAGGGGAGGGTAGTGTGACTCGTGCTCAAGACCTTCGTGAGCTTCGCCTCCTCGGGCGAAACCTCGGAGGGCTCTGCACTTGCCCGCCTCCTCGACCACGTGTCAACATCTCCCGAGAAGGACGTTCAAGCCCTCTTCCACGTGAGGGCTCTTCCACGTGACAAGGTTCCGTTGTTTCCTCTTCCACTCTCCCGGTCACGTGACCTTCAGCTGGAGCCGGCATGTTCACCTCCGGCACCTGCTCCGGCCAGTTAGGTTTTGTCTGGGCGCCTTGATATTTCCAGTTTTTTCCCTTCCTTTTCCAGTTCGCATCCATCCACGGCCCATACTCCCTGTTTTCCAACTCATCCGCCGCCAGTACCCCTGCCTGTGCATCCGAAGGCCCTGTATTCCGTTGAGAGCTACTAGGCTCACCTATCACCACTTCTTTCCCAGATGGGTTAGGGGGTGATGGCCCTGCACTAGCAGCATCTCGTCGACACCCAGGGGTCTTCTCGGTACAGGCATTAGCACCGTGCCCAACAACTCCACAGTGATAACAAAAAACAGGCAGTCTCTCATACAGAATAGAAACAAAAGATTTAGACTTAGGAGTGGTCACCCATACCCCTTTTTTCAGGGGTTTTTGAAGATCAAGCTCTATGCAAACATGAATGAATTTGGCTCTATCCATCTCTTGTGTTGTAGCATCCACCTTGATCAACCTGCCAAAATAGTTTACTAGAGTTTCCAGGTGCTCAATATCCCAGTACTCCACTGGCATATTGTTCAGCTGGACCCATACAGTGGCTGCAGAGAGCTTCTCATACATAGGTTCAAAATGTTCTTTCCATCTGAGGAGGTGGAAGATCGATCCGTTGATAGACCAAGGGCCTTCAACCAGGAGGTCCTCCGCCATTGTCGCCGTTGAGCAGCGGATCACAAAGAATCCGTTGGGCATATCTGCGATCGTGAACTCCCCATAGCATCCCCAGAGTCTAGAAAGAGTTTCCCTGGCAGCTTCGAGATTTGGGGCTCTGCCAAGAACTTTTCCAAACAGGGTCCCTTTCATGGATTCATGGGCTCGATTCAGTGCCTCAGGGTTCAGTGAGATAGTATCCGTGACCGAAGCTTTGATCTTCTCCAGTAGCGGGCCTGGAATCGTGATTGATGGCATCTCACAGTTTGCCTCCCAGCTTCGTGCACTCCGTGGATCCACCCCCCTGCCATGGAGGATGTGCGCCTGCCTGCTTGCTCGCATGAGCAGAACGATTTTGAGGGAATACGGGTGGTGTTAGCTTTGCCTTGGACCCATTAGGCGCTGGGTGGCCCAGCTTTTCAGGTACCATTACTCCGTCCCCACCTACCGGAGTAAGTGGGGTGGGGACCTGGGGGCGGCGTTCGAGAGGCAGAGCGATTTTAGGGTTTTTTCCGGGGCTCCAGGGCTCGCTTCTTTGTGCTTGCTGTCTTCTTGCTTTGTAATGAGATGGCTGGCAATGGCATGCCTCTACTTCTCTTTTAGTTGAGTTCCTAAGGTTTCTCTTGGTAACAAGATAAGCATTCCACTTCTCAAGCAAAAGATGTTGCCCTCTAAAACTTGTAGAGCAACTCGAGCCATCTCAAGCTTTTCTAAGAATGAGGAATCCAATATCTGAACTGATTCATCGAATTCGGCACAAAACAAAATAAATAAATAAAAAAAATAAAAAAAATGAATGAAGATTTTGCCCACTTAAAAGGGGATGTATGAAGAAGTTCTACCAATCGCCTTAAAATTCCATTGAATATAACTCTAACTGCCTCTCTAAAGAGAAAACAACTCTATTATTATTATTATTATTATTATTATTAAAATGACTATTTTGCCTAAAAACATTAATATTTTCAACATGTTTTATAAATTATACATAAATAATATAGGAAGATAGGGGCCCATGTTCTCACATATCACGTGTCGCTTCCCCATTTTATCCAAATTAATGCGCTTCAAGAGATGCCACCATGCCTCCACGGGACTAAACAAAGTTGTCCAAATAGGTAAGAAGAAGAGCAAAACCACTCTCTTATGATGGTGATGAGGCGAGGGGACCCGAATCTTGAGAAACAAAGCTCAATACATAGAGAAGAAGCGCTAGGAGGGGAGGTAAGGAAAGAAACCAAGCTAAAGCTAAACTCCTCTTTCTTCTCAGGCGAGACTTGACCGTCTGAGCGGGCTTGGACGTTCGGGCCCCACGCCCTCTCACGGTTTTCCTCTTTTCTGTCCCCACTTTAGGTGAACTCGAGACGAGAACACCAACAACATTGTCTTCCAACGGAGAAGACATCATCCATTCATTGGGAATGTTAGTTGTCCACGTGGCTAGCCAAGATCTTAGGTTAATATATATATATATATATATATATATATATATATATATATATATATATATATATATATATACATATATATGTTAGGGTGAGGCCGGCTGGATCACTGTGCAGATCCGGCCGCCTCCCATTTGGGCACATGGAAATTAAGTGTTTCAAGGATTTCCAACATACAGTTGGAAGATCATGAAAAATAAACTAGTATGCCCATTTTCATACAATTTAAGCATTTGTTTGGTCCTCCTCCGGATCTTCCCATCAAATGCGGTTGGAAATCTTTGAAACACTCTCCAAGTGCCCAAATGGGAGGCGGTCGGATCAACACAATGATCCGGTCGGCCTCACCATAACATGATTATATATATATATATATATTAATTTATAAATTTTTATGGGATATATGTATACAAAAATTTAATAATAACTATAAGAAATTTTTACATAAGAAAAGGTAAATTAAAAAAAAAACCATGTGGTTTCACATATTTGTTTTTATCGAAAAAAACCTTATGGTTTCTCAAATTAACAAGAAAGGAAAAATAAATCAAGTTTTTTTAACAAAAATTGTTTTTTTTTTTTGCAAATCCGTGAAACCATATGGTTTTTTTTGTTAAAAATCTTATGATTTTTTCATTTTTTTTAGTTGGAGAAACCACAAAGTTTTTTTTTGAAAAAAAAAAATACATTCTTTATTTTGTAAAGCTGTGAAACCACATAGTCTTTTAAAAAAAATTTACCCTAAAAAATATTTGTAGGATTTATACGATTTTTTATGGAAAATAATACTAATATCATATTTTTCAGCCAAATAGCCTAAATTTTGTGTTAGATTATAGAAAGGTGCTGATTGAGCATCGATGATGCGATTGGAAGCGAGATGAGTACAGTATAAGGATCCAAGATAGGGGGAGTTGGTTAGCCAAGGTCTACGAGTCGGGACTCAAGGATGCTGTTGGAGGGAGGCCACGGGGAGGAGCAGCGGCCCCTGCGTAACTTCTGGGGCAACACGCCGGAGGACGAGGAGACGTACCACTCATCCCAAGGCATCAAGTCCACCAAGTCCTTCTACGACTCACCAAGGGGCCTCTCCCTCTTCGCCCGCTCGTGGGAGCCACTGCCACCATCTACGCCCCGCGGCCTCCTCTTCATGCTCCATGGCTATGGCAATGACACCTCCTGGACCTTCCAGTCCACCCCTATCTTCCTGGCCCGCTCCTCCTTCTCCTGCTTCGCTCTCGACCTCCCAGGCCACGGCCTTCCCAGGGCCTCCGCGCTTTCGTCCCCGACGTTGACGCCGTCGTCGAGGACTGCATCTCTTACTTCGACTCCGTCCGGCGTCGCTCCGAATACCGAGACCTCCCCTGCTTCCTCTATGGCGAGTCCATGGGCGGCGCCATCTGCCTCCTCATCCACCTTCGCGACCTGACCACTCGGTGGAACGGGGCCATCCTGGCCGCCCCCATGTGCAAGATCTCCGATAACATCCGGCCGCGATGGCCCATCCCCCAGATCCTCACCTTCGTCGCCAAATTTCTGCCCACGCTGCCGATCGTCCCCACCGCTGACCTGGTGGACAAGTCGGTCAAGGTCGAGAAGAAGAGGATCATCGCCGCCTGCAACCCGCTGAGGTACCGAGGAAGGCCCAGGCTTGGGACCGTGTTGGAGCTGCTGCGGGTCACCGACGACTTGAGCTCCAAGCTCTTCGAGGTTAGCCTCCCCTTCCTCGTGCTTCACGGAAGCGCCGATGTCGTCACCGATCCCAGCGTCAGTCAGGCGCTCTACGAGGGGGCGAGGAGCGAGGATAAGACCATCAAGATCTATGAGGGCATGATGCACTCCTTGCTGTTCGGGGAGACCGATGACAATGTGGCCATGGTTCGGAACGACATACTGGCCTGGCTGAACGAGAGGTGCGCGGGACCCAGCTTTCTATCTTAATTCTTAAGTTATGGCATTTCTACATCTTTCTTCTTCTTCCTGTTGGACCAACTTGATTCTAGTTTCAGCTCCATATATGTATGTATTTATATTATGAAAAAACATCGAGAATTTTAACTTGCATTGAATTGTGTCACGTTAGCTGGATGATCTTGATATGTTTTCTTCAATTGATGTCATCTTTGATTTTTATTTGCCAAACTAATCAGAGGATGCTTCACACCATTAACACAGTAAGTGTTATTCTAGCATATGAAGCCCATTATAGAGCGCAGGAGCTGCTTTCTTAAATCTGTACTTGATAACAAGAGTTTTACTCTCACATCACAAGAGTTGTATGATTGCGCGGTCCATAAGGTGGACCGCATCGGCATTGTGTGTTCCTCCCCCTTGAAGGTTAATATTGGGCTAATACCATGAGCTTCTATCTGAAGGCCACAACCTTTGCCTAAACTTTCTCTCAAGTCTTCCCACAATCAAATTCCTTCTCATGGAAACTAGATGGCAGGTTAACAAACAGTCATGAAATTTCATGCAGTCTGCATGACAAGAAGTAATGTGCATCATTAAGATTATCAGTAAAAGTTAACTGAATTATGAATGATTCCTGAAATGATGAGTAATTGTCAAAAAGAATAAATCAAGTGTTTGGTATCAACAGAAAATGTGCCATTTTTCACGTGAAACCATTGCAAGTTTTAAAGGTTCTTGGATGATACATAACATTGTTAGTAATAATTTGTTGGGTGTAGCAGATCATTTTATTACTAGCAGTGTTACCTTAATCGGTTGATAAAACCAGGTCTTTGGCTTACCAAAATAAGTTATCTAGAGAATGAGGTCATCAAGTCCAGTAGCAAAGACAAACCATTTCTGGTTGGGCAATACTAGGTAGTCTACTCTTGACCTTGCATTAAATTGATATTTCCATATTCTATTGTGGATGCATTTCTCTTCCAACAGTTGCTTATCTGTTTTGTAAGCAGACTTAAAGATGAGGCCTGATTGTGTCTTGTCTCCAAGCCATACTGAGATGCCATAACGTGCCCCTAATCAAAGGACAGCCTGTGTAAGGTAATACTTGTTGAATGAAACATAAGGGAACAGATGTAAATGGATTCAGAGGGATCTGATGAAGAAGGAGATGACAGCAGCATTGGGGAGAAAAAATCAGGACTGGTTGACCTCACTTTCGACCTAAAAGCATCTGGCTGAAGCAACAATTGAAGCTTGTAAACTATGTTAGGAGAACATATTTGGAAGGACAGGTCTGGTGTTTTGGCTACTCTAATCTATTATCTGTTCTGATTACTTTCTTGATGTGTATAGATGATGCTAAATACTACACCAAGTTTACTGTTCACTACTGGTTGAAGTACTCTATAGTTCATACTCCACTGTGATTTGCTATGCATTTACTGCTACCAACTATCGATACTACATAACAATTATATTTCCTACTAACCCTTCACTCTTATGAGTACTAGTAATGTTAAAAATTACCTAAATTCTGCTACCCAAAGTTACTATTACTAATGGCAATTGCTATGAGTTCAGCATTATGACTGCTGCCTGCTAATATATGAACAGCTTATATACTACTTCTGTATAGGTAATAATTATGTGATTTTTCCCTTTTCTGTTTCTTCTATTACTTTGTTCGTGTGCTTGATCCATTTTTTAAATCAATGCACTTATACATTATTTTTCTGCTCACTATATAAATCTAGAGAATGTACCTAATACTCCACCGTGATTTGCTATGCATTTACTGCTACCGAATACGAATACTATATAACAATTATATTTCCGATATAACCCTTCACTCTTATGAGTACTAGAAATGTTAAAATTACCTAAATTCGGCTACCCAAAGTTACTATTGCTCTTATAGGTGTGTCGGGGTTTAGTGTAATAGTATTTGGGGTGGGAAATAGTACCAAATAGGATGTAGCTCCAATTTCCAAGCGCCCGAGGTGGTACAAAACCTTGTGAAGAAAAGCCTTGAATTTATTAATGACACACCGGGATGAACTGACCAGGGAGACGAGGCGTTCGAGAATGAGATAGTGGCAGTTTGAAGAAGGACCTGAGGTGGTACCTACTCAGTTAGGAAAAGTTGTTTCAGTTTCAACGATGTATATCTTTCTTTTTCTAGATTGGGTTATTATAATAGATAATTCACTATTGGTCCCTGGAATAGTGCCCTAATTGCCTTGGGGTCCTTAGGGGTGTTTGTTTATTATTTAGTGTTGTGTATATGTGTTTGACTTTAAGGTCCCTGCAAACAGTGACAATGACCTATAGATAATTTTCCCTTCTTATAATGAACTCTTAATATTATAAATAAAATATAGTTTATCCATCTACACACACCCCAAAAGAAAATACATTGTAGTTGTTTTTCATGGTCACATTTTCATGGTATGATTGTTACTTATTTCACTGATTTCCATTAGAGACCTTCACATCGTCGTTTTCTTTCCTTAAAATTGATTTTTTAGAAGAGAGCAGAAAATGATTCTCGGCCATGTTAATTTCAAAAAGTTAAGCTTAGGAATCAGCAAGGGTTCAATTTCGTATGCTAGGGACTTCTCATAGATTTGCTTCAATTGTCTAATAATGCTCTTGTTTCCTACTCGAAGAATTCACTGGAACACAGCTCTTCGATTGCCCTTCGAGATCTTGTTACCAGAGAATTATGGCAGAGTTCTCAAAACCCTTACTTGAGGCCTAGAGATGGCACCAGTTCTCCAACTTATGCACTGGCGTACAAGCCCAAAAAAGCAATATTAGCTAGGCACTCGGGAACTCATCAGAGCATAATAAGGAATGAATGAAGGGGCTGCTAGAAAACAAGCCAGAGCTTTAGGAATGGATAATGCCCATGTTAACATGATTATAGGCATTAATGTGATTGTGGAAATCAATGGCCTTGATTGTAGGTTTTGTTGTATCATAGCATTTGACATCCTTTCTTTCCTTTTCTAGTCTTGGGTTTTCTTGTATAAATATAGTCATACTTTGTACAATTTTCTTTAAGAAATACAAATATCTTCTCCACTAATATGGTATCAAAGATGGTTTCCTGAATTTTTTTTTCTCTGCTCTTCTGGTTCTTGGATCTTTGTTTCTTGAATTTTTCTTCTGTTTTGTTTTTTGGTTCTTGGTTGGCTCTTGGTTGTTCTTCTTCATATTTTGTCAGATTTGAATCTTTTGGCATCGTCTTTTCTGTCACTTTTACTTCCAAATGGAGAAATCTGATATTGCAAAACCTATTGCAACGATTTTGACGGGCTCCAGCTATAATCTGTGGATCCAAGGAATATAAAGTTTTTTGATAGGTCGCAAGCTTTGGCATATTGTTACCGAAGATATCACTCAACCAACCAAACAACAAGATGAAATTGATGCTAAATTTGTTGATCGTCTTGAAGATTGGGGACAAGAGAAATCATCAAATTATTACTTGGTTTAAGTAATACCTTTGTTCCCTCTATCCAGCGAGCCTTGTATGGATTAAAACAAGCTCCTTGGGCCTGGTTTGCCAAATTTAGTTATACTCTTGCTCAATTTGGCTTTGTCTCTAGTCCACATGATTACGCATTGTTCATTCGTCAAACTAACCACGGTATTGTCCTTTTACTACTTTATGTTGATGATATGATCATCACGGTAGTGATGAATCCGGTATCTCCGATCTCCAAAATTATCTCATCAACATTTTGAAATGAAGAATCTTGGCAATCTTAGCTATTTTTTGGGTCTTGAAGTTTCTCATAATTACAAGGCTACTATCTCTCACAAACTAAGTATGCATCTGATCTACTTTCTCACGCTGGCATTACTGATGGTAAAACTGTATCAACCCCTTTGGAACTCAATTGCAAACTTACTCCTTTGGATGACACTCCTCTTGATGATCCTACCTTATATCGACAACTTGTTGGTAGTCTTGTTTATCTTACTGTTACTCGACCTGATATCTTATATGCTGTTATCTAGCTACTCTGATGCTGACTGGGTTGGTGATCCGACAGATCGTCGTTCTACCACTGGTTATTATTTTTTCTTGGGAGATTCTCTTATCTCTTGGCGTAGCAAAAAGCAAACTATCATTGCTCGCTCTAGCACTAAATCTGAGTATCGTGCTCTTGCTGATGCTACATGTGAATTACTTTGGCTACCATGGTTATTAACTGATATGGGTGTCCCACATTCTTCTGCTGCTACTATGCTTCATTGTGATAAGTGTTATACGAATCTCCCACAATGACGTTTTTCATGAGCATAGTAAACACATTGAAATCGATTGTCATTTTGTACGCCATCATATTACTCAAGGCACTATACTTTTGATTTTTGTCTCCTCTCCTAATCAGACGGCTGATATCTTCACTAAAACACATCTTCCTGCTCGTTTTCAGGATTTACTAAGCAAACTCAAGCTGGCGTCTACTATACCATCTTAAGTTTGGGGGGGAGGGGGAGGTGATTGTGGAAATTAGTGGCCTTGATTGTAGATTTTGTTGTATCATAACATTTGACAGCCTTTCTTTCCTTTTCTAGTCTTGGGTTTTTTGTATAAATATACTCATACTTTGTACAATTTTCATCAAGAAATACAAATATCTTCTCCACTAATAGTCCAAAAGAATTGTTGCAGTGGCAAAGCAACAGAATCAGTATGATCAGAAGAGGTAACTGGTGGAATGAGAAAGAGGCCCTAGGGGCAGGCAGCATGAGACCAAGGTGAATCATGAACAAGGGAGGAAAGAGGATTGGAAAGAAGGTGAATGCGTTGATGATGCGGTAGAAGACAGTAGCACTGTAGCAGCCAGTTAAGGGTTTTTCTGTTTTCCCTCACCTTCTTTATTTGTTCTGTGGGTTCTGCAATTTTCTTTGTTGGGAGGAACTTCACCTCACTTGCGTTTGCCTGTATGATAAGAATCGCATCAAGTGATAACGCTGCTGTTTTTTTTTTTTGGGTTCTTCCCAGTGGTGGGTGGTTGGGTTCATATCTCGAGGCATTATCTGGTATTAATCGGACGTTTCAGATGGTATCACTTTTTTGGGGGAAACGTGAAAACTAGCCCTTACTCATACCTCTACCTTCAAATAATAAGACGAAGCGGTTGGTCCTGACCTGCTGCGAAGCCCGCGAGTCACGGTGTTCTGAGGCTTCCAGCGCGTTTCGTGTAAAGGATCAGGAAGGCGAGGAAGGCGAGGAAGGCGAGGAGGAGATCGGCCTTCTCCGAGATCATCTCATGGCGGGCCGCTATGACAGCAACCCATTCGAAGAGGAGGAGGTCAATCCCTTCGCGGTGAGTCCCTTCCTCTGAAACATGCCTTCCTTGCCCTATACCTTCCTCCCTCTCGAGATCTCTTCTTACCATATTTAGGGTTTTTCGTTCCGATCCCAATTTGTTCTGATTCGAAGTTCGATAAGGTCCCTGTGTTTGATTGTTCTTTTTGTTGGCTAGATCTGAGGGTATCGATTCTTTTCTCTGCATATTATCCCATCTGTATTCAGAATTTCTGGATTACCGGTTTTGGCCCTCTTCAATGAGATCGTGGGGTTCGAATATCTTTAAAATAACCTACCATTAGAGGCCCTTGTATTTTTCTGTTGGATCTATTATGTTGGTTTTGCATCGATTTCATTCCGTGAGATATTCCAAGGCACTGTAAGTCCCAAATCCTCGGCTTTTGTTTTTCCTCTGTTTCTTTTTTGCTGTCCTATTGACGAGATTTATCATGCAAGTTGGGTCTTTTAATCTTGTTGCACATATTGATCGTTACTTTCTAATTGCAATTCATTTGCCTATAAATAACCAAAATCATGCTTTCCCTCGCAGTGTAATGCTGATGGTGTGGTTATTTTTTATTTTATTTTATTTTATTTTTATTTTTTGGGAAGCAGGATCCCGGAGTTCGCAGAGCAACTGGTCAATCGAATTTTGGTGGCGGAGCTTTTTACACAACGGTTAGTGCTTGTAATAATATTGGTGTCTTGTTTTTAAACAAGTTATAACTACAAGTTTGATGGTAAATTAGTCACACTGCACTGTTGTTTGAAGGAATCTAATTCCCTGGAATTATTGTGTAAACAGCACAATTGAGTCTATAAACTGACATAAATTTTGTATTCCATCCCACATTACTATGTGAATGTCGATAGCCTGGTTGTTACTATGTTTACATAAAAGTTGGCCAAAAAATTTACACATGCATTTCTTTGTTCCAGAACCCTGGTAGTGTACCTCCTGCTTCAAATTCTAGGCTTTCACCTCTTCCTCCTGAACCTGCAGATTTCTACAATGATAGAAGTGCAACAATTGATATTCCTCTTGATTCATCAAAGGTTTGTGGATTCCTCCATAATTGAAGAAGGCTGTAGGAGACCTCCATATCTTTATGGGAGCCTTCTCATAAAGATATCCTCACAAGAAACTGAGCCATATTGGTAGTGGACAGTGCTTCACATCCAACAGAGCCATTGAAAACTTGCCAATTGGCTCGCAAACTTGTGTACCTAAATATGCTTCTTTCTTTATATTCTTTTTTATTTATTTATTTTGCACATAATTTTGCAACTATTTTGATCTTAGGATTTAAAGAAAAAAGAGAAGGAACTCCAAGCCAAGGAGGCAGAACTGAAGAAGAGAGAACAGGTACTTTTCCAATCAATTTATTCTTCAATGAAGTTTGAATTTGTTTCTCCCTGTTTGTTCAAATTTCCGGGTGTCTTTTTTCTTGGTTTTCATGGGTTTTCTTGAAGTGTGTACTTAGAAGTGTTCAACAATTGGTTTTCCTCTAAAGTAGGTTTAGGCCCTAAACCTAGGGTCTTAAACTTCAAAGTTCTGGTTGGACTATCAATTTACTTTTTGATAGTTGAAAATTGAATTTCGTAATAAATACATCGCCTACAAATTAATTTCTTTGCTTCTCCTTTGTTTCTATTTCAAATTGTTATTTTTATCGTTTTAAGGTAATTTGCATATTTCTTTAATTCGTGCTAGTAGAGATCTCTGTTACTAGGGGTTCTAGGACATGTGATAAAGTTGATGACCATAAGTTCATTGTATATTCAACTTTCAGGAACTAAAACGCA
The DNA here is from genome assembly GCA_026586065.1 of Dioscorea zingiberensis. Classification (NCBI taxonomy): domain Eukaryota; kingdom Viridiplantae; phylum Streptophyta; class Magnoliopsida; order Dioscoreales; family Dioscoreaceae; genus Dioscorea; species Dioscorea zingiberensis. The sequence goes on along the minus strand of CM048819.1, from coordinate 73,349,882 downwards.
GAGAAGATGCTGCAGCACGAGGTAAATCTTATATTTCAGGAAAGGAATTAATTTAATTTATTTTATTATTTAATGAATGAGAGGCTTATGTTTATAAATGGCTCGTTATCTCTCTCAGCTGGAATCGTTATAGAGGAGAAAAATTGGCCTCCATTTTTTCCCATCATTCATCATGATATTACGAATGAAATACCCATCCACCTTCAGAGGTTGCAGTATTTTGCATTTGCGTCATTGTTAGGTGTGTCTCTCTTGGAATCTTATTGTGTTCTGCATACTATACTAGATTTCCATGCCTCTCTGATGATTTAAACAAGTTATGCTTAATGACTCAATGCCTGTTTGAAAAATTTTGATCTTGTGAGAACAAATAATGAGTTAGCATTTCCAAGCAGTAGTTTTCTCTCATTATGTTATGATATATTTTGACTGAAGAATGATATGCAAGTCTCTAAAAGTTTGGTTTTTTTAAGCCATGTGTGACACTGTAATGTACTAAAAAACATCTACATAATCTTCATGAGGAAAAAATTAATGCCTTGAACAGTCTTTCTTCTTGCTTTTGGTTAAGCTCCGTAGTTTATTAGTTTGTTCACCTGTTGAACTCCCATGTTTGTTGTTTCTTGACTTATATTGAGATTAGTTTGGAGATATGATATATAATCGTTTTTAGATTAGGATATGGATAAAGGAGACTACCATGATTGGATGGACATATAAAGGTGTTTTGTGTAGGTGTTAATAGAGAGGAATGAACAAGGCTTTGGTGTGGGTAGGTCCATGATGTTGTTTGTATTATGGTTGCACTCAAGTCTGAGGACCTGATGGATTGTAAATGTTCAAGAGGAACCTAAGAGAATCTATTTTTTTTAAGCTAGTCTTGAATGTTCATGTGGAATGATGTTAAATCAGTGCATCCTGTTTTGGGAATTTCACTGTGCATAACTAGTAGTTGCCAGAGAGAATGCATAACTTTTAGTTTTTTTTGCAAAGGTTATCTTAATTTCTTTTGTTTAATATATGTTAGGCTTAACTCTTTGCCTGTTTTGGAATATCATTGCCGTTACAGCAGCTTGGATTAAGGGTGAAGGTATGATTTGCTTGTTTGTTTTGATATGTGAGATTATGTATGCTGCTAGTTTTCTTCTTAAATTATGCTAACTTTCCTTGTTTCCAGGTGTAAAGATATGGTTACTTGCCATCATCTACTTCATCTCAGGAGTTCCTGGAGCTTACGTTTTGTGGTATAAACCTCTTTATCGTGCCATGAGGTACTTCAACTGCTGAGTTCTGAAATCCAATTATAGATTTTGTAGACCATTTACTTACACTTACCTCAACATCTTTCAGGACCGAAAGTGCTTTGAAATTTGGATGGTTTTTCATGTTTTATCTGGTGATTCCTTCTTTGTTATTTTTCATGAATATTTATGTGTTCTACTATTTGATAAAAAGCCATAGCTAACACCTTACCTTCTTTTCTAACGTACAGCTTCACATTGTCTTCTGCATCTTTTCAGCCGTAGCTCCTCCAATTATTTTCAAGGGGAAATCTTTGACGTAAGTTCCGGTCTTTGTTAAGTTAGAATATTCATATGGGTACAGATCTAAAATGGACTTTTAATACTAGCTGTTGGTTTAAGTTATTCATTATTATGTGGAGGTAGTTTTTATCCCAATAATAGAAGGGTTAATATAGTTGAGCTTTTAATATAAATCAATCTATGAAACAATTTTTGTATACATAATTTTAGTGATAAACTCATCTTGACAGAGCATTTTACATCTTGTTAAAATGTGAAATGTTCACTTTTTTTATTTGTGGAAGTGCCATCCAAGGATAATGGGAATGGAGGATGTGTTACTGTTTAAGATTGTAGAGAGGCAGTGAGATACTTCCATGTGGAATTCTATATGTTTAATATTTCCTGACTTTGCGTGTGTGAGGTCAGAGGAATATAGCTGTTCTATGGTTTATATAAAGCCACTAATCATTTTTTTTTTTTTGTTTTGTTTCTGTGGGCAGAGGAATATTACCAGCGATAGATCTTATAGGTGATCATGCATTAGTTGGGGTAAGTTCAAACTATTTATGCTCAGAGCTCTGAAAACTATTTTTATAATGTTCAGTGTACTTTTTATTTCTTTTCAAAAAGGCATAGAAGAGTACATTTTTTTACTTCTATGTTAACTTTTGTTTATTACTGTATCTGTTCTAATGTTATTGGTCATTGTTTCTTACTTCTGATTTTGGCTTTAATTCTATCACTCTTGATGTATAGGATGATTTACTATATGTTGTTGATGGTGGTTGCTACACTGACTGAGTTTCCGTTGTCTTTCTTGCAGATTTTCTTCTTCATTGGATTTGGTTTCTTCTGCATTGAATCGCTGCTTAGTGTCTGGGTTATTCAGGTCATCTTTAAACTCATGCATACTTGGTTACTATGTTCTGCATGTGTGTGCATCAGAATGAAAAATTGTGAAATCAATAGATGTTGACTGCAACAAAATGATCTATCAAAAATATGTGATTGAACCTGTGGCATTTCTATTAGAAATCTATGAAAGTGATCATGCTATTGAATGATTTCCTGATATAAGAGTGTTACTGTTCTACATTGTGATGAATATTAATATTGTCATACACAAGTAATATAATAGGCAGATCTTTTGACCTTTCATTTGATAATGTCAAATAAAATTTGAGTGGGAATTCAAATTCAATTTTGATGTGGCTTTATCATATTCATGATTCTTGGCCATTATCATTGCAGCAAGTGTACATGTACTTCCGAGGCAGTGGAAAAGCTGCAGAGTTGAAGCGGGAGGCAGCGCGAAGTGCAATGAGGGCAGCGATGTGATTTCAAGATTACATCAATGTAGGATCCAATGCTTTTAAGCTGTAGAAGGAAAGCCTGAGATAAGAGATCGGTCTTCCGCAAATACAATGAGATCACTGTTTCCTGCTACGTTTCCATGCCCATTTCGCATGTCTGTGAGTTACATAGGTGCTTAAAACACATTTGTAGACATCTTTGTACCTTTTGCAGAGGTCGGTCTACTTTGAATCAGTTATCTCTTGCCTTTTGGTTTGCTTGTACAACAGCTGTTGGACAATTGTGATACATTTTCACCATGCACATATTCGCCGGCTTTCTGCGTTAATCTGGTTCTCTTCAAGGAATCAGATTCTAGGTTTGAATTTTACAGATATCTGAATGGCAGGTGACTTTGTTCACCCCATTACTCGCTTTGAAGTCTGCAAATCCTAATCCTTATCCTTCATAGAAGTCCCTAATATATATATATATGAAAATATTAAAGAGTCCGGCCGGCCGTTCCTCTTAACACTCATGGACAGGGGGGTTTGGTTTGTTGGGGTTTTAATTTTTTTTTTTTTGGGTGTTAGATTGGGCCGGCCGCTTGCGGCCGGCCGGACTTTAACATGTATATATATATATATATTATTGTTTAGAAGCATTTTTTTTTACTTCCACAATTTAAAAAACTATAATTTTATTTTTTTTAAAAAAAATAGTATAATATCCAATTTAGTCCCTCTATTATATTGAACTGATTTTTTTAGACTTTTATTATAAATTGGACATTTTTAGTCCCTTTAATTTCATGATTGTAAAAATTCAGTCCTCAAAGACATATACAGGACCAAAAAGGCTTAAAAGACATATACAGGGACCAAAAATGCATGTATGAGAGACTGATATTTTTAATTGTGAAAGTATAGGGATCAAAAAGGTTGAGACTAAAAGGGTCGTATAATAGAAGGACTAAATTAGGTATTATATAAAAAAAACAAAAAACAAAAAACAAAAATCCAACATGTCCAGCTCTTTCAGATGATTTTTTTTAAAACTGAAATTGGAGTTTGGAACTTTGATTTTTTTTTTTTAATGCCTGTCACTTAATTTTTCAATTCAATTTGGTAAGTTTTTTTTTACATTTTTTTAATTTTTATTTATAAGAAAATCCAATGGTCAAACTAATTTGGATTTTCAAAATAATCGTTAACAAAATCCTCCCCTCACAGATAAATTTTCTTGAATTGTTCTTCATGAAGAAACCCTTGGATTGCTAGACCATTACCTTATAACATTTTACACCTTTATACAGAAAAAAAAAAACCCGGGTTAATTACTTAAATCGTCCCTCAACTTTTGCGAAATTTCATTTTCGTCCCTCAACTTTATTTTGTAACAAAATCGTCCCCCAACTTTGAAAAAATAACAAAATCGTCCCTCGAGCCGGTTGCCGGTTATACATAACCTGACATGGCGGTCACCTGCTGACTCAGCATGCCACTCAAGATCGCTTACGTGGCAGCAAATAATGAACTTTTCGTCCGAAAGTGTGTTGTTTTTCACGGAAGGTCCCTCAACTTTACTAAATTTCACATATGGTCCCCCAACTTTACGTTATTGCATGAAAGGTTCCTAATCTTTGTAAATTTTCAAAAAAAAATGCAGTTAACACATTTTTTATATTGGGATCACATTCCATTCAAAGCAGTGAACATATGAAACAACTGCAAACACATTTACAAATTCTTCTTATTATGATTTGCCAAAATATTTACATATCAAAATTGATAAAATTGAGACAATGTAATGAAAATTCATATTCACATTAACATTACACATCCACAACATAATGAAAATTCACAACAATTTAATCCTGCTTGCAAACCAAATTCACATTCATTGTACATTCACATTCAATGAAAATTCACATTCATATTCAATCAAAATAACATTCACATTCACATTCAATCAAAATAACTTTACATTCACATTCAATTATAAAACAAAGCCAGAAATACATTCACATTCACATTTATATTTACATTCACATTAAATTATAAAACAGAGCCCCCAAGTCATTCACATTCACATTAAATTATAAAACACACCAAGTTTCTTTCATAAGTAAAAAACAGAGCCATTTGTCATCACAGAACATAATTATAAAACAAGGCCATGGCTATGAAGAAGTAGGTGGAATTAAACCTCCACTAGAGCCCTGAAAAATAAAAAAAAAAATAGAGCCATTTGTCATAACATAATTTTTTTTAACAGAGCCATTAAATTATAAATCAAATACTTACATCTTTCATGGGTTGCTCTGTAGTAGGGGCAGTTGATGATTCCCCAACCCTTGCCCTCTTTCTTTGACAACTCCTTTTGTTGTGCCCTATTTGTCCACAAGAAGAACAAGTCATTTGGACTATGCCATGCTTAGTAACCCTTCCCTTTGCTGCAGCTGCAGCAATCTCAAGCTCCTCTCTTTCTTTCCTCCTAGCCATGACCTTCCTTTCTTTTTCTTCTCTAATGGATCAGGGGGAACTATAGGGACTGGTTCTTGTGGATGAGGTCACATGTCTACCCCATCAGTTAATTTGAATAATATGCTCATACACTTTGACATATGTCATCACATAATAACATGCATCAACATAATTTTCAGTGCACTCATTGTTGCCATGTATACATGCAATGACATGCATACATGGGATACCGAGGACTCAAATGAGGTCCCATGTATAGTTTTTAACAACTATTTTTCTAACATCTTTATTTTACATCAAATATAATCCATTAACTATTTTTTATTATTATAATATTTCTTACAAGAAATTTTTATGCTAATCAAACAAACACTCATTCCATCAGGAATTTCCATAAGAATCATTTCCACTCCCTATAAAAAGAAAAAAAAATGTATAATCAATTATTTTACATCCAAACACACCCTAAACAACAAATTTTTATTTGATTTTAGCCAATATTCAACAATCATTTAACTAACAATGATGTCCCCCGAATATGATAGAGGTGGCCAACATTTTTTTATCCCAATGGCACAAATTAAAAGCAATAAACCAATTCACCAAACTTCCAAATCTTTCATAATGTTGTTCATATTATTCCAAAAATTTCTAATATATATCATCAAAGAATGAGAACAGTTACATGAAGGAATTGAAATTTAACGATATAGTACTACTTGCTAGGTCTTGGAGCAAATAAAAAAAGTTAGCAAAATCCACAAGTAGTGAATAACCCTAGGTGAAATGGAGAAATGGGGAAAGCAACAAACTTGACAAGAGAAATCAGTTGAAATCAATCTCAACTATAACTCATAAAATGAAGTCCTCCAAAAATATGAAAGGATGCAAAATAGCAAACCCATATTGGAACATAAAAGTGAAAAAATTGCTAATAGTATCTGGGAAGATGCATGTCAATGTGATATAAATAAACAACAAATTCAGTAAAGAACCAAATCCCCAAATTGAACCCTCATAAATCCCTAATTCCACAACCAAATTAGATTAGACAAAGAACATAAACAAGAAAGAACCCTAAAGAGAGAAAGGAAGGGTACCTGGAGGAGATATTGGAGGTGGAGGAGAAGAAGGAGAGGAAGGCCCAGTCATTCTTGGAGCAGATCTGGTACTCCCTCAGCTGGTCCGCGAGATTGGATCGAGTTATCATCTCTACCGCCACGCGATGCTAAGCTTCAAGCTTTCTTGCTTCTCCGATGAATCTTGGAGAAGGAGAGCTGACGAGCATTTTCCCCGTTGCTGACGAGCATTGCTCCATCTTCTTCATCTTCGTCGGAAAACCCTACACCAAAGGAGAAGCAGCTAGAGAGGCAATACAGTGAAGCAAACGACGAGGCAAGGGGGCAATGAACCGAACGACGGGAAGTGAAACGCGACACGAGAAGACGAGCACGGCGAGGCGATGAGTCCGGCGAGGTCAAGGTGCAATGCGCGGTGGTTTTTGACGTCGAAGAGACGCTGCGAGCGTTCTCGAGGAGGGCTTTTAGGAGGGGAAAACGATGCTGACTCAGCAAAGAGGTTTTTGTGAGTGGGCATGGGGGACCATACATGAAATTTAGTAAAGTTGAGGGACCTTCCGTGAAAAACAGCACACTTTCGGATGAAAAGTTTATTATTTGTCGCCACGCAGTTTAATCCCGGAAAGTGGTCACTGAAGTCAAGAAAGCGCACCGCCACGCCAGTTATGTATAACCGGCAACCGGCTCGAGGGGCGATTTTGTTATTTTTTTAAAGTTGGGGGACGATTTTGTTACAAAATAAAGTTGAGGGACGAAAGTGAAATTTCGCGAAAGTGAAATTTCGCGAAAGTTGAGGGACGATTTAAGTAATTAACCCCCAAAAAACCCTGTGTATTACGAAAAGAGTCTTAAAGAAACCTCCCGTCTTTTTCACTTCATATAAAAACCCTTGTGCCGCTGCTGCCGCATGATCATTATCAGAGAAAACCATCAACTGTTCTGAAGCCAATACCAACTTGAGAACATTAATATCCCAAAAGCAAATGGTATAAAATAAGTTCACGTTATTTCTATTTAAGCAAATCTAACTGGAAAAAAGTTTATAGATTAACCACAAAGATGATAAAAAAAAATAGTTTCCAACAATGATCGGATTACATCAAAACTGAGAGGTTAAGTGTTCAAACCATTGACAAAGTGGTTTGCTCATATCTACGAAAAGAAAAAAAAAAAAAGGGCAAATGAGCAAGAGCAAATCTCAGGCAAGGGAGCCTGTTGCATTTCAAAGAAATATCACATACTTGTTACAAAGAGCCGGATCGATGAAGATAATATAGCAAAATTGTAGTTGATGAAAAGGTAAAGGAACATGTTGATGCTCAAGTGAAGCAGCAATCAACCGATCCTTGAGTTATCACGGCCGAATACAAAGGTAGTGGCCCAGTTCACTGCCACATAGAACCTGTTCCTCCAGCTCACAACTCGGGTAAGATATGCAGAACGCCAGATGACCCAACTTATAAACCCGGCCATGGACAGCCCTTTAGCATCCTGAGAAATCAGAGCACAAAGTTTGCTTGTGAATCTTTTGATTCTTACCTATCTAATAGCACCAACTTCAAAACTTCAACCACCGATTGCTAGTGCACTACTTTGAAAACTTGCTATTTGTGATACGAAAGTCCGTTACCTTGTTCTGCCTTAGATCAACCAATGCCTTGTAACGCCCAACAGAAGCCATGCTCCCAAGGTGCTTGTAGATGAAGGGATCCCCGAGTGGTATGTCTTTGGCACAGCCTGCTTTTCCTCCATTTGCTTTTCCTATCTTCCTAAATAGCTCTGCCAGATACTTGCCTTGCCTTTCCGCAACCTGCAGCAGCACCATGAACAGCCGTCTCACATAATTAATTAAACCGTCTACTTTTGAGAACATTATATGGGAACTAGGGAAGCCTATATAAAACAGAAACATATAGAACACATTCCAAAGAGGCTATACTATACACATGCAAAAAATTAAATCAGTGACATCCATGCTTTCTAAATCAGTGAACAAACTCTTAAGAAGGTGGTCTGAAATTCTCACTTTTGAAGTAGGATAAAACACTACAATGTTCCTTAAGCTTCACACTTAATCAAATACAGTATATATAAAGGAAAATGAACACCGGTTGTAACACAGTGGCCAAGATCACTAACCTGAGCCAATGCAGGAAGCACTTGTTTCCCTGTCTGTTCAAGAAAACCTGCACAGTCCCCAAGTGCAAACACATCGTCTGCTGATGGAACACGCAACCATTCATCAATACCGATCCTAAACAGGATATAGGTATCATTGGTGTATTAGAAGCGTGAGACTATAATAACTTGGAAGGGCTATAACATAACCAGAAATAATGAAAAAGAACATGGAATTTATTGCAGCTGACCCATCTAAAACTAACCTTCCACCCGGAGATTTAGGAATAGCAAGAGATTTAACAAACTGAGAAGGTCCAACACCTGTAGACCAGACTAGCAGCCCATAAGGAACATTGGTTCCATCACTCAGCAGAATTTTATCAGGCAGCACCTCCTTCACAACACCTTGTACAAGGTGAACTCCAGACTGAAACAAATATTTGAGGTTTGAACTTCAGAATTTCCTTCTTCAGGGCAAGAAGGCCCCTAAAATTGAGGCAAATAAATATTTAAAAGATGGTCAAGTTACCCTGGTTAAGTGTTTAGTTGCATATTGCCTTAATCCAACATCAAATGATGATAATATTTCATTTGCCTGCCAAGCATGGAAAGAATATATCAAGTGATCATTCTTGGTCCTCAATGTAGGAGAGTATTCAGACCCTGATGGTATACCTCTATAAGGGTGACCTGGATGTAATCCTTTACATGTGAATACCTTTGGCGAACATCTCTCATAATGAAATCACTCAATTCACCACTGAATTCCACTCCAGTCGGGCCACCGCCAATCACAACACAGTGTAGAAGGCGCTTCCTCTCTTCTTCTGAAATGCCTGTGGCATGGTTTAAGACCAAGATTACGTTCATGCCAAAAAGTATGACTATGAGCTCTGACTAATTACAAATGACAGATTTATTTTTGACTTGTCAATTGAATATTAGCAAGTGGCGCAACACTAAAGTTGTCACCATATGATTGGGGAGGTCACAGGTTCGAGTCGTCGAAACAACCTCTTGTATAAAAGATAGGGTAAGGTTGCGTACATTGTACAAAATAGACCCAAGTGGTCTGACTCATCCCCGGACCCCACGCATAACAGGAGTTTTGCAGCACTGCGCTGCCCTTTTTAATATTCAATTCAGTTTTCATAATGCTCTGCATTAAGAAAACTAGAGAACCAGGATACTTTGCAAATTAACCGCTGCCAAGCATGCCTTTGGGATTAAACTTGAAGCAACGTCAACAATAACAATAACAATAATAATAATAATAATAATAATAACAATAAAATAACAATAACAATAACAATAATAATAATAATAATAATAATAATAATAATAATAATAAAACTTGAAGCAATGACGCCAAAAGCAAACTTGGACAAAGAAGCACAGAGGCAACTGGGGGAAGAAATTGAAGATTATGTGTTTCAGTGCAATACGAAGTTATCATCTGGGACAAAAAAAATAACATCATAGGATAACCCAAAAATACTTTGTCAGACCAAACTTTAATAAAAGTAACATCTAATAAAAAAGAACAAAAGAATGATACCATCTAATTTACTTCTCATTTTTTGAGAAAAGTGTATAAAACATAACACTATGTTGAATTTGTTTTCCTTTCAGACAAAGGAGAAATGAAAGAACTATAACTACCTGGATTTTCAGAAAGCATTAAGTTCAACAAAAGCTTCTTTCGGATTTCTTGTGCATGATTGACTTCACGAAGGAAAAGGGCATGCTCTTTCACCCCTCGAATATTGAACGTCAAAGGATCAGCACCAGCTGCGATAACCAGCTTGTCATATGCAACTTTAAAGCGATACGGATCACTAGGAAGCTCAGCACTGGAAACAGCCTCACAATACACCTAAGAGAAATTGAGCCATCAGATGACAAAATGCTTACTGAAAACTCAGTGTAGATATGCCTAAAATTGATTCATCTCTAGTGTATATAACCACTCATCTAAATGACATTTGTCTACATATATGAGCAGCCTAGCACGTGAAGATCACAACCACCTTGAGAGATACCTATTTGCATTGAGTACATGCCAGAACCTAATGTTACAAATTCATCACTTGCCAAGTGATACATGGCCAACAAAAGTCACCTAAAGAAACAAAGCAAACTTTAAGAAGCAAATGTGCAAGCATGCAGAAGTGTATTTTTATTTTATTTTTAACATATTTATGAAGATCAATATCAAGAAGGTTTAGCTTACTTCATGCTTGTCTGTGTCAACTCCTGTGCAAGAAGCCAGGTAAAAGTATGAATTAGGGGCACCAGCAAGAGCAGACTGAATTCTACTAACTGGCTCTGCAACAGATCGGAATTCCAAGGTCCCAACGCATGTAGAAGCAAGCAGAGGAGTAAAGACCATATGGTTCCTTGGAGATATGCAGACAACATCATAAATTTTTGTGTCCAGACCTTTAAGGAACCTGCAGGCAGCCCATCCAGTGCCCAGAATGGCAACCCGTGGCTTCTCACCAGGTATTGTTGGCTCAAGTCCTGGCAGCCTTCTATCATCAACCTCCACATCTGAATCAACAAGAGGAGCCCTTTCTGCTGCTGCTGCTGCAGGGTAATGGCACTGTGCTGTCATACTAATAGACCTGTGCTGAAAGGCATCCCTTGGTTTAATTTGATAAACATGTTTCCCGCTAGTGAGTGTGGAAATTCTTCTGATCAGGGAGGGGAAGTATTGGTGTTCACCCGCCAGATGAGTTTTAGGAAGCAATCCAGCGCAACTTGTGTTGGTGGGAATGGCAACTCTAGCTGAAGAATCAACACCTAAAGAACTCCTCAATGTAGTTCTTGCTATCCTTGGCAAGCCCATTTTGTGTGAGCAATCAGAGCAAGTCTAGCACACTCTGCAGTGGGTGATGCTCCTCCTCTATCAGAGACCTTTCTGGCGGCCCAAGGTATTTGAAGGGTGGAACAAGGAGGATCTGACAGAAGAATGAATATAGAAAAAGTTAAGTGAAGACAAGGAACCAAATTCTGAAGACCTTCCTTCTCGTGAAAATATCTCAAGTAGGCAACGAAAACAAGACAAGGATAAAGAATGCATTGCATCATGATACGACTTCAACTCCGGCCACCAGAGTCACCAGAGAGAACAGGTGCCATCAGACTGGTTGAACAGAAACCAGGTCCAATTGCACGCACTCGACGCAACCACAACGAAGCAATCGGGATGCGACCCCAATTTAAGTAGCCTTGTCAGTTACTATAAATAGAGTCTGTTAGTCTGTAGCTATTAAGAAATATCTCAGTAAATTGCTTTCTCTCCTGCTTCCTCTCCAAGCTTCTTCTCCTCTTCCTCTTCTCCGTTGATTCCCTTCCCTTCTTCTCGCCGGAGTTCGCACACACTTGAAGCTGTGTTGTCTGATACATCGAGGTCGTATCACATCATCACTACAATCTTAAACCAAGGCTAAAACTTTGGAAAAGCAGTCCGCCTAAAACTCTTGAGCGTGCATTCTAATGAAATGCAAAGCTCATTGCATTTGAAGTATATACCAGCCAAAATTAAAAATGAAATAAATAATAATCAAGGCAAGTGACCATGAGGGCAAAGCTCTTGTTCGGTAAAAAAACAGATACTTCTCTCCAGTCTCCTCTAATGGAACTTGTACTGACCGTGTTTATTCAATGTAGAAAAATCATGTGATTGACAAACAAAACATAATTATTAATAAACACATTCAGTAAGCAAATAAACACTATTCGTATCGTGAATCAATGTAGCAGTGAGAAAGATTTCTTTTCTCCTCACACAATTCACAAACAAATGCAAGTTACCACAGAACTAATCTTCAAACAGGAATTCACCAGACCTCCAAGCAAATCCAAGAAAACCCATTTTTCCAAAACACACATTGATGGAGAAACCAAGTCCCAAATTTCTCCACAGAAATCACCGAAAAGAAAAGCTAGGGTAAATCACCATGAACAATCAGGCACAAATCGTCGCAAGTTACAACAAAAATGATGATCTCACCTGACCTCTGGGGAGTACTCGGATACCAGACACCCGCACTGCAGCTGAGCAGGAGGGGGTTGTTGGACTTGGAGAGAGGCGGGCTAGGGATTATTATATATGTGAAAGTATACAAGGGGTAGAAGTTGGCTTGGGGAGCACGTAAGTCAGACGTTTCTCCTTGATTTTACTAATAATGCGGTTAATTGGTACCGCGGCTTTTAAAACAAGTCTATAAATAGAGCACAGCAATCAGCAGGTGGCGGTCGCCTCCTGATCTTTGAACTCGGCTTCTTCCCACGATCTCCATGATAAGTTCTAGAACCAAAAGATAAATGTTCCTCTGTTAAGTGTTAACACATAAAAAGGGCGTGTCCGGCTTGCTTGCTTAAACTTTTTTCATTCAAAGTCGTTATTGACGCTTCTCACTTCTTTTCACGAAGGTTCATATAAACAACTCGTGTGCGATGGATCATACTCAAGTCAAGGGTGTTTTGTAACGTTTCCTGTTAAAATACACATGCAGAAGGAGCGAAAAGACCACATTATAAATAATGAACGGGTTGACGGGTCAATGGGAAGAGAAGGAGAGGCAAAGGCAAACACGTGGAGGAGCGCAGTTGGAGAAGATTCAGCAAGGGGTGAAACGGAGGACGTGATTGAGGAAGCAAATCAAGACATGTGTCACGTCAACATTAGGAGGAGGATGCCCAATCAACGGCTGGATTGGTATGTTTGGACGGCTGGCACTAACCTTAAGAAGGCATCACGAACTGAGGCGAGGGTATCGAAGATGTTGTTCCAAAACCCTAATTCTCATCTAGAGAGGAGGGCGGCTGCAAGACCTGGTGGCACACTGGAGCTTGTTGGAGTTTAGTATTCTATTTTAATCCTAGTTATCCTATTTTCCATATTACTGATGTTACTGTAGAGCTGATGTTATAGCTCTGACTCTAGTTGCTTACCGTTGTTGAATACTTTTATATATTTAAATGTTTACTGTGAATGAATCAGCGCTCATGGAGGAATGAGCTTGATTAGTAACGTATCTATCATTGTTTAGACAAGGGATTCGTTACAAGTGCTTTCGTTGAGATCGAACTTAAGCATGCCGGAGAATACAAGATCAAAGGAGATTAACGAGGGACTGAGATCAGTGGAGCAATTAGTAGAAAGGATTCCAATCTTAGAAGAGATGAACGAGAGGTTGAGGCTAGTGGACCGCATCGTGGACAGGATCCCAACCATGGAACAAACGCTAACCAGGCTCTCCAAGATTATGGAAGCACAACAGTGTATTTTGGCTGATTTGAAACAAGGGAACGACGAACTGTCATCACAACCTCCTAAGCCCATCGTGATTAAAGAAGAGAACTCACTGATGGTGGTGGCCCCGAGAGCGGTGCAGTTGGACTTTCCTCACTTCTGCAGAGAAGATGTCCTCTACTAGATCTTTCGAGCATAATAGTATTTTGATTTTTATGGGATCTCTGATGAGTATAGATTGAAGATAGTTGCGATTCACCTGGATGGACCAGTTGTGCCATGGTTCCAGATGCTTTAGAAGGCCAAAGAACCTCACCACCTGGTCATTAGTGACCCAGGCCATGGAAGCCGCATACGGGCCATGGGTGTCTGAAGGGCCCAAATACTCCTTGTTCAGACTCACTTAAAGCGAGGGGCGGTGTCCGCTTATTACTCCCAGTTCATGACCTTGGCTAATAGGGTGGAAGGAATCTTGGCCGAGGCGTTGTTGGATTGCTTCATCAAAGGCCTGAGGCGGTAGTTACAGAGAGATGTAATCCCTTGGCAGCCGGAATCCATCACTAAGGCCGCTACACTGGCCAGGCTGTTCGAAGAGAAATATGGGACTTCCGGTAAAGTGGTGAGCCCTAGAGGATCATTCACTCCGGATACACACATATAGGTTAGGGCCACCGCAGGAGGTCGAACTGCAATCCATAGCGGAGGAAGAGTCGGTATGCATCCTTTACCAGCCAATACCGGCGAACAACTCCGCCATGATCAAAAGGATCATAGTGGATGAAATGCAATTCAAAAAGCCAAGGGGATCTGTTTTACAAATGATGAGAAATTCACTCAAGCGGCTACCAATGTTCAAAACAAGAGACTCACGGTCCCTACAATGGGATGATGAAGAGGCGTAGCCACCGGAAACAAAATTTGTTATTGCTCGACACAGGACTGTTGTCACTTATTTGGAGGGAAAGAGGTTAAGCGAGCGTCGTTGAACCCCATGAATAGCTCAACGATGACAAGGATAATATGCTTGGCGGGAGGATTCGTGAACAAGAAGTACATATACTTGAGGATGGCGGGAGTGATGATAGCCTCATACAACCGCGGCTTGCCCACTTTCTCCGACCGACTCAAGAAGTCGTGGTAAGTGTCTTTGGTGGGTAATGATGGTTCTCTACAAGTGGAAGGACTAATAGAAGACTTATGTATTCAAATACATGGGCATATGCTACACTTACCTGCTGTATGTACTCCCAATCAGTGCAGACGTGATCCTCGGAGCTTCGTGGTTAGCCATGTTGGGGATTTATTTGATTGACTATAGCACCCAACGTATAAAATTCTATTTGGAGGGTCGATTCATTACGTTGGTGGGCAACCAGGCGCTGAGTTACAAAGAATCCACCTTCAACCACCTAATGAGGTTGAACTCAACCAAGTCGATAGCACAATTCTATGCTTTAACGTGGCAACCTCAAGTTGACTGGGCCCACGAAGAGAAGAGCGTGGAAGTCGAGGGTGACCTATCAGTATTTGAATCACAATTACCTCAGAGTATGTCTCCATCCCTTAAAGACCTTTTAATCGCTTTATAAGCAGGTCTTCTCTCTTCTCCCTACGGGTCTTTCTCCAGCGGCGAGTGTGACCACCTCATACATTTACTATCATCCGCTTGATCCGATGAGGGTGAAACTATACCAGAATACGTTCACGGCCGGAAAAATAAAATTGAGGAAGATGGTTAAAGCGGATATTAGAGAAAGGACTGATAGAACCAAGCACTAGCCCATTCTTGTCACCGGTGATCCTTGTCAAGAAGAAGGACGAAGATTAGCGCTTCTGTACAAACTATAGAGCACTGAATGCTATCACCGTTAAATACGCTTTTCCAATGCCGACGGTGGATAAACTTCTAGACGAGCCCTTCGTCGCTACAATTTTCTCTAAATTGGATCTAAGGTCAGGATATCATCAAGTGCTGCTTCACCCCGATGACAAATACAAGACAATATTTCGAACTCATCAAGGACATTATCAGTGGAGAGTGATGCCCATTGGGCTTTCAAACGCCCCAGCAACCTTTCAGGCAATGATGAACCAGGTTTTTAACTTCGCGTTGAGGAGGTATGTTCTGGTGTTCTTTGACGATATCCTAGTCTATAGCAACAACTAGGAGATTCACATGGAGCATCTGGGAAAGGTCCTGCACACACTCCAGCACAACAAATTGTATGCTAAATACTCCAAATGTTGCTTTGGGTTATCTCAGGTAGAATATCTGGGACATGTAGTGTCCGAAAGGGTATGCAAATGGATAAAAACAAAGTGGAAGTTATTATCCGGTGGCCTCCTCCTTCTTCCATCAAGCAGCTCAGAGGGTTCTTAGGGTTGAGTGGCTATTAAAGGTGTTTTATTAAATACTATGCCTCGATAGCTCACCCTTTGACGGAATTACTGAAACGATATTGTTTCCTCTGGAATGCAGTAACACAGAAGGCTTTTGAAGACCTCAAGACAGCCATTACCACAACTCCAGTTCTCAGCTTGCCGGATTTCTCCAAACCATTCACATTGGAGACTGACGCATCAGGGGAGGGGATTGGAGCCATACTCAGCCAAGCTAAACATCCCATAGCTTACTTCTCAAAAAAGTTAAATCCTCGAATACGTCAGCAGTCCGCATATACTAGTGAGTTCTATGCTATAATAGAAACATTGGCTAAATTTCACCACTATCTCCTGGGAAATCATTTTGTTATCAAAACAGACCAGCAAGCGTTGCAACACTTGAATGATCAAGCCTGTAACGCCCTGAAAATTTCTATGATTTAATAAATTATTTTCTGGAGAAAAACCATGGGATTAATTAACACGTAAATTAAATTAATTATTTTAACAACTTAAATTAAGGAAAATCAGGAAATTATGAAAATAAAGTCCGAAAAGTTCAACCAATTGGGTCGAGAAGGCCGTTTTGGGCCAGGCCAGATTGGACATAGAATAATTGGGATGGATAGTCGGCCGGGTTAGAATAATTAAACCAGAGATTAATTAAATATTAATTAATCCAGATAAATTAAGTAGGAATATCGGACAAAAATACGAGTCCCGATAAAGTAGGATTGTCGGGTCAAAAGCCGAAAGACCGGGATCTCGGTCGGGAGCGTAGTGCGACCCGTGATGTTACAGTAGGATTCGTGACCACCGAAAAGACACAAAGAATAAATTAATTAATAAATAATAAAATATTAGATTAATTATCATGATCCGCAAAATGCGGATCTGGTCGGGGTTTTAGATGTCGCCCGTGTTAACACAGTGAAAAGGCTCGCAATAATGTAATGGGAGTGGTTTACTTTTATTAAAATACTATTTCTTTATTAAAGATATTAGATAGATTAAAAGAGGAAAGGTAGGGAGAAGGGGGAGGCTGCCAACTCTCTCCCTCACAATCCTTCTTTTCACTCTTCTTTCCCTACTTGTGCTCACGCCACCCTTGGTCTCACCGGTGAGAGCCACCTCCGGCCGCCCTTCTCTCTCTCGCTTCTCTCTCTACTTCAGTGCTACGAGACGCCGACGTCTCCGCCTGCACACAACCTGAGGCCGGCCGACGAGTAGATCGGCCACAGTCCACCACCAGCCGATGCTCCTTGCGCGCCGGCCAGAGAGCGCCCAGCCAGGCCGCGACACGCCGCTGCTGACCCACACGCGCGCGCACAGCACAGGACCAGCGCCACCACCACCTGAGCTGAGTTTCGTCGCCTTGCACCAGCCCACGACCGGCACCTCCCTTCGATCAGCCTGATACCGCCGGCAGCTCTTGCCGGAAGTCCTTCTTGTAGCGCCCCTGCGGCCAACTGCTTGTAAAATGCTAGCTCACGCAGCCCACGCCACCGTCAGGCCCTTTATTTTCCTCAGATCTGAGAGCTACGCCACCTTTTGTTCAGATCTAGTTCAGTAAATACTAAAGTGCTTGTGTATAAGTTTTGAAAGAAGGATCTTGGACTATGGATGAGATGGTTGTGAGATTAATCGGCTTGAGTCTTCTTTAGGTGGTCGACGAGGATCGGAGGCGAACCCAAAGCGATTGAGCCGCGAAGCATTAACTGGTGATTAATATTTATGAATGTAATTTGTTGGTGCGAAAATTGGATCGAACCCCAATTTCGACCGACACTTTGAATTTATATTGAAATGGAAAGGAGGAAATCAAGAGATCAAAGAGAAAAACTCAGAAAGTAAAGGAGACTCAGCAAATAACGTGGAAAACCCCAAGAATGGGGAAAAAAACCCTGGCCATCTCCATGGGAGATGAAATTCACCTAGATCTTCCACCATGATTACAAGATGAAGCTCCGTTGATGAACTTGAAAGAGAGAAAGTTCAAGAAGAAAAGAAGGAGGAGATGAAGCTCGATCCCGAGGAGAGGCAGGGGCTTGGCCAGGATCGAGAATCGAGATGCCTCTCTCTTGGGGAAGGCGGGGGTATTTATATGGCACGGAGGCTGAGGGTGATGCTTGGAGAAGAAGCGGCTGAATTCTAGCACGTGGGTGCCATACCAACTCGATAAATCCATTTCAGTAGCGGTTCTAGAAGTTTCTAGACCCAGCGCGTTCTCCAAGCTTCCTAAGCTTGTTTACATGGCGATTGAGCTTCTAGAAGATCTCGAGATATCTTTGTATTGAGAAGCTGGCTTTGGAAGAGGATTTGAAGGTGGCTCGCCTTTCATTGGGAAGTTTCGAGCTCCTCCATGAGGACCTCGGAAATTATAAATGAATTCCGGTGGAGGAGCTCGGCGTAGAGGAAATAAGCCTTACTTATTTATGGGGGATCCACGTGACTTGCACATGCTTAGATATCTGTGTGCAACAATGTGCAATGATGGGCTCGTTCTTCATGGTATACGTGGCATCCATCTACGGTGGCTCCGTAGGTAGCGATCCACAATACATTAGATGAAGTGGGCCGAGGTGTCCCTTGGATATCATTTCGCTTTCAAATGAGCCTTCTACGAGCCGTTGGATATTTCACGCGCGTCCTTTTAGTTTTATCAAATATTGCGTTGAACTGGCGATGGCGCTTTCGCTTATCTTCTTCTTCTCCTTCTTCAAACCCCCACTACGGAAACCGCAACTCACTTTTACCGCAATTCTCTTGTTCTTTTTCCAAACTCCCCAAGGTATGGCCTCTTCTTCTCATCAATCGCTCCTTCGACTAGCAACGTGAGGGTGCAAAATGTAGCAAAAGCGTTTCCTTGTTCCAATTCATACCTAGCATTCTTCATCGTGATGAAGTTGATGCTGTAACCAAATATTATAAGATTAGATATAAGAACTTCCAACCCGTAGTCAGGTTGCCTGATCCTTCTGATAGAGCGAGTTCCGGTAGGGATGGTGAACTTGTTATTTATGTAGATGCATTACTAGGAGGACTTCGACTCCCCTTTCCTCCTCTTTTCCTCGAAATTTTTCAATCTTTCAATATCTGTCCATCTCAATTAACCCCAAATTCTTGGAGATGTCTTTGTGGGTTTGTAACTGTGTGCCTTGATCGCCGAGTTACTCCCATATTGTCTCTGTTTGAGGCACTATTTTGTCTCAATAGGAGTCCAATCTGCATTGGTACTTCTTTTGGTGCGAGGCCCCGGCGGGCGTTTCCTAGGTCCTGTTCCGACCACCATTAAGAGATGGAAGAAGAGGTTTTTCTTTGTTTCTTTAGAAGGGGGTTTCGGAGTTCGGACTGATTGGGGAGCACCTCGGACTCAAGTGTTAAGTAGGGAGAAGCTCTCCAAAAAAGACACGCCATCCGAAAAGGTTGCGTGGAGTGCTCCCAGATCCCTCCTGACCTCTTCCTGACCAACAAAATCTTACGAAGGAGTGGACTTTTTGTAGTGAAGGGTAGGAACTGTTATACTTTCGTTATTCTTTTTCGAATTGCTTCTTTCTGTCGTTAACCAAATCTCTTTTCTTTCCAGGTGAAGGTATGGAAGCTTCTAAGTGCGCCAAGTCATTGTTGGATAAAGCCCGAGCTCGTGCCGAAAAGCTCAATACAAAGACGCCCGGAGAAGCGTAAGAAGGCCGAAGCTCCTAAGAAAGTGGCTGCAGAGGAGCCCGGAACTGGGAGTACTAATGAACCTGCAGCTGTTGAAGAATCATCTACACCACAAGGAAATGACGAACTCCATCCTCCACAAGAAGTTGAGGTTGAACCGCCTACACATTCTGAAACTGTTTCAAGAAAGAGAGCCCGGGATTCTGAAGAGGTTGTCGAAGATGAACCAGCTCGGAAGATGGCTATAGCGTGAAGAACAAAGCAGGTGGTCTCCAAAGGAAAGAAGAGACAGCCTGAGCCATCTCATCCTCCTAACACCGAGAGGGCGTAGGCCATTGCTGCCTTATCCACGTAGCGTGTTCCTCTTTGAAAAGGACACTTCCATGAGCGACAAAGTAATACGAATTTCATCACAGTAGCGAGGAGGAGGATTCACATGGACAGAGGAATTCGGGTGATCCTTTCCCTTCTGTTCCCACTGAAGAAGACATTTTTGGGCACATTCCAGATCTTCCAGAGATCCTCAGAGATTTTGTGGAGGACGAGGTTGAGATCATTGGGACCTCTGAAAGGGTGAATACTGACCCTACTATCAGCTTTGATCCAACCCCGGATTCGAGTTACTCGACCAACCCGCCCTTCCTCAAGTTTCCGAGCTTGTGGCCCCAGTTTTTCTGAGGGTTCTAAGGGATCATCTCACGTGGACCCAAGGGAAGGGATCCTGGTCGATGATCCTAAAGTTGCTGCTTCTGTAATTAAGTCGGCTTTGCCAGAAGAAATCGAATCTAGACTTGGACGTTTATCACGGCTTGATCTTGCCGAGCTCCTTCGCCTCCAAGGGCTTTCAGTAAGTGTTTCTTTATCTTGAACCCATTCCTGAATCAGGCCAATTTCGAACTTATTGTATCTTTGTTTGCAGAACTTGTTTCTTAGCCATCGCGCCGCAAGTATTTTGGAAGAAGAAGAGGAGAGCCGGATGTCCTTGTTAACTGAATATATCCGGAGGAACAGAGACTTGGAAGCGGAGGTCGGTCGTTTGAACACGGCGTTGAAGAAGGCTTCCGAAGAGAAGAACCTGGCTCTGGTTGGGAAGAGTAAGTTAGATGCAATATTGAAACAATCCAATGAGAAGGCCCAGAGACATTTGGAGAAAGAGCTTAAGGCCAAGGAGAAGATTTCATCTTTGGAGAAAGAGATTGCTGCTTTGAATGCAAACAATTCCGAGCTCCTCAAGAATTCGAAGTCTGCCGAGTCGGAGCGTTCCTTTGCAGAGAAAAAACTTTCAGAGGCCAAGGAGGAAGTTAAAGCTGTATCTTTGGAAATCACTTCCTTGCGAGGCGTCATGAGTTTTTGGAGAAAGAGAATGGCGAAGCTTCGTGCAATTAAAAGACAATAACTCCACCTTGGTCACTATTACTTCGGAAAGGGATGTTTTAAGGAATAATCACGAGAGTATTTCCAAGGAGGTCGAAGCTTGTCGGAAGTCTTTGTCTGAGAGCAAACAAAAAGTGGAGGAGCTGGAAATGGTTTGCTTTGAAGCTAAATTCAAGTGGTGAATCTGCTCTTGAGGGAGGCCTTGCTGACGAAGGGAGGGAGGAAAGTTTTCTGCTTTGAAAGAGTTTGTTACAGCAAATTTCCAACGCAGTATTTCGCCAATCTTACATATATTGAGGCACTTGAAGCTCTTTCTGGAGGCACGGGATGCCAACATGGAGAAGGAGCTCTGGAAACAATGATGGGCGTCACTACAACTTTTCCTGAAGGGAGCGAGTAACTCAATTTTTGATGTGTTTCGCTTCGCTTTATACTTGCCCCCTTGTTGAAAGCGATGTAACTTTGTTTGTCTCTTTCACATTACAAATGTTAGTATTATTTTGATAAATGAAATTCACTTTTACCTATGGAGCGAAAGCATTTTGAATTCTTTGTCATGCTTGTATTCCGCGCTTGTTCTTCCGTCCCTTAGTTGCCAACGATCAAGTTTTTTGTTGTGTGTTCTCTCTCAAGATGATTCGAGCCTAGACCCGCTACCACCTTGTTTGGAGAAATGTGTTTGTCATTTGATTTCCTTAGTGTGCGTCCTCACTTAAGATGATTCGAGCCTAGACCCGCTATCATCTTATTTGGAGAATCACACAAGAATTCTTTGACTTTGGTTTCCGAGGTTCACCAGAAGGAGTTCGGATTTGTTGGACTAATTGCCGAGGGATCTTTGATCGATTGGCTCAAGTTAACGGAACCGTTTCACCGACTAGTTGCTATTGTGTCACAAAATTTCGAGCCTAGACCGGCTGGCGTGGTAGCAACCAAGTACTTCTTGTGGGAATTTTCTAGGTTGTTTGCTATTTTCATCACATTTCGAGCCTTGACCCGGCCGCTGAGTTAGCGAAGTTCTTTGTGTTATGTTTAGTCACATGGTAGAACAGAAGCTTTATTGATAATACCCCTAAGATGTTCGGAATTGTAAGGGCGCTTGGAGTCTTTTTCCGTCCATCTTGGAGAGCCAATAGGTGCCGTGCCTTACAACCTTGGTTACAACATAAGGGCGCTTCCCAATTAGGATTAAGCTTCCCTGTTCTACTTTTTGTTGCCTTCAAAAATGTTCTCCCTCAAGACCAAGTCTCCTACTTGGAATGTTACCTCTTTCGCCTTGACGTCAGAGTGACGCTTTGACCTTCGGCTGCGGTATGCCAGCTCTGGAGGGCAGCTTCTTCCCTTCTTTCTTCCAAAGTAGTCGAAGTTCAAATCGAAGTACTTCTTCGCTGCTTATGGGATCAAAGGCCCGGATTCGTGGAGTTGGGACCTCAATCTCTGAGGGAGGGATCGCATCTACTCCGAATGCAAGAGCAAACGGAGTCTCTCCAGTAGGAGTCCGGCAAGTAGTTCTGTAGGCCCAGAGTGCCCCTGGCACCTCATCTACCCAATTAGATTGATTCCGGAGCACTCTAGTTTTGAGGGTGTGAAGCAAGGTCCTATTCGTTACTTCCACCTGCCCATTTGCTTGAGGGTGAGTAACCGAAGTAAGCCTGTGCTCAATTCCGAGCTCCTCGCAGAAATTTCCGAACGCAAAGATTCGCAAACCGCCTCCCCATTGTATGCGTGATGAATGCTACCTTGGAAGCCCAAATCGACAAATCACCGACTTCCACGTAAATTTCCGACACACCTTTTGGTGATGGAGGAGAGAGGCTCGCTTCTACCCATTTGGTGAAATAATCAATGGCAACAATCAAGAACTTCATCCTGCTTAGCCATTGCTTTCGGAAAAGGGCCAAGGAGATCTACTCCCCAAAGCGCAAATGGCCTGGTACTCACTATGGGGGTGAGTTGAGAAGCTGGACGTCGCTGGATATTTGAATAGCGCTGACACGCATCGCATCTCTGGACAAATGCCTTTGCATCTTTCAGCAAAGTGGGCCAGTAATAACCTTGTCTTAGAATTTTATGACAAAGTGCTTTTCCCACAGCGCTGATCTCCCCCTTGATACCTTCATGGATCTCTTGAAGGATATAATTTGCTTCACTTGGACGCAAACATCTCAACAATGGGAGAGTAAATGATCTTTTATAAAGGCGTCCATCCAGAATAGTGAAGCGGTTGGCCCTAACCTTGATCTGGCGTGCTAGCTTCGGATCTGAAGGTAGAGACCCATCTTGGAGGTAATTTAAGATTGGATCAATCCGTGGATTTTAAATTCGCCTCAAATAATTCATCTTCGGTCGGAATCAATGCGTCCTCACGCAAGTACTAAACATTGGCGGGGACGCGTTTCAACTTTGGAGGAAGCAAGTTTTGAGAGGAGGTCGGCCTCTTGATTTTACGCCCTCTAATCTTTGCAATGGATAATTTACGGAAGCTAGCAGGCTAGTTTTTGCACCAAGGTTTTGTATCTCACCATGTTTTCTTCTTTTACTTTGAATTCCTTGCTCATTATGACCAACAATTAGTTGGGAGTCCGTGTTTGCCAACAAATCTCTTTGGACTCCTAGGCCTCTGCCAACCGGCTGCAATCATGGCCTCATACTCGCCTTCGCTTGTTGGTCGCCTTGAACCCAAACTTTAAGATTGCCGGGTGCTCCATCCTCAAGGGATTGCATTATGATGCCACTCGGAATTCCCGGCATTCGCCGAAGCGTTGGTATGTAACACCCATTGCGCCATAGAAGAGGAATTCGGTTGAGAGGGATCCATTAGAATAGCTTCTCCGTAATCAGCTGATTGTGAGGCTCGGCGATGAAGTCGGCCCAGGGGACGACCTTTGATGGTCATGCGAGGCTCGTAAGTGATGTCATACTCACCAAGTTCAATAACCCACTTCGTCCCAATCGCCCGTCGAGGCATCTCAGGCGATGGAGGATTTGCTTTAAGAGGTCGGGTCTGCCGCGACCTTTAATTTTATGTGGTGGAAGTAAGGCCGAGTTTCCGAGTCACGCTGGACTAAAAGCGACAGAGCCAACTTCTCGAGGGATGATACTTGGATTACGCATCATTGAGAACCTTTCTTGTATAATAGACCGATTTCGATTCCATCTTCCTCTTTAGCGAGAACCGAGCTCACCACCATATCGAGCCGCCAAGTAAATAATGAAGTTCCTCCCTCGCTTTGGTTTGGAAAGTAAGGTAGGTGGTACGCAAATATTCCTTCAAGCTGTGTGAGGGCTTTTTCACACTCTTCGTCCATTCTACCTTTGGTGCTTTCGGTGCTTTCGGAAAAATGGAAGATTCTTCTCCCCAGGACCTCGAAATGAATCTCCCAATCACGCTTAGCTTCCCATTCAGACTTTGTATTTCCTTAATGGTCCTAGGGGACCTCATCTCCAAAATAGCTCGGATTTGTTCTGGGTTGGCCTCAATCCCTCTCTCTGTGAGCATAAAACCCAAGAACTTTCCTGAGCGGACACCAAATGCACATTTGGTTGGGTTGAGACTCATTCCATGAGCTCTCAGTGTTTCAAATGTTTCTTGGAGGTCGGCAGCATGATGTTCAGCAGAGGTGCTCTTCACGAGGATGTCATCGGTGTATGCCTCGACATTCCTCCCCATTTGTTTCCTAAAGACCTTATTCACTAGTCTTTGGAAGGTTGCTCCCACATTTTTCAAGCCAAACGGCATCACCTTGTAGCAATAAGTCCCTCGGGAAGTAATGAAGGCTGTCTTTTCTTCATCTTTCCTAGCCATTTTAACTTGGTTATAAACTTGTAATATCGCTACGAGAAAACTCGGCATCTCATATCCCTGATGTGGAATCTACCGTGATTGTCTATCATAGGCAGGTAGCAATCCTTGGGGCAAGCTTTATTGAGATGCGTGGAAATCAACACACATACGCCATTTTCTCGCTTTGGCTTTCTTTACAAGGACAACATTGGAGAGCCATTCGGGTATTGGACCTCCCAATAAAACTCACTTATTAAGCAACTTGCCTTCCTTTCTTGGCTTCCAAATGCACGTTAAAGATAATTTCTTCTCTTTTGTATCACTGCTTGGCAATTTGGATCGGCATTTAAATGGTGTTCCATCACCTCCCTTGGTACTCGGCATGTCCTTGGTCCATGCAAAAACATCCGAAGTTGGCCTTGATCAATTCGAGGAGTTGTTTCGCGGATCGGCCAGACTGAGCCCAACTCCAAGCCGCGATTCGCTCGGTAAGGCCTGCGTGGGGGTAAGAAGGCCGCGGAGTTGCTCGACCGTAGGCTCAAGGGCTTCTCTCTTCTCGTCTTCCTCTGAAATCTTCTATAGCTAGAGACTTCGTAAGTCTTACTTGTATAGCCGAGTTGTCTCTTCAAATAGAGTAAGGTAACACTGCCTGGAAGAGGGTTGATCCCCCTTCACCTCTCCACAGCCGTGATCAGTCTGAAATTCTAGCTTCAAATGGTAGGTCGAGGGTACAGCTCCGAGTTTGTTGAGGGAAGGTCTTCCCATAATTGCGTTGTAACTTGAGGGATGGCGCACCACGAGAAAGTTGATTGAGCCGTACATAGCCGTTAAATGGAGGAGTACCAAGAGTAACAGGAAGAGTTATGATACCTTCTGGGTAAATAGGATCTCCGGTAAATCCAGCTAAAGGAGTCTTGCATGGTTTAAGATTCTCGGCTCCGATTTTCATTCTGTCAAACACATCGAGAAAATTATGTCGGTAGAGCTCCCAGCTGGGCTAACTAGCACTCGCGTGCATCCCAGAGATCCCGACATATCAAGGACCACGCATAAGGGCGCCATCTTGTGGTTGACAAATTCCCTTCAAATCTTCTTGAGAAAATTCAATTGAGAGAGTAGTTCGGCTCTTCTTACGTGGTGTAAGCTCTGCATCGCACTCCACCACGCGGGCATAACTCATACGGAGGATGAAGTTTCTCCTCCACATCCCGCCCACGGCCTGGCTATGACAAATGAGATCTATCTTCTTCCGAGGAGGTTACATGCAGGTGTCTTTGTTCCTCCTTCTTCTTGGTTTCTTGTTTGAGGAATTACTCGACTTCCCTTCTCTAACGAGATCCTCTATTGCATCTTTGAGGTGGATGCAATTTTCTGTAGTATGACCTCGGACTTTATGGTAAGTGCAGAACTTGCCGCTTCTTTTTGCCGAGGAGGTCTCCTTGACGGGCTCCGCTAGCTTGAGTATCTTCTTATCTTGGATTTGCATCATGATATGTTCTCTTGAAGTATTCAAGGGGGTGTAATTGTCATACCCGGGGCGAATACGGGGTTTGTTTTGGTCCCGAGCGCCTCTATCATCAGCACGAGGAGGTCGGTATCGGGTTTGCTCCGTATCTCTCCGCGGTGCCCGTTCACTTCTTCGACTCTCCTCTCTGCGGAATTCCTCTACTCGCTGAAGGGCCTGTTCTTTCCTTCCTGCCTTGAATTCATCAGAGGCAATGTATTTCCTCGAAGCTCGCTTCATCACTTCTGGACGGATCCCCTGAATATCTCGAAGTCGATGAATCAAGGAATGGGCATTCCGCTGTTCTCATCTAGTAATCGCCTCCAACTACCATGATAGAATCCAAATCGGACATCCCATGAGTTTCTTCATTGAATCTATCGAGGTAGTTCCCCGAGATTCTCCTCTCTCTGCTTGCACCTCAAAGAACATAATCGGTTCCTCTTATACGCCGCCCTCGCAATTGGCAAAATCGGCCAAGAAAAACGATCAATGAGTGATCGAGTAGGCACGTCGCCTTCGTGAGGCTTCAAACGGTCATATGCGGTTCCGGATAAAGTCTTGAGAAACCGCGGCATAAGACCACACTCGGAAGTGCCATTCATCGGCCATCTCGAGCAAAGATTCTCCACGTGCTCATTTGGATCTGAGGTACCATCATAATATCTGATGTTTGGGGGAATGTATTTCTCTGGGAAGGGGGCTTCCCAAATGGCTCCGATAAAGGGAGAGCGGAAACGTGGTACGTTCTTTAAGACGCCAGCTCTGCCGGAGAGATATCCCGACGTCCTCTTCATACTCACAGGGGTGTGCTGTGGGAATGATGTCTCACCCATGTCTCGGGAGATATGTCACGAGGTGAGCGACTTGGAACGAGGACGCAGCGAGGCGCGTGTAGCGCCTGGGGAGAGTACCTCGGAGAATAAGGTCGCACTCCATCTTGAACCTACACCGAGGTCTCTGTGAGTGAGGACGAGGTGGTGATCTCGGAGGAGGTCGGCTTCTCCTCTCATGCCCTCCAGAGGAGTGATGCCGCCGATCTACTCTTCTTCTACGGGGATCGTAACTCTCACGAAGATGATGCGTGGCTCCTCTGCTCCTGGAAGAGCGCCTTTGACGGGCTGGGCTATCTTGATGTGGTGGTGGGGGTGGTACAGTGGCCTGTGAGACATGGCGTTCAACAGCCATGATCGTGGTAGTGAGCGCTGCCAACTGTCTCTCCACAGCAGTGAATCGCTCTTCTGGAATGGCCACCAAATTTGATTGAGCTAGTGGATTCTCACCAATCAGCTGGGAGCTCCATTAGGAGTCTTTGGGGTGTTCACTTCTCCCAATGGATGTCTCTCGAACCGAATCCTCCTGCTCGAGTCCGGTTCTGCTTTGATCTCCTCGGGTTGCGAGTGCATGGCTTCGCCTCCTTATCCCCACGGACGGCGCCAAAAATGTTGGTGCGAAAATTGGATCGAACCCCAATTTCGACCGACACTTTGAATTTATATTGAAATGGAAAGGAGGAAATCAAGAGATCAAAGAGAAAAACTCAGAAAGTAAAGGAGACTCAGCAAATAACGTGGAAAACCCCAAGAATGGGGAAAAAACCACGGTCATCTCCATGGGAGATGAAATTCACTAGATCTTCCACCATGATTACAAGATGAAGCTCCGTTGATGAACTTGAAAGAGAGAAAGTTCAAGAAGAAAAGAAGGAGGAGATGAAGCTCCAGTCGCCAGAGAGACAGGGCTTCGCCGGATCAGGAATCAGATGCCTCTCTATTGGGGAGCAGGGGTATTTATATGGCCTGGAGACTGGGGTGATGCTTGGAGAAGAAGCCACTGAATTCTAGCACGTGGGTGCCATGCCAACTCAGTAAATCCCATTTCGGCCACGGTTCTAGAAGTTTCTAGACCCCTGCGCGTTCCAACCGCCTAACTGCTTTACATCGATTGAGCTTCTAGAAGATCTCAGATATGCCGTGATTGAGAACCGCTGAAGAGGATTTGAAGGTGGCTCGCCTTCATAGTAAGTTTCGAAGCTCCTCCATGAGGACCTCGGAAATTATAATGAATTCGAGGTGGAGGAGCTCTACCACGTGAGAGGAAATAAGCCTTGGCTTAGAAGGGATCAGCCAACGTGGACTCTGCACATGCTTAGATATCTGTGTGCCACGTGTCTTTGTTTATAACCACCCTATCATAATTGAATCTAGATTAAGTGCAGGGAAGTAGGGTTGTATATCCCCAATTTAGTTGTTCAATCATGTGGTTAATTATAGAGTATTATGTGTATGTTTGTACTAATTTCAGAGCCCGAAAAACAGAGGAGACTCTGCCGAATTTTTTGCTTATTCTCCTTGATCAATAATTCGTGAGTTAGTATTGTAGATTATCATGACCATATGAGCATGCTAGAGACTACTAAACAGGTTAATGGTGAAGTTAGTAAGACTCTGGGCTTAGGGCATTAACTGTATTATTTATACTCCTTGTTAAATGTGTGGACGCATGTTAACTAGAAACATGCTTAATTAGGTTAAAGAACTTATTGTAATTGCTCGAGCTTAAATATGAAATACATGTTAAGAATACGGATTCGTATTCCTAAATTTCGCATTTGATCTCTAGGACAAGAAAGGGGCAAAGGTCAGGTCGCCGCTGCCGAAGAGCCCGACCAATCCTAGAGATCTACTACACTGAGGTGAGGGAACACAACTGTACATTTACCGTATTCTCTCGTATTTTGTTCGTATTGTCTTCTTGAGAATGCATGATATGAGATGATTAATTTTCATAAATATTGTAAGTTTTCTAGCATGAAAGTAGAGATCATGTTCAGTATTTTCAGAAAAATGCATTTATGAAATACTATAAATTTTCAAGCATAAAAGTAGATATTATATTACATAGACATACTAGTGCACTGCACCGTACTCACATACACGCTGCTGAGGTGGCTCTATGACAGAGCCGAGAGTATGATACTAGGTAGGGAAGGGTGATTTCTATAATTCCGCTTTTTA
Source organism: Dioscorea zingiberensis (assembly GCA_026586065.1). Classification (NCBI taxonomy): domain Eukaryota; kingdom Viridiplantae; phylum Streptophyta; class Magnoliopsida; order Dioscoreales; family Dioscoreaceae; genus Dioscorea; species Dioscorea zingiberensis. The sequence continues at coordinate 73,320,390 of CM048819.1, read as the reverse complement.
CTAGCCAAACTATCTGCTTTCAAACCATTCTCGATTTTCCGTAAATAAAACCCCTTTCCGTACTCTTGAGGTGCTTAGTATACGTGATATATATTTATAGCTCACGGCCGTTGAGTTGGTCCGACCGAGAGCTATCGAGTGTTGAGTTGGTCCACCTGCTTTCACTCGGGTTCCTATTTGTATGAAAGTAGGGTGTAGAGTCACTAGCATGTATGTTGATGAGGAATTGATTCCATGGCTTCGTCACCTCCACTGCTATTGAGTTGGTCCAACTGAAGGCTACCGGCTTGAGTTGGTCACCTGTGACATACGATGGAATACACCTCTTGTAGATTTGACATTAATAAGAATGATGACAAGGATTGATTCCATAGGATGTCACCTCCACGGTTGTTGAGTTGGTCCAACCGTGGAGGCTACTGGCTTGAGTTGGTCAGCCAGGACATATGTGGAAATCATTTCCCCTAATCTAACGATAAAAGATTTGATAAATATTTGAAAGTATGTCATATGACTGAACTAAATATTTCCATGAGATATATTATGATCAGCATGTTATTGTCTTTTCATGATTTAAATATCGTTAGTTCTTGTATTTCTCTTTCAATATTTCATTACTTGACATGGAAGACCTACAGGTGTGCGAACCTGACAGTAGTGTTGTACCTCACTGAGCTCCTGTAGCTCACCTTTTGTTGCTCTCTTTTGCAGGCAGTGAGTAGGGTCATGACTATTCTTAGAGCGGAGTTAGAGTTGAATTTCCTTAGTCTGGCTCTGATCACCTGGCCCGCGTCTCTATTTGATTCTTATGATGTTTGATTTGGGGAGTATATGATCTCCCATCTTGACTTGTGTGAGGTTTTAAGACATTATGGGTTGTAATAATGATGTACTCGAATTTATATTTCCTTAATGCTAGTTTGATTATGTATTAATTATGTCTTTATACAGCCTTAGGCCGGGGTTCACTCCCTGACCTGGCTGGTGTGACGCCTGGGTCCTGGAAAGGATTAGGGTGTTACAAAGCCATTCACACTCCTGAGTAGCAAAAGTGGCTTACCAAACTTCTTAGCTATGATTCCGAGTGGAATATCATCCCTGAAAGGAGAACACAGTTACAGATGCTCTGTCTAGATGCTTCTCCTTGGCCTACTCTCAGAGACACACAGCTTTGATGGAACAGTTGAAACAAATTTTCAAAGCTACCATTAATCAATGTCTTAGTGTAATTCGAGCTCTGAGGAGATAAGGTGGAACTGCTATGGTTTAAGGAGCACATAGTGGTGCTTGCAAACAAGTAGCTCCGAGAACAACTTGTGCGGGAGTACCATGCGACCCTGTTTGGGGGTTATGTAGGTATCACACGTACTCATGTTGGCTTAGCCAAACATTTCTATTGGCCAAGGATGCACCAAGATGTGGTTTTGTTTGTGAAGGCCTACCTGACATGCCAACAAGCTAAAGAAATAGAAGCCAAACCCGGTGGACTACTGCAACCCCTTCCAATTCCGTTGAGGGTTCGGGAAGACATTGGGATGGACTTCATCACCAGGCTACCTCTTTCCAAAGGATTCTCTGTAATAATGGTGGTGGTCGATCGTTTATCTAAATACGACCACTTTGTACCATTGCGAGCAAGGTTCTCAAGCTCTTTAGTAGCGAAGGTGTTCATTAGCAGCATCATCAAACTACACGGCATTCCCAAGATGATAGTGTTCGATCGAGACAGTACATTCACTAGTGCGTTTCTGGCAACAACTGTTCAAGAGGATGGAGACAACATTACCCATGTCGACTGCTTACCACCCACAGTCAAACGGACAAACGGAGACACTGAACAAGTGTTTAGAATCATACATCCGTGATTTCTGCAAGTGAGTACAATCCCTCATCAATGGGTAGAGCACGGTTCAAGGCAAATTACGAGGTACAAGACCACTTGGCATAATAGTACTGCTTTCACTCTATTTGAAATCGTTTATGGGCGGGAACCGCCAACACTGACACCCTGTTATGTTGACTCTGAAGATCCACCCACACGGGTTGAGTTGCTCGATCGACACAATCAGACGCTGGCTCAGATCAAACAACATCTTCTTAAGGCCCAAGAACGTATGAAGCTCTTAGCTGATTCTCGCCGCAGGGAAATCATCTTCCACGAAGGGGATTTGGGCTTAGTGAAGTTACACCCCTACAACCTGAACTCCTTGCGCGCCCAGAGAATGTGGAAGCTATCCATGTGTTACTATGGTCCGTTTCAGATCAGTCACCATATTGGAGAAGTGGTGTATCGATTGCAGCTGCCCCTAGAGGCGCACATACATCTCATCTTCCATGTGTCCTTGTCCAAACCTTACTATGGAGATCCCAATGAAGTGACCGTTGTCTTGCCATCCATCACTTCCGGTGATACAACCTGTTTAATTACTTAAGAAAAGATAGATTCTCAAACAAGGGCGCGAAGAACCTAAGTGCTGGTGCAATGGGACGGCTTGCCTCCAACCGAAACCACCTGGGAAGACCTTCCACAGCTCCTGAGCTCGTATCATATCCAGGACCTTGAGGGCAAGTTCCTCTCTAATGGAGGGGGTAATGTAATGTTTCCTCGCTAAAAATACACATGCGTATGAAGGAGGAGAAGACCACGTTACAAATAATGAAAGGGTTGACGGGTCAAAGGGAAGAGCAGGAGAGACAAAGGCAGACACGTGGAGGAGCGCAGTTGGAGAAGATTCAACAAGGGGTGAAACGAAGGACGTGATTGAGGAAGCAAATCAAGACACACGTCGCGTTAGCATTAGGAGGAGGATGCCCAATCAATTGCTAGATGGGTATGTCTGGACGACTGGCACTAACCTTAAGAAGGCATCACGTGCTAAGGCGGGGGGTATCGAAGACGTTGTTCCAAAACCCTAATTCTCATCTAGAGAGGAGGGCAGCCGCTTGGTGGCACATTGGAGCTTGCTGGAGTTTAGTATTCTATTATAGTCCTAGTTATCCTATTTTCAATATTACTGATGTTACTGTAGAGCTGATGTTATAGCTCTGTTTCTAGTTGCTTACTGTTGTTTAATGCTTTTATATATTTGAATGTTTACTGTGAATGAATCAACGCTCACGAAGGAATGAGCTTGATTAGTAACATTTCTATCATTGTTTAGACAAGGGATTCATTAAAGTGTTCTAGATTTCCACAACTCGGACAACCTCTCTCGCCGACAATTTTTCTTATTTTTGGTTTCCAGTTGAAATATAAATCGTAGATACTAACAAATAAGGCTCAGAATGTTTGACTATTTAATATTTGGCAAAAATGCATTTTTGGTCCTTTTCTTTTACTACAGATATCAGTTCATTTCATTGGCCCTATACTACGAATGTTCAATACGACTTCATGCCTTTCGTGACTTTTGAATTCACAAATCCCTGCGGGTTGACGGACAAATGTACCAATGACATAATCTGGCCGAATATACATGAATTTTTTAATATGGACGTATGTGCATGAACGCATGCAGACGTGGCAAAATATTTAAAATACTGAAATATTAATCACTTAATAATGACGTGGCATGCCACGTGGCAAACAATTTCTAAAAAATTCTAAAAATTTAAAAAAAAAAATTAAAAATTCTAAAAAAAATCTAAAAAAATCTAGAAAATTATTAAAATTTTTAAAATTTAAGATAAAAAATAATAAAAAATCTCAAAAAAATAAAAAATTCTAAAAATTAAAAAATTAATTATTTTTTTTTTAAATTAAAAAAAAATGTGAAAAAATAAAAATGAATTTTTAAAATATTCTAAAAATCTGGTTAGAATTCTTAAAAATTCTAAAATTTATAAAAAATGAAAGAAAAAAATCTAAAAAATTTAAAAATCTAAGAAATTATTTTAAAAATTCTAAGAAAATTCTAAAAAAATTAAAAATCTAAAAAATAAAAAGGATTTTTAAAAATTCTAAGAAATTTGAAAAAAATTTAAAAGAAATCCATTTTTAGTCTATGGCATGCAGATGTGGCATGCCACATGTAATAAAAAATAAAAAAAAACATCTAAAAAATCCGGTTAGAATTCTAAAAAATTCTAAAATAATTTTGAAAAATAAATATGATTTTATAATGTAATCACAACAATCAACCTAGAAAAAGTGAAAAAAAATGTGCTTGTATGGTGTGATTGTTGTGATTATGGTGATTAAGGTTATGAAAATGTTGGAATGGTTTCGGAGATGTTTCTTTTATATTTTTTTCATACATTTGTTAATTATTTTTTCAGGTTGATTGTTGTGATTACGACGCCCATTTTCATTTTATAAATTACAAATCATAATTTTTTACTATTTTCCTAGGTTAGATTGTTGTCATTACATTATAAAATCCTATTTATTTTTTAGAATTCTTTTAGATTTATTTTAGGAATTTTTAGAATTCTAACTGGATTTTTTAGAATTTAATTTTATTTTACATGTGACATGCCACATCTGCATACCATGGACTAAAAATGGATTTCTTTTAGATTTATTTTGATTTTTTTAGAATTTTTTAAAATTCATTTTTATTTTGTATATTTTTTTTAGATTTTTAATTTTTTTTAGAATGTTTTAGAATTTTTAATTTTTAGATTTTTTTTTCATTTTTCAAAAATTTTAGAATGTTTTTAGAATCCTAACCGGAGTTTTTAGAATTTAAAATATTGTTCATTTTTTAGAATTTTTTAGAATTCTAACCGGATTTTTTAGAATATTTTAAAAAATCCTGTTTATTTTTTCAAATTTTTTAGAATTTTTATTATTTTTTAGATTTTATTAGAAATTTTAATTTTTTTAATTTTTTTGCCATGTGACATACTGATGTGGCGTGCCACGTCATTATTAAGTGATTAATATTTCTGGATTTTAATTTTTTTTGCCACATCAGCATGCCACGTCATATTAAAAAATTCATGTATTCAGCCTGTATGCCATCTTGCTGCCACGTCAACCCCAGGGACCATAATTGTCAAAAGTTTGAAAGATGTGTATGTCAGACAACATTTTTATAAGTACATGTAATCCAAAATGAACAATATATCATAGATATTGGACCAAAAATGTATTTTTTAAGGATTAAAGCCATTTTTAGTCCCTCAGACTTTTCTTCAAATGTTCATTTTAGTCCCTGTACTTTAAAAATATTCGATACGGTCCCTGTACTTTGGGGTGTTTGTTCAAATATGTCCCTGATGCTGATGTGGCAGCACAGGTGGCATACGGGACCAATACAGTTAATTTTTTTATTTCTGATCATTGCTTAGGTGGCTAGATTCTCCCGGCGTGGCGGCGGTAAGCGTGGCTCTCAGGGTGGCGTGGCATCTTTGACGACTGGCATGCTGACGTGGAATTTTAAAATTTTTTTGCCCATAACCTAATATGATGACATGGCATGCTGACGTGGCATGCCACATCATCAAAAATTTTTAAACTGTCACATTATAGTTAATTTGATAAGGTAACATAGGACACGTCAGCAATAAATATATTATGGGATAATGATGATGTGGCATGCCACATCAACAAAAAATTTAAATTATTTTTAAAAAACCTAAAAATGATCCTCCGAAGTAAATTCAAATCAAAATCACAACAAAAAAACCTGCAAAAATCACAGCAAAAAAGACAACAAAAAACACAACAAACATCACAACAAAATACCTATAAAAATCCTGCAAAAATCACATCAAAATCGGAGAGAAAAAACCACGCATAAAACAAAACAAAAATCACAACAAAAACACAGTAAAAATCCTTTTGCAAAATCACGGAATAATCGTAAGAATCCTGCAAAAATCACATAAAAAACCAAAACCACAACAAAAAATTGCAAAAAAAATAGAGCAAAAATCACATCAAAATCACAGAAGAAAAACTTGCAAAAATCACAGCAAAAAACCTGCAAAAAACACATCAAAAAATATGTAAAAACCTGCAACAATCACAACAAAAACCTGTAAAAAACCTACAAAAATCACAGCAATAACTGCAATAACTGCAAGAATCCTGCAATACAACAAAGGAGACCTGAAAAAATGCAACAATGTTGACCTACAAAAACTGCCTGTATAACAAACCAAAAACCAGCATTAACATGTGTACATTACATCCAAATTTCAGTGCCTATTACATCCAAATTCCATGCCCATTACAATACATACAAATTGGGCACTCACTTGAGGAAAGAAACACTAAAAATAGCCCTTAAACATGGCTCTCTTGCGTGGGCAGGACTGTGTTGGATGCACTTCCTTTCTTTCTCCTTCCGCCATCCCTCTAAACACAGTTAGTATTAGTTACAGTCTATGTGATCATTAAAATAGGCTATGAAAGGGACAAACCTCATTCGGTGGTTGTCGCTTCATTGAGCTCGTAGATCCTTTCATTGTGGTATTCCCCTGAAAGTTTTAAAAGAACATGATCTTAGCTTCAAATATTCTGATTGAGGATAAGGAAAAAGAAATTTATCCTCCATTCAATACAAAAACACAAGACTTTTGGTTGTTCAATACTATAAAACAAGTAGAACACAAACAAACAAACATATTAAAATGTAGCAACATCTTAGAGGGTTCTTACCTTATCTTAGAGTGTATGGAATAAAATACTTACAGATTTTGTGCACATCCCAATTGATTGTAGCAACATATTACTGCGCCTGGTTTGAACTCCAATTGGTTGTTTTTGATGAGATTTCTTCTTCTTTCTTACCGGGTCAGTAGCATGGTCTCCTGCTTCCATCGGGTCAGTTGCAGTTCCTTCAGCTCCCACCAGGTCAGTAACATGCTCCTTAGCTCCCATCAGAACAACATTTTGTGAATCAGCAGGTTCCATCTGATTATCTCTGCTAACTTCAGTAAGTCCAGCAACCTGAAAAAGAAGACAGTCAATGAGAAATATAGGCAGTGAGGAATACAGGCAGTGCATGAATGGTTACTTAGGTTAAAAAAGCCTACTTTCTTTGCTTTTCTCCTAGAACAACCCCTAGCATTGTGTCCAACAGCAAAACATTTTTGACATGTCATTTTCCTGCCCTTTCTTGATAACTTTGATCCCCTCTCCGCCTCCCAAGTTTCTTTTTTCCGAATCTTCTTAGGCCTTCCTGGCAAAGTCTTGAGTGGGGGTGGTTGTACTGGAGCATATCCGGTCTTCGGCCACAACTTTTTCCCGTTAACCGGTTGAAGTACATATGAGTATGACCGCTCAAACATTTCCATTTTGTACCATTCGGAAACATAGTCCTCAATATCTTCTTTTCTGAACATTATCGCACAAACACCATGCGCACAGGGTATGCCTGTCAAGTTCCACTTCCTACATGTACATGTATGCTCCACAATATTTACTATATACCGCTCGTTGCCTTGATACACCTCGTAGCCTTGGGCACCATTCCATTCTAGGTAAGTATTCGCACTTGCCTCTTTGCTCTCTTCAATTTTTGCCCATATCATAGGCCCTAACTTACCTTTGAATTTTCCAAGGAATTCCCTCCTTGCCACTGACCGTCTCATAATCATCACCCTTATATCCTCGAGCATCGAGACGATGGCCTTATGCCTTGCTTCCAATACAACTGCGTTAAATGTCTCTGACATGTTATTCTCCACTATATCACTCTTGCATGTTGTTCTGAAATATGCCCTTGACCATAACATTGGTGGGATCCTCAACAGTGTCTTCCTTTGCTTTCTCACTTTTGTTTCCAAGTTCTTCTAAAAGCTTCCAAAATCCCGAGGTGTGTTTGCGCTTCACCATTTTCCAAAAGCACCTCTGAAGTTCCTTGCCCTTGTGAATTTTCCTCCAATTCGAATAAATGTGGCGTGCACATCTTCTGTGCTCAGCAAGAGGCATGAGCTCTTCCATTGCATGAGTAATTCCCTGTGGATGTAAACTACCATGAAGTAATTAAGTAGTAAAATTATTATAGAGCACAGGAGGGTTGGGAAATGTAATACCTTGTGTTGGTCAGACATGAACGTGTATGCCAACCCTTCATTTTCAATACCCAAGTCCTCCATTAGTTGCCGCAGGAACCATCGCCATCGGTCTCCATTCTCCACTTCAACGACAGCCCACGCTATTGGAAACATTTGGTTGTTTGCATCTCGACCAACAGCAGCTAATAGCTCTCCTTTGCAAGGGCCTTTCAGAAAGCAACCATCGAGGCCAATAATACGCCGACAGCCTGCTAGGAACCCCTTCTTCAAAGCATCGAAACATATGTATAAACCTTTGAAGACAGGGTCTGCAGATTGATCATGTCTGTCCACTTCAAGCTTTATGGAGCTCCCGGGGTTGCTTCTCCTGAGTTCCGCAGCATAATCCCAAAGAATGTGATACTCCTCCTTATAGTCTCCAGTCAGTTCAGCTAAAATCCGAATCTTGGCTCTCCTACATTGGCTCATTGTCACGTCAACTTTAAGTTCTCTCTTTGCTGCATTTCTTATCTCTAATTGCTTCATCATAGATGCTGTCTCTTGCCTTGTTTGTAGAAGATGTCTCGCCAAAACTTTGGAAGTAACCCTTTTATTCTTGAATGTCCAGTTACAGGTGTGGTCACTCACTAGGGTTTTGATCTTGTAATTGCAGGAAGCTTGATCAAAACCAGCATATAACAACCATGGGCAGTCTGGGTCCTTGCATTTTGCCCTCATCCTTTGCTTATCATTTTTAACTATTTCAATATCCCTCCTCGTCGCAATTGCATGCTTCACTATTGCATCCTTTAATATTTTTCTAGACTCAATGATCATACCAAGTTGGAAATTAGGTGTTGAGTTGCTTGAATCAAACAAAGGTGTCCTGGATTTCACCACTTTCCCATGTTCAACCTCACTGCCTTCTTCAGAAGTTGTCAAAAAACTACCTATGCTGCTACTAAATTGCTCACCTTCTTCTCCACCCACAGGCTCCTCAGCATTAAAATCTCCTTCGATTGTTGATATTAATCTTCCTTTACTTTTCCTCCTCGCTTTCATCTCCTCAAAACCCTTCAATTCCTTCAACTGCCTATTGTTTTGTTGAACTTCCATGTACTCTTCATCATCATATGTAAACCGATATTCATCTTCTGAGTACGCATCTAAACTGCTGCTATCAGACTCTCCTCCTTCCGCACTATATTCTGTATCAGGTTCTCTTCCTACAGTGGGAATTCTTGAGGCATCTGTTGTGGTTGCATGCAGGTTTTGTGGGCTTTGTGGGCTGCCCACATTCAGATCTTCAGGCCTCTCGATCACATGTTCAGCTATTTCTGACCAAGCAGTACTTGCATTCCATGAAGGCCCCATCCCTTCCCCCACTTGCTTGCCACTACTTGTATTAATATGAGCAACATTGTCTTCCTCCCTTGCTACATTGTGCTCAATATACACGTCAACACTGCCAACCCGTTGCATTTCTTCAAGCAGCAAAGAACAAGACTCCTCGTCATATACCATAACTAGTGACCTCTCCAAATCACTACCTCCTGTAAGCAACCTGTAGTGGATCTTAACTATTTCTCTTACAGTCAACTCTTGGATAAATTCGACTAGTTCATCGAAATTGAGGTCCTTCTGGTCCACTTTTAGAATATGTGTAGTCCCTCCAATATACTCTAAACCATGTACTCTGTTGAAGTATCCACCGACATTAATTCTGATTCTTCCCATTTAGAAAATACTGTAGTATTGCAAACAATGGAAATTTTAATACAAAAGAATATTTAATACAATATTTAAAATAAAAACTCATCAATATGTTAATGAAAGGAAAATCAGATTCACTACTGACAATAGCTTCTTACACATTTTTTAATAAAAGAGAATTTGAAAAAATCACAGGAATATATAAGGAAATAAGACTTTAATACAACAAACAATATTAAGAAACAATCTTATCTTATATATATATATATGAAACAATCTTATATATAATTGAGACTTATATATAATCTTATATAAAAATCACAGGAATCTTATATATAAGGAACAAACAATGTTAAGAAGAGAAATTCAAATCAATATATAATTGAGGCTCCAAGTTAAGAAGAGAAATTCAGAGTCATAGATATATCTTATAAGAATCAGAAATAATAATAATAATTATTTTTTTTGTTTATCTTCTTCCTTGATTACTTTAAGGAAATCTAAGCACACCTTTACTACTTCAATTTTGGACATCTGAAAGAAACTGAATGCCAAACAAAAAGAAAGTCTTAAGAAGAAAAAAAAAAATTCATGCTCACACATTCTAACAGTTCAAATCAATATATAAATGAAATTCCAAGTTAAGTAGAAAAAATCAGAGTCATATATATATTATAATAATCTGAAATATTTTTTTTGTTTTTGCATATCTTCTTCCCTGATTACTTTAAGGAAATCCAAGCACACCTTTACTACTTTAATTTTGGACATCAGTAAGAAACTGAATGCCAAACAAAAGAAAAAGTCTTAAGAAGGTGCTTGATGTAATCTATGATGAATGGAAAGATGCCCAAGAAAGCCACTCAACAAAGCTCCAGCTTTATAACCACAAGTAGAAGTCAGGCCAATAGTGAAATCTATGAAAGAAATTGAATGCCAAACAAAGAAAAAAATCACAGACATATATATATTATAAGAATATGATTTTTTTTTTTTTTTTTTTGGTTTGGCTTATAAGAGCTATCAAATAAGATTGTGGACCAAGTAGCACAACAATGTAATTCTCTGTTAATTCCAAATTTATAAGAACAATATTTAATCAAATAGTCCTGAAAAAAAAAGTGAGAGGACTAATATTCACACTTACACTCATTACAAAAAAAATTCTAGTAAGCAATATTTTTAACGAAAATTTCAATTAGAGTCAAGCTAAAACTTCTTATGGTCAAGAAGAGAAAAACACATGATATTGAAACATAAACAAAAAATTTGATCATGGATCAAAGAGCATGAGGAAAACATGCAACAACCACCTGAAAAACAAGCCAAAAAGACTAAAAAGCACTTGAAAACATGCAAGAACCACCTAAATAGGTGATTCAGAGAAGATGTTGAATAAACCCTAAAACGAGCAAAAACAACAAAAAACCTTGTTTTCTCTTGAAATGGGACTTCCACATTTAAATTGGAGGTTCATAATTCAAAATCAAGTAAATAAAACTTGATGGACAGAAGAGAAAATGTTAATTTCAGAGAAACCCTTAAATTTAACAAGAAGAAGAATGTTAGCCTGTCGACTGACCTCTTCAACGTACTCCAAGTGAGAGAAGGACGATCAGGAAGATGGTGAGGCCTACCTGAAGCGCGGGAACCTCCCTCGCCGGATCAATCAAGCCTGCCAGGGACCACCAAGGGAGACGAAGACGTCGAAATGAGAAGAAAGAGGGGCCACCACTGTTGGAAATAACCTAACATCGTGGCCCCCTTTCGTTTAACTTCAAACAGTCTGCTTCTTCTCCCAATTGATGATGTGGCATTGATATGCCATGTTAGTAAATACATAGCAATCCCATAATTTATTTATTGCTGACGTGTCCTATGTTACCTTATCAAATTAACTATAATGTGACAGTTTAAAATTTTTTGATGATGTGGCATGCCACGTCAGCATGCCACTTCATCATATTAGGTTATGGGCAAATAAAATTTTAAAATTCCACGTCAGCATGCCAGGTCAGCATGCCACGTCACCCGAGTCACGCCACCTAAGCTGCCACGTCAGAGAAGCTAGCCACCTAAGCAATGGTCAGAAATAAAAAAATTAACTGTATTAGTCTCGTATGCCACCTGTGCTGCCACATCAGCATCAGGGACGTATTTGAACAAACACCCCAAAGTACAGGGACTATATCGAATATTTTTAAAGTACAGGGATTAAAATGAACATTGAGCCAAAGTACAAGGACTAAAAATGGCTTTAATGACAATGTAAAATAATATAAAACGACAATGCTTCATAGTTGGATTCCCAATAATTCAATATCAAAGAATTTTTAATTATATTAAAATTATTTCCTTATATTTTTTTATTTAAATTTAATTATTTTTTTCATAATTGAATTTTTATTAGTAATTTTTTATTTTATAATCTGTGCCAAAGTTTTGATTATTATATCACAACATATAAGTTTGAGCAAGATTTAAATTTTAAATTTAATATTTTCCTTCTTATTAATGTTATTTTTGTTTGTTCAGAACTGTATACTTGCCATAAATGGGACAAAGTAAGCAATGACATAAAAGTTAAGCTAATAACTTCTTTTTTGTACAATTAAAAAATTGATTAATTTTAATGACAACTATTATAAACATTCCCCACTTCTTTTTATCACGCTGCTTTTTTTTTGATAAAATCACGCTGCTTTTTTTTAACATAATCATTGAGTTCTCAATGTTCAGGAGACATGGAATGAATTTAATAGTTTAAATAAAAAATGTTCAAAAAAGATTTGTTTACCGATAACTTTTTCTTCTCATTCCCATGAAAAATTGTTATGATATGGGCAAAATCCACCACACACGTGTCAGCACACCTATGCACCCCACAAATATGGTGTGGATCCCTAGAGGCTACCATACCACCCCACAATAGGGTAAGGTCGCCATCACCTCTAAGATAGAAAGGAGGCATCCATGCTTCTAGTCATGATGATTGGCGAGATGGCGGAGGTGATGGAACAAGGCCCAAATCTCAAGGCGCTCCAAATTATAAGCTCATATTTGATCTAAGATCTCTCCACTCTCCAACCCCTCTTCTTCTCAGGCAACCCATCGGTTGACTTGACCGATTCGAAAATCCAAGCCCTCCCCCCTCTTATAGTTTTATTTGTCCCTTTCTCAGGTGAATTTCGGGAGAGACATCTTCGACACCATCTTCAACCGTGAAAGCTTCATTTGTTTGGCTTCACCGAAGTCAACCCCAAGGCATATCGGTTTCCGTGCTAATAAGCTATATTATTCTTTTTTGATTTAGATCATGTGTAATTTAATTTTGATCAAAAATTTAAAAATATATGTTTTTCTTCTTGACAAATTGTCATGTTCATAAAAACTGCAATCGAATATATATATATATATATATATATATATATATATATATATATATATATATATATATTAGAGTGATTGTCTTGGGGGGGGGAGTCGCTTGTCTCTTTGGAGCCTCTTTTAAATCTTGGATGCTTAAGGTTCCTTGATAGCAAGTGGTGAGTCTTGGGTTGGCAGCCATGTTTTCCTTCTTACTATCAAGGAATCTAATTAAACTTCTTTATGAATGAGTCACTAAGCATCCAAGATGCGAAGCAAAGTTGTCACACCCATTTCTTTTTTTAGGGGACCGCGTGTCACACCGGCCAGTCTAGAGGAAGCAGACCCTTAAACCTAAGAACGTAATGCCTAATTAACTATAAAATTAATAACATGCGGAAACTAAGTAAAGCAAACTGAATATATTAAACACTCAAACTTCAATCTGGTTTAATTCAACACCATATAAATATTTTCTTAAGCTTAAAGTCTCACAAACACTCATAAGCAAACATAACATAACATAATAATTAGACACGGGAGTCAGAACCAGCTACAGGATGTCTCCACTAGACTCACGATCAGACAAACCCTCTATAAGGTCTTCTGTCTATCGCCTGCAATCACAATGTCAAGAGAAAAGGGACTGAGCTACTGGAGCTCAGTGAGTTGGGAACAGATCTGTCGGGTATAAACTGTACCCGTATAAATAAGTAAAACAGTAATATGAAGTATAAAGCATGTATAGGAAATAACTGAATTTAAATACTGAAATCTGAAATAGATACTGAGCAAATATATGCTTGTCAATGTATTCTCTTTAATATGCAAATCGGAATTTCTGTTTCTCTGTCTTGTGAATTATTTATGAAGCAGAGCATTCCACAGGTAATCAGACGTGCCTCCTCTCTCCGAGATAAAACTCAATCTCTCTAGGAGGTGAGGAATGCGGAATCATCTGATAATCACAAGACTAAAATCTCTGACTACACATCTACTTCAATACTATAGAATCATTGACCAACGGGTAGATCTGCTACGCGAGGTCATCTATATACGTACACTAGGCACCCGAAAGGATGGAAAGGGGGTTTTTATTATATAAAATGGGAGTGTTTTAAAAGCAGTTGTTCGTAATTAAACAAGCATATCAATAAAGTGTAATCTATACATTTTAGTATTTGTTTATCTTTTACATTCTTGGTTCTTGAGCATGAAATGGTTTTATAAAACTCTATAAATTTTCACAAAATTCCTCGTTCATGCTTTTCAAAATGAAATCGATATTGTATAAAAATACGATAAATAAGCAAAAGCTATGCATAAACTAGTTCCCCTCACTTTGAAGTCCTGCTCTCGGTCCTTCCTAAGCAGTGAGTCAACTTGCCTTTTGCCTTTCACGATCATTGAAATATGAAATCTATAAATATGAATGTCATATTCTTGACTCGTACTCTAATTAAACTAAATAGAATACGATAAAATACAGAATTTATTCTTCTTACTAACTACACTTATTTTCGTCATTAAAATAACTTGAACATAACTAACATGCTCTTCTTAAGAAATTAGGGTTTCATAATTAAGATGATTAAGCATGGACGCATTAACTAAATTTCAAATAGACCCTTAACTCCTATAGATTTTCAAGAAAAATCGGACAACACTTACTCTATTTATAGGGCTCCGAATTACTACAAAGTTACAAACATTCACCACATACTAACAACTTAATTAATAACTTATAAAACATGCCAATTCTAACATCTCACAGCCCTTCTACATACATATCATCATACATCTCCAACCCTAGATTCATGAATTCAATTGGGGCTTTCCCAAAATTTAATCTTTCAATTAGCTAGTTAATTGTAGGGTTGTTCTCAAGAAGCTCACAATAGGGAAAGAGGAGCTCGTCGGTGTAGGGTTGCACTCGGAGGAATCTCGTCGAATCTTAGAAGAGGCGACGCAAAGGGTCAGTGGTGACTTGTTGATTGAGGAAGACGCATGGGACACGCATGGCGCGGCCACGCATCTTGAGGAGCTGAGTAGTCGTTGGCGGCGGCCGTGAAGGGGCTGTGGCAGTGGTTCGATGAATGCGCCGGATGGCGCGCGTGGGCTGGAGTGTCGTCCTTGCGTGCAGAAGCTCCCGGCTGAGGAAGGCACCGGCCAGTGGCGGAGGTCAGCTGCGAGGCGTCTCTTGTGAAGCGGGCGGCAGTCATCGGCTCGTTAATTGGTCCTCGGGTGGCAGACTGGGGGGACGCCGGCGCGGGGTTGGTCGGACGCCTGGCTTGGGTGATCTCGCCAACGGTGGTCGTCGGTCTAACTAAAGGAGGAGAAGGGCGCGGGGTTGCCCTAATTGAAGATCGAGAGAGGGAGGGAGTAGGAATGGAAGTGGGGCGGGGCGGGGCGGGAAATGAGATCCCTATCCCCATCCCCGCTCCCCGGAGGGCGGGGATTCCCCAGCCCAAAATTCCCCGCGGGGGAGAAATCCCCGATTCACTTCCCATGAGGATCAGCCACCTACAACATTGATAAAAAAAAATCCTATATACAATTGATAATAATAATAATTATAATGTAAGATGAAATAAAATAAAAATTATTACCCAATTTGTTTACAACATCCTATATATAAAATAAACATTCATACAAATATTTCTCCTAACAAATCATAATATAATGTATAATTAAACAACAATATTAAAGTGCAAGTTAAGTGGAACCCCATGGGGAGCGGGGCGGGGAGTGCTCTCCCGCCTCACTCCCCCTTTCAGCCGAGGAGGGATTTTTCCTCAGCCCACTCAGGAGGGGACATTTCAGGGAATCCCATACCAGGCAGGCTAGTCCCGAGAGGAGGTGGGGTTCCCCGCCCCACTTCCATTCCTAGGAAGGAGAGAATGAGGATCTTTTCTCTCTCTCCCTCGTTAGCCCATTCCTAGAAGTTATAAGAATTTTTATTTTTTTTATTTAAATAATATTTTTATTATCTAAACTATTATAATAACTTATCATAAAAAAAAAATCAATTAAACTATAATATCTTTTTTAAAAATATCTCCTATTAAATGCCGAACAACTTTTCGTTGATTTACTGTGCCGTCACGAGGGCGACTAATAATATTATCTCATTTCGTCACTATCTCCTACTGATCCGGAATCCCAGAATCCGAATTAAATGATGACCGCGATGGCGGTAGAAAAGATGGCATCAGGTTGTCTCTTCTCTCGACCTAAATCCAGAGTGTTTCGGCTTTTTGACTCGACCAAATCTACTTTATCGGGGATCTAACTTTTATCGATATATTCCAATTAATTAATTTGTATTAATTAATATTTAATTAATTTACGGTTTAATTAATCTAACACTCAACTTGACCATCCACCTCCAACTATTCTACATGTAACTCACATTTTGGCCCGATAAGGTCTTCTCTACCCTATAGTCATGGGTGGATTTCGGTCCATTAACTTCTTATTTTCTTTTACTTTGAGGTTAATAATAATTAATCTAATTTTGAGTTAATTGACTTCCTTTAAAATTTCAAAAATTTACTGAAATGGACTTAGAAAATTCTGGGATGTTACACAGGCTCCAAAAAGGCAAGTCAGTCCTCGAACCAGGAACCCTAATAAAAATGGATACCGAGGGACTAAACACACTAAGCTAGATCTAAGAGAGTGTCAACTCACGTCATCCAAGGCATTTATCATTAAAATCGTTGCACATCTTCAGAATTGATCGAGGGATTAGAAGTGATCTGAGAAAGGGGTTTTGGAAGTAGTCATACCCACTTAAAGTCAAACTATTCGGCTGGTTGGCAAGAGAGGACAAGATTCTCACACTATAAAGTCTGCACAAAAGGAGGTTGAAGGGAGAATGCACAAAATGCTACATATGTGATCTAGAGGATGAATGTAACGCCCCAGAATTTTTACGAATAAATAAATAAATTTTTGAAAATAATTATTATTTAACCCAAATTAAAGTAAAATCGGGAGTTAATGGTTCCGAATTTTTCTAGAAAATTGACTAATAAAGTGGAACCCGGTATGAGAGGTAACATGGTCAGATAAAGCATATTTGAGGCTAAGAGAGTCAATGAAATAATGATGAGGATTAGATGAATATTGAGGAGATTAAGGAGTTAATATAAAAAGAAAGAGGAGATGACGGAAATAACCCTAGTTCAACACTGAAGCATATCTGATTATATGTATATATATGTGTATATATATAGAGAGAGAGAAAATATATTTAATAGAAAAAGAAGGAAGATAAACAATAAAATGGATTTTATTAGAAAAGTTTTGGAGTTAATGGGTAAATATGTTATATGATAAAAGTTATGATATTATAATCCCTAAGTGTAGGGTTTAAATTGTAAAAGTAACATAAATATCTCAAAGCCCTCAAGATTTGCTTCGGGTTCGGGGGGGCTGTTGTGCCTTAGGCACAGCAGCACAACAGCCCCTGCAGTGCCTTCAATTTGGGGACGTATACCATGTTTCAACAAAATCCAACCGTACGGATGAGAAAATCATAGAAAAATGAATTAGCATGTCAATTTTTATATAATTTGGTTACCGTTTGGTCGTCCCACTTAACGGTTAAAAATGGAAAGATCTGTACGGTTCAGATTTTTATAAAATAAGAACCATTTAGTGGGATGACCAAACGGCAACCAAATTGTATGAAAATTGACATGCTAATTCATTTTTCTATAATCTTCTCATCCGTACCCCTCCCCAAACCCATTTGCTTCTTGGTGAAGCTTCCACCGCCTGTCAATGTTTTGAAATTGAATTGTTTAAATAAAAACAAAGAAGAAAAGAAGGAGGAGCTCTCTTCTCTTACGACCCCTCTCTCTCTCTCGATTTCAAGTTAAGCCCTAGCCCTCTTCTCCCCAACTCCATCTCCATCTCCATCTCCCTCCTCTTCCTGTCATACCCACGCCCGTCGTCCGACCTCAGCCGCGCCCCCCTCTGCTCGTGCACACCGCATCTTCGACCTCCTTCCACTGCCAGTCGAGCCACAAGCCAGGCAGGAGCAACACCGGCTCCGCCCTTCCGTCTTCGTCAGCCTCGGCGACGCCCTGCAGTGCGCGCGGGCTCAGTTCTGGCCAGATTTCGCCACCCCGATGCCTCTGTCCACTCCCCTCTGACCAGGCCGGCGACGACCAGTGGCTACCTCCCCTCAAGCCGACGTTTTGCCCTCACTCTCACCAACGTCCCTTGCGTTTCTCCAGCGGCAAGGCTGATTTCTGTTCGCATTTCCGACGAGCGACTCTGAATGTCGGTGAGGTTAGTTTAATTGGGGTTTATATTGGGGAACTGTATTCATGAAGTTGAGTTTAGTGGGGGGTGAATTGATTAATTGAAATCACAACAAACTATTAAACTTGATGCGAACCTGGTGATTGAACCATGGGGGTGGCTGATTTCTAATTATTATACTTGTATAGATGGTTAGAGATCTAGTTGGTGAATGTTGTACAATTTCGGGGCCCTCCAAATAGAGGAGGTGTTGCCGAATTTTCATGAGGATCTCTAGTATAAATGCTTGGTTTAATTCTCATGATCATGCTTAATGGAATCCTCACTTGTTAAATGAGCATGCTAGATTCTCTAAGTATTTTAAGGTCAATGATATAGCAAGTTTATGAATCCTAGTAAAATGCCATATTGTTGTCCATGCCCACTCGAAACATGCAAGGGTTTGTTAATTTGAATCATGTTCGAGAAGAATGGATGAAATTGTTATGCTCCAAGGAATCTAATTGGAGTGTAAGACGATTTGTTTAGGGAGCTTGATAGCATTACCGTGACTGTGTATCGAGTTTAAGTTAGAATATAAGTAAGGATACGGTGTTCGTATTCCTAAAGTTTCGTATTACCATGCGGTAGAAAGATGAAGTTCATGATAGGAGAATCATGCTTTGTGCAATTGATGAAACCAATATGCCATTATAAATTTATATTAAAGTATGCCTTAAGAATACGATATTCGTATTCCTGAAAAATTCATATTTTTATTTTAAGGAAAAGAAAGAGGCAAAGGTCAGGTCACTGTTGCCGAAGAACCAGGCCAATGCTAGGGATCTACTAGACTGAGGTGAGGGAACACAACTGTAAATCCTTTCATTTCATTTGTATTTTGATCGTATTGATATTTGGGGATTTCATGTTATGAAATCATTATGATGTTCATGAAATGCTTTTCAGTTTTCAAGCATGACTTGCCGATTTATTCGGAGATTGAATTTATGTTTATGAAAAGCATGTGAGAACATTTATACATTTTAGAATTTGCCATGATAGACATATTAGTGCATTGCACCACACTCGAATACATGCTTGCTCCAGACGTGGCTCTACGATAGAGCCAGAGAGTACGGTACTAGGTAGGGAAGGGGTGGTTTTATATAATTTTGTTTTTACTTGTCCAACTATCTATTTTTCAAACCCTCTTGATTTCAAGAAAACTAAAACCCCCTTCCCGTACCCTTCGGGTGCTTAGTATAATGTATATACTCAGATAGCTCACACTGGTAGATGAGTTGATCCGGCCAGGGAGATATTGAGTGTTGGTTCATTCCACTCTAGTGCTTGGTTGTATGAAAGTAGAGGTGTGGATGGCACTAATATGAGAGATGGCGAGATTGATTACGGCTTGTCACCCCATTTGCGGTTGTTGTCACGGTCCAACCTGGGAGGACCTTGACTTGTGTGGAATTCATCTCCCGTTCGGATGATGAAAGATTAATGAAATAATTAAGAGCATATCATATGATCTCATTGAATATTGTCATGATTTAAGTTATGATCAGCATGCTACTTTTCATGTTTTAAATATCGTTCAGTCTTTGTATTTTCACTTTTTGATATTTTATTATCTACAATTGAAGGCATACAGGTATGTTAAACCTGACAGTAGTGTTAGTACCTCACTGAGCTCCTGTAGCTCACCCTGCTGTTGAATGATCTTTTGCAGGTAGTAAGCAGGGTCATGGCTCTGCTTAGAGTGGAAGATAGGGTCTTGACTACCTTAGTTGGCTATGACTTAGCAGTTGAGGATAGTATGTCCTTATTGGATGTTTAAATTTTAGAACGCTTCCGCAAGTATTGTAAAGTTTGTATAAGATTCTAAATACTTGTTTATTAATTATGTGATTTGGTTTAATTATCTTCGTCATCAGGTCTACATTAAACAACTTATGGGCTGGGTGTACTCCCGGCCCAGCTGGTGTGACATTCTGTCCCTGTGTCGGGATAGGGTGTCACAATGAATTAGTGAACCACCTGCTATTATTATATCCCTGTGTAGCAACATTTGGAGCCACTTCAGACAAATCTTTAGATTATAAGCAAGCGTCGAAGATCTGAGAGACATATGGGGAATCAAGGCCTCCCACCCTATGGTGGACAAAACCCTGTGAGGGTGTTAGGATCTGACTGGCTATCACCTGGACAGTATGAGTGGACGAAACATGTGATGTTTCCAATTAAAATAATGTGTTTTCTTAAAATTATTCATGATATTTTCTTCCTCATTTTTTCTTGGTTCAATGCAGCCTCAGCAAATAAGCGTCCGAAATTGGAGGCAGTGCATGGACTAGTGAAACGAAGCCTTGAATTCACCCTGGACGAGCCCCAAAGGGCTGATGAGGACAACGAGGCCTTCGAGGATGACGTGACACCGGTTCGTAAAGAGGATTAAAATCTCACCAACTTGACCAGTAGAGCAATATTAAATATATTTGATTTTTGTATCACATATTTCTTTGTGATTGGGCACTATGTAACATAAGTTAGGTACTATCAATAAAATATGTAGTTTATCCATTTATTCAAAAACAAAATAAACAACTTTCTCATAGATTTAGAATGGACTATAATATCCATAGTAACTGTATTTTGAGATAATTGTTTTATGGTTTAGCTTATGCTCTAGTTCCGCATAAAAGAAAATGTTGTGTACCTTGCATCACAATGTATATGTGTTTGGCAAAGGAATAATCCGTTTAGGGTTAGGAATAACACAATTCCCAATAAAAAGTGTTTTTTGTCAAAATCTTTAATTGAAATTAAAAAATATAATAATAGGTCACCCATTAATACATGGAAGACGCATCGCTAACTTATCATTAATATATTTGGTTTAAAATTTCACTTCTTCAAAAAAATTTAAAAATTAAAAAAAAAAATTAATCCCGAAAGCCACCAGCACCAAGTGGGCAAAAGCAGCAGAAACACGCGATGAGACTGAACCGAGTTAATATCCCAAACAAATTGAGCATCCAACAGAAACTACTAAATGTGAGTAGTCAATTGCTGCTTCGTCGTAATGTTCTTGCTATCCTTTTACCTGGACAAAGCTCATTCAAGCAAACTCTGTATAAGAAGCACCTTCACATACATGGAAGCGATTTATTAACATCAGTTAAATGTAATTAGAAGTTTACATTCTTCATCGGCTTTGAAGCGCGGGCCTTTTCGATCTTCTTATTTCAAGAAATGGACAAACTTTACTAACAACCATTCTCATCCGTGGTCGATAAATTATTGTATGTGTGTATGTAGAAACGCAATTTTGTTAATAAAAGCAGTCGATATTTTGTGCGGAGATCAGTTAAGGTTGACTAGTTTTTTTTTTTTGATCTAATGAGCAAGTGGTTTTGACCACCACCTAAGATAATCAAAGGGATGGGGTCACTGGTTGAATCCCCGCACTAACAAGGAAATGCCACTTAAATGACCCACCTCTGAGTGCAAGCAAATAAATGACCGCCACAAGAATAACCCCACCGCATTACTTCAAACCCTCGTGGGAAACGAGGTGCGGGAACCCATTACCACCCGACCAAGCGGTCATAGGTAAGGGTGACTAGTTTTGATCAATTGCCATCTGGCTGGATATACTCATCCTAATTCCTAGTAATCTAATCTTTAGTGAACAAACTAGTTAGGAGACTTGGTCTTAGCCTCTTAGGACTTAGGAGTGAGAATGGGAAAAGTCAGTCAATTGGGCCGTGTGGTTTTGAGCTGATACCCGGAAGAAGGCGGAATAAGAGGACGTCACCCATGTGAGGCTGTAAGCCTGTGGATGGGACCTCCCATGCGCCTTATACTCGGCGGGGTGACAGATTCCTCCTCTTGCGCGGGACCCTATTTCCCATCCCGCAGCTGCAACACATTTACATATCCACATGCAAAATATAATATGGCCACGCTATCTTCCCAAAATCTCCCCCCTGTTTGCTATTCTATGTCCATATCATACAACTCAAATTAGAAAGGATAGTTCAGGCTTAAAAGTTAATATCTTCATCATCATCTACCAGCTGCCAGCCATTAGTGTTCCAACAGACGAAGTAATAAGAAACCTTGCAAAAGTAATCTCAAAAACCTCTGTAGAATGGGTTGCATAATGTTTCAAGTTGGACAAGAAATTTAGAAGCTATAAACGTATATTTTAGTGGATGGGAATGGGATCCATTTCAAGAGTTTGCTGGAAAGGAGAAACTTTCACGGAAAAAAAAAAACAGAAAGAAAAAGAAATTTCGCTACCTGCTCCCTCTCACAAAAAAGAAAAAAAAAAAAAGTTCATGTACATGCTCCTAGCTGCTATCATAATACTTATTACTGACATTGTTGGGCGCCAATGTCCATGTAAATGTCAAGCGGGGAGATGACCTGGCCGCATTTCTCGGCTTTCGTGGGTGTTGCTGGTGTACAGCCACCTTCCTTGATTTAAGCCTTTCCCGGCATAACTTTGTCTTCCATCGTGGGAAACAGTACAAGAATAAAAGATCTCAAGGTAAGGTTACAAAAATATTACGACGTGGTTACAAGAACTCCGAAGGAGACTTGACTCGGACTGAACACAATAATAACACACTTACACAGGTAAGCAAATAGTGGTCTCCTCTCAGATGAGTTAGTAGAGCGCTGGGTGGGGTGGTGTCGTGGTGGCCCTCATTTAAAACCCAAACCCCACACAGCAACCAAGCTGTTTTTCGTGACAGACCCCCCAAATCCATATGCACCACCACCACCACCACCACCACTGCCACCATAACTCTCATGCTCTCATGCAACTCGGGCTTTAGAAAGTTCCTGATCCCTTTCACCCCCTTTCTTTCTTTCTTATCTCTTCAAACCTTCTTCACTCGAGAGAAACTTTTTTGTGGGTCCTATTTATTTCTTTTCAGATGACAGGCTAAAAAGCACACAGGCTGGAAAGAGCTGGTTAGGAATCCCAGGGGAGACTCGATAAAAAGGTGGGCTCTTCATTTTTTCGGGCTAAACCTAGTGAAAGCAAATCTCCTCTGTTATTCTTCGCTCGAGCTGTGGATTTTGGGATTGCTTCTGCTCAAGAACTACGAGCCCGTGGGAAAGATGGAATCTTTTTGGGTTTGACGAGTTTCAATATAGTAGGCAGTATTTACCCCGGCCATTGCGGCCAAACCATGTTGCCTTGCGATTCCAGGTTGGTTGGTTGGTTTCTTTCTTTCTTTCTTTTTTTTTTTTTTTTTTAATTTAGTAGGGTTGTTTGTTATTTGGACCTTTGAGTTTACAAAGTTCAACCCACTAGTCTTGTATTTAATTTTACTGCATTGGTTTCTCCAGATTTGATTTTCTTTTAGCGATTTGATTTTCAGAGGCTGCATCACTCTGTTTGTTCGAGGATGGAGAAGCGGTCTCATTTGGATTTTGAAATTCAGGATTAGAAGTTAGAAGTTGGAGTTCAGAATAGGAATGCTGCTTCTTCAAATCAAAACTGAGAATGCGGAGATTTATTAGAGGTTTTGGAGGATTTTAACACCATTCGAAACATTCCCCTGCACTTGGAGGCCAGATTCAGAAGATGAGACACATGGAAGAACGGATTACTTGGGCCGCTTGGATCTCGTTTTTATTATATGCCCTGGCTGCAATGGCATCCTATTTTCACGTCTGTTCCGCTGTATTCATCCCTGCGGACAACTACATGCTTGCTTGTGGGTCTTTGCAAAATGTGTCATTCCAAGGCCAGGTCTATGTCCCTGATTCACAGCAGTCTTCAATTTCCCTTAGGACTTCAGGAGATGGTGTCATCTCAACCTCCAATGCCGACGTCCCATCTCCAATTTATAAGTCCCTTCGCATCTTCTCGGAACCCGCTTCTTACGAGTTCGACATCCGGCAGCCCGGCCGCCACTGGATCCGCCTCTACTTTTACCCTCTCTCTAATTCCGGCCATGACCTCATTTCTGCTCCACTCACCGTTGTGACCGACGACATGGTCCTCATTAACAACTTCACCTTCAAGAACTCCAATCACTCCGATCTCTTCAAAGAGTACTCCTTGAATGTGACGTCCGATTCATTGGCACTCACCTTCATCCCCTCAAATAACTCGGTCTCGTTCGTGAACGGGATCGAGGTGGTCTCCGTCCCCGATGAATTGATCTCCGATCAGGTCCTCGCCATTCCCAACGCGCCCTTCAGCGGCCTCTCCACGCTCGCCCTCGAGACCAAGTACCGGCTCAACATGGGGGGCCCTCTACTCACCCCGCAGAATGACTCGCTCGGCAGGACTTGGGAGACTGATGGCAAGTATCTCCATGTCAACAGCTCCGCTGTGAAGGTGTCTGTGGATCCATCCGCCGTAAACTACCCTGCAGGCGTCACTGCCGAGACCGCGCCCAGATTGGTGTATTCCACTGCTGACGCCATGGGAGATCCTAACGTCACGGATTTGAGTTTCAACATCACGTGGGTTTTCTCGGTGGATCCCAGCTTCCTCTACTTGGTCCGCCTTCACTTCTGCGACATCGTCAGTAAGTCTCTCAACACACTCGTCTTCAACGTCTATATCAATTCTGACATTGCCATCGCGAGTTTGGATCTTTCATCCCTCAAGGGAGATCTATCCGTGCCGTATTACAAGGATTTTGTTTCCAATTCTTCAAATGCTTCCAGCACACTTACTGTTAGTGTTGGTCCGGATTCCATGGCCGACTACAGCAATGCCATCTTGAACGGTTTGGAGATCATGAAGATGAGCAATCAAGTCGGAAGCTTGGATGGTCTCAATTCTGTTGGAGATCTCCGCCCTCAATCACGATATAGTAGTAAGAGCAGGATCTGGATTATACTCGGAGTGGTTTTGGGGATTCTGGTTGCTGTGGCATTGGCGGCTGTGTGCTATTATTGCTGTTTTGTGGTTCGCAGGTCTAAAACTAATCCTCACAGCCACCCATGGCTACCACTGCCTTTGTATGGCAACTCACATACCATCAGCAAGGTATCCACAACCTCACATAGGAGCGGCACGGCCAGCTGCATCTCTCTGGCCTCTACAAATCTTGGTCGTGCTTTTACATTCCAAGAGATCATCGATGCCACAAACAAGTTTGATGAGAGCTTCCTTCTTGGTGTTGGGGGGTTTGGTAAGGTGTACAAGGGAACACTGGAAGATGGTACCAAAGTTGCAGTAAAGAGAGGAAATCCAAGGTCTGGAGCAAGGATTGGCCGAAGTTTCAGACTGAGATCGAGATGTTGTCCAAGCTCCGGCACCGGCACCTGGTCTCACTTATTGGCTATTGTGATGAAAGGTCTGAGATGATTTTGGTGTATGAGTACATGGCAAATGGGCCCTTGAGGAGCCACCTGTACGGGGCCAACCTGCCTCCTCTCTCGTGGAAGCAGCGACTTGAGATTTGCATCGTGCAGCCAGGGATTGCATTACCTCCACACAGGCGCTGCCCAGAGTATAATTCACCGAGATGTGAAGCACCACTAACATTCTCTTGGATGACAGCTTCATTGCAAAGGTGGCAGACTTTGGCCTCTCAAAGACCGGACCAGCATTGATCAAACTCATGTCAGCACTGCTGTCAAAGGAAGCTTTGGCTACCTTTGATCCTGGAGTACTTCGAAGGCAACAACTGACTGACAAGTCTGATGTATATTCGTTTGGAGTAGTGTTGATGGAAGTCCTTTGTGCAAGGCCAGCTCTCAACCCAGTTCTTCCGCGGGAGCAAGTCAATATAGCGGAGTGGGGAATGAGTTGGCAGAAGAAGGGCATGTTGGAGCAGATCATGGATCCGTCATTGGTTGGTAAGATCAATCCAGCATCCCTTAGGAAGTATGGGGAGACGGCTGAGAAATGCTTGGCAGAACAAGGTGTTGATAGGCCGACAATGGGGGATGTCTTGTGGAATCTCGAGTATGCTTTACAGCTTGAGGAGACATCTGCGCTAGTAGATCCAGATGAGAATAGCACAAACAATATTCCTGGTATCCAATTGACACAGCTTGAACCTTTTGACAATAGTGTGAGCATGGTGGAGGGTATAAATTCAGGCACTGATGAAGATGCAGAAGATGCTGCTACCAGCGCCGTATTCTCTCAGCTCGTGAATCCACGAGGGAGGTGAGAAGGTCAATAACTTCAAGTGGTACTGGATTTGGGATTCAATATACATTGCCTTTGTTTCAAACTTTACAAGGTTCTTTCTTCCTTTTTTTCCCATCTTTAATTTGAGTGTATCTCATATTAGCCATTGTAACTACAATGTTTCTGTCCTAAATCTGGCCAACTGTGGTCTTATTTCCTCTTCATATTCCCAGTATAAATTCATATGGATTTAGACTTCTGTGCCGACAATTCATATAAAATGGACATGATCTGTCGATATGTTTTTTGGTTGAATTTTCTGTTTGTGAGATGTTTACAGTGATGTCAAATCACGGCAGCTGTATTTCTGATCAAACATATAGTGACTCTTTTCCTTTTTTCTCTCTTTTTTTTTTCATCTTTTGTTTCCTCATCTATTTTCTAGTTTCTGCAAGTGGAATATAGGTGACAGGTGGTTTTTTGTTATAAATGTGAATGTTTGATACCTGGTATTAACATTGGTGTGATTTCAGCTTGAATCAACCTCTACAATTCAGAGAATATCATATCTTGTTTATACCAAAAGATACCGGGACTGCAACATCCTATAAAAGCACTATACATGTTATGCTCAGGCTAGGGAAATCCTGAGATTCAAATGTCATGAATGGATTAAGAACATCCTGCTTTTGTCCAAAGTTAGCATCTCTAAGACTTGATGCAACCAAGTCTGAGAAATATTTTGTTTTTCAGTACACAGTGTTTCCTCAGTTATGCATTTATTCATTAGTAGTACATCAGATTAGTGGTTTGTGTTGTATATTTTCCGATATCAGCAGAATTTGGTAGATATTTGCGTTTGGGTCTGACAGGATGCCGTGTAAAGTATATCCTCTAGGCTTTAACCATGGAATGTAGAAAGGTTGTGAGGACTAATTCCTACACCCCTGCTTTTATTCTTTGCAATACTTCTGCTCTGATCTGCATTCTTGCATTTAATGCAGAACTTTTGCAATGGTTTTAGTCAAGAATTGTTCCTTGCTGGTGTTGCTCAAGACTTTGAGATCATTTTTCAATCCTTGCCTTCCAATAACTTGCATCCTTATATTTGATTTTAAAATGCAGAGTCTGTTGACAACCAATAAGTATCTAATATTGATGGAAAGGGCATTTTATGCATTGCATGTTGAGCTTTCCAAAATGTGCAGATATATTTAACAGGGTATATTGTACCATGATTCGAATATCTGTTATATCTTTTAGAAAATAAACATAGATTGACAGCAGTAAGGAGATGAGGATGGATTTCTGACTATTGCCACCCCTACCTTTGTTGTGTTGACCCTAACACCCCCATTTTCTTGCCAGATCTTCAGTGACCCTAGAGAGCAATCTAAATGAGGGATGTGAACATGGCAAGGCAGATGTCTACGCTACCTGTTAGTCACGCTTAGGCAAAAAATTTGCATGAGTGTTTGCAACTCGTGGAATTTTTCTTACCTTTTTACACATGGTAGTCCAGCCTTCCATGCTTGAAAAAGTCTACACCAAGCTATGGCTAGCATATGGCTCATCTGAGAGCTTTTCTGTGATCAACTGACTAATCATCTCTGTCAAAAAAAAAAAAAAAAAATGACTAATCAAGAAGTTTACAATTGTTCGGGCAGCTCTTTTTGATGAGATAGGACAAAGTTATATCTAACCCAGTAGTGAGAAATTTTATATATATTGTTTGGTGCTAAAAACCGGTCTTCTCTCGTGATTAGAACCGATCCAATCCAACAGTTGAGATTTGTATTTGTTTGGTGCGGATGCTTACGGTAGGCTGTAGAAAATCGCTCGGTCTTCTGAATTGTGAGAAGAACCTGCACAGGGAAATGAACCGGTCGGAGTGGGGCTTTTTGCCCGGATTTAGCTCCGACAGTCAAGTTAGTGCAAGGGAGCTTGATGGATGAGTGAAAGATTTCTTAGTTAATTTGTTCACCACCATCTGGGTCTTCTGCTTCTTCCCTATTTATAGACTCTTGTTGAGTCCTATGTTAGTTCTTTTGATTGGAGTTTGGAGAATGTCTCATCTGCCGTTAGGGCAAGTGGGGTGTTTATTCTTCAACTCCCGTCCCCTCTGGTGTCAAGGTGAGCATTTTGTCTTTTAGGTCGGATTTTTTCAGATAAAGATCTTCTTTTGTACTTTCTCTTTCTGTTGTTTGTCTTCCCGATGTTTATACCATGCTCTTGTCTTTTCGTCAATGGGGGGAAGTTCGAGTGGGGATCTGGGCCGTCTGTTTGAGGGGTTGGGATGGTGCCAAGTCCGGCTCGGATTTGGTTAGGATGATACCGAGTGGTCGGTTCGGATTTTAACTTGGAGGTGTTGGAGATTGTGCCATTTGGCGTGTGCTTGACCCGAATCTCTTGACACGTGCTTCTACCCGATACCCTCGCCCCCCCCCTCCCCCCACACACACACCCACAACCACACACACACCCACACCCACACACACCCCAAAAGTGTGCTTATTTCTGTCGAGATGGCTGGAAGACGCAGTTAGCATTGCCGGATTAACCTTTTGGTGAGTTGATGGACCCTGGATTTGTCTTTTGTTTGTTTGTTTGTTGTTGTTGTTGTTTTTTTTTTTTTAAAAAAAAAAAGTGTGCTTGTTCTCGAAGTCCGGAAAGTGATGAACGCGGATATGCTCTATTGTTTGGCCTACCTCAATGACACGCATTGGGTTCTTTCTCGCGGTTGCGGCCGGTGATCTACCATTAGTTTGGAAGTCTATAGGTGTTAGCCCTGGGGGAAGGGTCATTGTGCATGGTCAACACTTGTCCGTTCTAGCTGGAAGTTCGTGTGGTCTTTTCAGTGGCAATAGTCGAGGTCTGGGGCTTGATAGAATCCATTCCCGTGACGGTCCTTGTTTTGATTGGGGGTCGTCTATATATGCTGGATCCGACCTAAAAGACAAAATGCCATAAGTCACTCTGACATCGGAGGGGATGGGAGTTGAAGAATAAACACCCCACTTGCCCCACCTACTTGCCCTGACGACTGATAAGACATTCTCCAAACTCCAATCAAAAGAACTAACACAGGACTCAATAAGAGTCTATAAATAGGGAAGAAGCAGAAGACCCAGAAGGTGGTGAACAAATTAACTAAGAAATCTTTCACTCATCCATCAAGCTCCCTTTCACTAACTTCAACCGGCCGGAGCTAAATCCGTAAAAAGTTTCACTCACTTACCATTCATTTCCTATGTAGGTTCTTCTCACAATTATGAAGACATAGCGATTTTCCAAGGTCTACCGTAAGCATCTACACCAAACAAATACAAATCTCAACCGTTGGATTGGATCGGTTCTAATCACGAAAGAAGACCGGTTTTTAGCACCAACATATATAATACTTCAAAATGAAACATTTTATGGTGAGGGATGACATCACATCATATACACCTTTGCTGCAAGAATGCACAAGAGAGAGAGAGGTCTCTGAAAGGCAGCCTTCATGTCCATGTCCACGTGAACAAGAGAGGTCTCGAATACAATCAGACCTCATGGTTTACTCTGTTAAACTTGTATTAATTAATAAGTGTGAAAACATCAACGCAGCATGCTTCTATCCATGGCTATGTTAATGATGTTCCTGGGCTCGCTCCGCTATTACTTGCAACCAGATCAATCTAGAATCTTCCTTGTAATAGGTTTTTAATTAATGCAGCTCCTCTCTCTGCCGTGTAAAGTCAGGCTATGGAAGAGAAGAGTCCGTTGGCAGTTCTCTGATGCAAAAGTATGGATATATTATGACCCGTTCATGTTTTTAAGGGGGTATCACTGCAATCCTACTGTGTGGAATGCCTTGATTGTAAGGCTTGTTCAAAAAGAGCTCCATGATGATGCTGGTCTTCAGCTTTATAAAGAGACGGATGCTATCTGCTGGGGGTTCTGGAATCGAGCCCACGCCGCTGACTTTCACTAGTCTAGTGAAAGCACGGTCCCTATTCAAGTGGGTTCTTGCACGAGAACCGTCCGAGGCTTCCCATCCACATGTCATATTGGAGACTGCACATATTTGTGTTATGAAACAGTGAAAAGCTGGCATTTCTTCAACGGTGTGTGTTCTCATTCTCGTGGTGAGCTGCATGTCTATAGGGCAAGAAGCATGCAGCATATACATAGACGTACACAATACTTATTCTTCATCACTCTGGTCAGGCTCACCAGGATTGCCACTGAATTTAGATGACCAATAACGAGCAGCCAGTGAATTTAAATCAGATAAATAGCAGTGCCCACAGGAATCCAACTCAGGCCAAGAAAAAAAATTTTGTTGGAGTGGCAAAGCAGCAAGGAAAGATTTAGAATGACAACACCAAAATCATTACAGTTACTGCCAAGGTGGGACAATACAAACCTTGTCGTATGATCGTGATATTAAAATTTATCTATCAATCAAAGAACCAACCACTTGTTACTTTTTGGAGGTATCATAATAGTTGCTCTGTAAATCTACTTCTAACCGGACATTATCTGATATGTTTAAGATGATAAACAATGAAATTCATGAAGCAATAAATATGTGAAAAAAAGGTTCAACAAAGTTGCAGATAAATAGTCACCAAGAACAACAAAAACTGAACCCGGCGACCGGAATTTTAAGGCGCCTCAAGAATTCATTCTTCAAATGATGCCCCAAGCCCCAATATCCAAAATGGGATAAAAGGACGAGGTAAAGAAGGAAGATGCCCCAACATCCCAAGTCTATCAAGTTTCCACATTCCTGGTAAAGTCCATGCAGGTCTGGCAGCTACAATCCACAAAACGGCAGGTTTCACATCCAAAACAGACGCATGAAGTGCACCCTTTACATGACGGGGAACGAGAGCATCCTCTGAGAACTTTGCGGCTGGCTCTCTCTTCTTCATCTTCACATGTGATCCTGTTAAATTGGGAACAACATAAGTAAAAGATGACTGCATGGATTAGGATGAACCCTAACATAATCCATGCAGTTGGCAGCTTCCAACAGATCAATTTAAATAACCTGTCCTCATCCTTGAAAAACTACTGTGATCAAAATACCTTACAAAACGAAATTGCAAGCCATTTTGCATCATACCTTGCAGTTTCATACAAGATTTCAAGGAAAAAAGAAAATTAACAATGAACTACACATTAAAAGATTCAGAAGAGTCAGAAACTATGAATCGCGCCTCATGCTCAATAAACTGTTAAAATTTAACCAATAAGAGGGCCGGGAAGTATAATAAGCAATGATGCATTAATACCATGGTAGAATAGAAAGAACTAAAGCTTTCAAAAGTGAACATCTATGCATTCCAACTAGAAACTTACTTGTCAAATGGCAAGTCAGAGCACTTCCAATTAGTATCTGCCACAGCATCATGGTGAATACGGCACTCCTCTGTGGATCTCAAACGGAATCTGCTCTTTGCTGCACTTTGTACAGCGAACAAATTCATCACGTATGACAAGGACGCCCATTAGGGCCTTTGTGAGATCCATTCATATGTTTTGATGCTAGATTGTAGTATTTCAGGAGGACTGTTTTTGCAAGTGGAACCTTCTCTCCATTAATCTACTTGAGCCCATACATTACTCTTCCATTTCCTAGCAGTCTCCCGACCAGAATGCTTCTCAAAAACAGCTGGAGTCAACTTGTCTGTCATTATAGCATAAACCATCAATCAACAGGCAAGAGGAGACAATCAGAGAACATGAAGCATAGACTTCAGAATTGAATTTTAACATGTAAAGCTATGAACACTTCAGATGACATAACAAATGGAAACATCAAATAATAAACAATAAATCAAGTATTTTACATAACACAAAACTTAAACAGAAAAAAAAAATGTTAGTGCGAAAAGTGGTTCAGTTACTTAATAGATGTATGCATCAAAATACATACTAAGCAAGTTTTTGCTAAGAAGCAAAAGCAAACAATATTTATTTGTAGACAAAACCATGAAACTATACATGGGCCAGGTTTCTTCTATATTTTGGGTTAGTTAACTGCACTGTAACAGGGCATCCACAGGTCAGATTGAAGTTACAAAATGACCTCCAGGTGATTGCACACTTCTCTTCACTGGAAAAATTAATCTATATTAAAATTTTCTATATCAGATCCAGGAAAATCAAACTATAGATATACATACAGAAATATATCCATTCTATCGTTTGTGTCTAAGCAAAGATAAGTTAATATATAAGGATACCACCTAAAAGCAACAAGCTAGTAATCTAGAAACCTGTGAAGTTAGAGGATAATGAACGGGCCACATAATTTTCCATACATGAAAGATAGGTTTCGAAACCGATGGAGTTTGTTCTTGAGCACCAATATGAATCATTGCAAGTGAGAAAGTTATTCAAAAAAAACCTATATTGCATGGAGACAATAATCATAAAACCACCAGGCATGGATTATCCATATGATAATTCAGAGAACAAGTGATTTTGATTGCATCTCCAAGCTGAAATATGTTAAACTGAATGTAACTGAGCTTAGTCATCATGTACCAAAGGATACTTCCTTCCCATTTTCTTTAATTTTAATGTTGCAACATTTTCTTAATATCAGACCACCACATCATAAGAATATGAGGGAAGTCTCATAGATAATCTTCCTTAGGAATTAGGATGATGATAATGAGTATTATTAAAGCTAGTCAGAGAATGAATATTCACAAAGAACAGAGGAAAGGGAAGAATATTCAGAATATAAGACCTACAAAAGGTTATATCCAACTCCATTTGCATGGAGTGGAAAAGAAAGTATTATTATCATTATTATTATTATTATTATTATTATTATTATTATTATTATTATAATTATTATCCCTCTCAAAAAGCCTTTTTGAGTAGAAGACTAAGGATGAGATCTAGAGCTAGAATCAGACAACTGGCTATCCAGCATGCCTGTGAGGCAAAGTTTGACCTCACTATAGTTAATGTTTAAAAAAGTAGCATTTCTGCAACATCAAGGAGATCTTTCTAGAGAGGAGTCACGCAGAAGAATGGAAGGAAACAAAGCACCACGGCACAAGATATATTATGCATGATCATGAGAAGTAACTCAGATCTACATGAACCGCACAAACAAAGATGCAAGCATAAGAAGACATCTCGGACTGGCACAAACAAAGATGGCCGCTGCATTGCATGCTATGAAAAAACTGGTGATGTTTGCGATACGAAGAAGAAGATGCTTTTCCTTTTTTTCAATTCCAGATGAGAATACCCGTGAGGTTGAACAAAGAATACAAACGAAGTCCAGGATCAAACATCATGCGTGCATGATAGTGTACCAATGATCTACAGGCCCAACAGCATCAAAGCCAAGAATAGAGTACCTAGCCTGCATATGTTTCTAATCCCACAACAAAAAATAGCAATGTGATGGGAGGAAAAAAGAGATCCAACAAACCTTCCTGACAACCCGGTGTGCACTCACAGGTGATCTCGAGATCACCAGTGCCGGAAACCCTCAGCCTGCCCACAGCATCTCCATAGCGATGACTGGTGCAGCCACATGTTACCTCGATGAAGTCCCTACCTCTCTTCAAGCCACTCATCTCGCTTAATTCCTCATCCGTGAAGATGAAGCTGCCATCTTCGCCTGATTTGTTCGCCATGAGTCGCTGCTCACAGAAACAAACGCACGGGAACGGGTGGTGGGCGCACGCAGAAAGAGAGAGAAAGAGAAAGAAGTAGAAGAAGAAGAAGAAGAGGCCTGAGGGGAGAAAGGAGAAAGGAAGAAAGGAAGAAAGCCCCTCTGATAAATTAATCGCGAGGAGAGGAGGGGTAAAAAGAAAGGCCAGAGGGTTTGCTCTGAATGCACGTCAAAAGCACTTCTCTAAATCCTAGAAACATCGCACCGCAACCCCGAGAAGGCCCATCAATGAATGCTAGGAGAGATCTGAGAGAGAACCCCTGCAGCGTTGGAAACCCAAACGAGAAGAAGAGGAAGGCTCCGGATCGGCCTACGACGAAGAGCTCCTTCAGCAAACGCCGAACGGATCTATTATTAGGTCCATCCCATCTCAATCCCGATCCTTGAGAGAAGCCCCATCGCACACGCCTTAATTTCACCTAAAAATTAATCACCGGTGGAATTATGTGAGGGCTATAACTCCTCCTTTTCAAACTCGTGTTGTGTTCAGTGTTCCCATTAAAGCCCTCCCCTCCGGCTCCCCATTAAACAAAATAAAACCAACCCAACTCAACCCAACCCAACCCAAAATCAAACCAAACTTTTTAAGCTGCTTCTCTTTCTTTCCAAGAGTAATAAGCATATTACTAGCAAAGCTTCTTCTCATTCCGTGAAAACCCAGGAAGCCAGCGAGACCGAGACGCTCTCTACCCGAAGGACAAAGAGGAGGGGAGGGAGGGAGAGAGAGGAAGAGAGTTAGAGAGATTGAGAGAGAAGTGTTTGGTCGAGAGTGCAGCAGGGAGGGGCAACAGCGCCAAAGCCAGGTGTAGGGTGTGATTCCCAAAATGGGCCTATGAAAGAAAGAGCTGGGTGAGAGCAGGTGCGGACAATTGCACTGCGGCTTGTGCATGACAAGACATTGACAATAGTTTCACCAGAGGTTTTAGAGAGGAATCAACCGAGGTTTAATAATGGCTGTACTTTTTACCATTTCTATGTATATTGGTATTGGCCCCCTCCCACATCCATTTGCTCTTTTACTTTATTTATTTATTTATTTTCTTTCTTTATTTAGGCCAAGCGATCAAACTTGGGGTTTGGGCCGAAGCCGAGAAGAACTTTCCGGCTTAACCGACTTCACCCACCAATTCACCCTCTCCCTGCCTGGCCAGTTCGATGATGGTCAGTGATGACTTCTGTGGAGATGATTTAACTCTAACATTCACCCTATACTCCCCCCTCGTTTCGTTTATCAGAAGGCTCAAGCAACGTTCCTTGTATTTGTATATATATCAATCAGACCTTGCTATGTGCTTTATACACAAGTGTGCAAGAGAGAAATTAAGAATCTCTATTTATTCTTCATCTAATGTTTCCTAAATACCATAACACAATGATTTAACAGCGGCACATATATATATATGTTATATATACATATATATAATATTATTATTTATTTTTTGTTGATATAACAATTAATGATAAGTCAAACAGTCATTGCACACATCTATACTTGATATATAACAAAATGCAGCTTTTCCATAGGGACGTGGTGTTTAGACTCCCATGAAATGTCAACCAAACTTATGTTTCCCGATTCCTATGGAAACTGTCAACCAAACTTTTGGTGTGGTGGGGAGTCTCATCCACACTCTCCCTCTTTCTAATGCACAAGTCTCTCTTGACATCTAAAAGAGAGAAGCTCCCTGAAACCAGCTAACACAGTTCCGAGAAACACCACTCTCCCCCATTGATGATGGGAGGTGGTGAGGGTGGAGCTAATCCGCATAGACGGGGAAGAGGAAGGGTGGGGGCCCATGGGACCAACCCTACATCGGGTGTTTTTGTTTCTTCTGTGTAGGCGACACGCGGAGGTAAGAGCAATGAGGAGGCCAGAGGAGGGAAAACGTGGGTGAATCTGATACGAGACAAAAGGCCGTTGGACCTGGCTGATACGTTGTTGGTGCTAGGACCCGTTATGGAGAGGCTTAAAAGGTCCATAGAGGACACGCTGGTTATGGATGAAGACCTACTCGCCCAGTTGCACTACAAGATGAGGATGACAACCTATGATAAGTTCTTTGGTAAACCCCCGCCTAAGGAGATTGCTAGAGAGGCCCTCTCCAAGCTGTGGGATGGCTTCGGGGATTTCTCTCTAGCAGAAATGCCTAATGGCTTTTTTCTGATCTGATGTGAGTCGGAGGAGATGGTTGAAAGGCTGCTATATGAGGGTCCTTGGACTGTCCAACGACTAGTTTTCCACATCATTCACTGACAAAAACATTTCCAATCGACGTTTGAAAAGTTGTCCACTACAACAGTGTGGATATAGTTGCACCACCACCTATCAGAATATTAAGATCCAGAGGGTCTGGAATCGGTGGCATCGCACTTTGGGAGGGTTATCAAAATGGAGGACACTACTATATTGTTGAATAGGCAAAATATGCACAAGTTTGCATCGAATTGGACTTGAGCCGCTTAACGCAGTCTTGTGGAGTAATGCGTTATCTTGACACTCATGCATTTGTTGCAATCCTCAATGAAAATTACTTGTATTCTGTTATAAGTGTGGGGTAATAGGACATGGAGCAGAGGCTTGTGGTTCATCGTCGGCTGGGAGTTGAATGGGCACTCCAGTGACCGGACCAGGGGGACTAGACCCGAAAGGGAAAAGCCCCCTAGTTGCAGATGTTGGAATCCCTATTCGGAATACAGAGACAAAAAGCCACGAGATCTGGAAAACACTGAGCAGAAGGAGTCATTGGAGAAGGAAAAGGACTTCGGTCCCTAGCTGATTGTTCGCAGGAGACAGGGAAGAGGTTTCAGACCTGTGCAAGGAAGAAGAAATGTAACAACCATCTCTTTACTGAGACAGATGTCACACCAGCCAGATCAGGAGGTATCCTATGCCTAAGGCTGTAAAATTTAAAACCTAATAATAATGAAGTACTCAAATCAAATCAATATGACATAAGCATAACCGGTTACACATCGGGAGTCATATTCAAACGAGGGTCATAAAAGAGTACAACATAATAAGTCTTGGGCAACAACAACCCCAAATACATGGAAGCAATTAACACATAATGTCAGATACAACACTACAAGACTAAAAATAAAGATAAGGTACGCCAGAGCCAGCTAGACTTAGATCTTTACTCGCGTCACGAGCTATTACTCATATCCCAGTCTAGATCCTGCAATATAAAAACAACAACCGAAGGGACTGAGCTATACAAGCTCAATGAGTTTAGGCAAACCTGCTAGGTATTATACATACTTGTCTCTCGACAAAAACTGTATTAACATAATAGTACGTGTACATAAGCAAATATAAATCAGGAGGGTCTGCATAATTATCTTAAATCATGATAAGCATGCCAACACAATCAGAAACCCGAAGAAAGAACATATGCGATCTCACATCATAACAAGTATATAATCAATGTGTATATGCAATGGCCTCGTATCATACAAGCATGCACCCCTAGTTCGAATGTCTCGAGAAGGAATCCACTGATGACCGGGAACAGTGGTATACATCTACATGAGCTCGGTACCTAACGACCAAAGGTATACATATAATACATGTGTATGTCAAGTATATATCTCGTATCCGATACGGGTTCTCATAAGAGTCAGAAAGGGGTTTTATAAAAATAACGACTTTCACAAACATTTTTGTTTTAAAAAAAACGATTGAAAACAAAGTTCCTTTCTTAACCCGATCTTGTCTACTTATTTCTGGGCTCTATCTTGATCCCCGTTGTATCCTTTATACATGTCTAACTAAGGTACAACCTATGATACATAAGTAAATACATCTCTACCAATTAAGGTTTCACTTAACAGTTATTCATGCTATTTCACAACATAGCAATGCAAACATGAAATCATTATACTAATGTAGAGATAAAATCCATCGACATCCACAAATCGATATAAAACTCATAAGAATACGAGTAAACCGAATCACGATAAATACATGCATAAAAACTACATTTATAGAGATGTCCCCTTACCTGAAGTCCTGCTGATGCTCCCGCAGGACCTTTACCCTTTCCTAGAATTAATAATAATAACTAAATAAATACAAAAGTCGTATTTCCATAACTTAGTTCTATTGCTTTAAAATACGTAGATTTATGAATATGGAAATTATATTCTTAGCTTAGACTCTTATTTAGACTAGAAGGAGCATATTAAGACATTAAGCTCACAAAAGCATGCTTTCCTACGTAACATGCATTTCATGCCTTCAAGACTCATAAGAATACAAACTTTGCTCATAAAAAGAGATTTAACTATCTTCACACTTTGCATAACTAGAAGCCTTTAATCATACTCTTGTAAAGTAATTAAAGGCTATACATAATCATGAAGATTAATCATGTATTTTCAAGGAAAATTGGGCAGCATCTCCTTTGTTTATAGGGCTTAAAATTATTCTACAAACATGCTCCATAAACATTCATAACAACAATACCTACATACATGCTTGAATTACAACTCACTCTAACATTCATTCAAGCATAACCCTAGTCCGATCATCGGATCACCTCTTAAGAGCCTCACAAGCCCGAATAATACCCCCATCATGGTTATCTAATCAATTTAACAAGTATATCAATTCCCTTTATCCCAGTTCGAGACTACTTTCCATTCAAGAACGATCGACTGCTCATTGGAGATGAAGTAAGGAAGTGGGCTTACAGTGGTCAGCTGGAGCCGGGCTACTCACGGAGGAGATCAAAGCGGCGCTTGTCTTTGATCAAGTCTCACCCGAGAGGGAAAGAAAGAGAGTGGCTGAAGCCGAAATTTGGGGACGTACGCTGGCCGATGGCCGGGCCAAGGGTAGATCCGGAACAGCAACCTGGAGAAGAAGTAAGGAGGGGAAAAGAGGCGGGCGTGGGTCTAAGCACGGGCTGAGGTTTAAGATTCAATTGAAGAGATTTCAATTTGATTTCTCTTCAAAAGCTCTAAGTTATATATATATATATATATATATATATATATACGGGGATGATACAATAAGGACGGCCGGAACACTGTTCCAGTAAGGTCGCCTCCCATTTTGACCCTTGGAGCATGTCTTAAGGATTTCCAACCATATGGATGGAAAGAACATCGAAAAATAAGCTAGCATGCCAATTTTTATACAATTTGCGAACTTGTAGGGTCTTCATCTTAACGGGTTAAAATTTATAAAAGTCCTATTGGTTCAGAATTTCACCCGTTAAGATGAAGACCCTACAAGTTCTCAAATTATATCAAAATTGACATGCTAGCTTATTTTTTGATGTTCTTTCCATCCATACGGTTGGATTTCCTCAAAATACTGTGCAAGTGGGTCAAATAGAGGCGGCCTACCAAGAAAACCAACCCACCCCATGAGCGAAAATTGATAGAGTGGGGTCTGCAAGTTATACGGGCCGGACTTTATCAAGAGTCATTCATATATATATATATATGGGTTAAAGCCATTTTTGGTCCCTGAAAATGGGACCAATGTTCATTTCCATCCCAAAATTCAAAATTTGTTCAATATGGTCCCTATGTATTGCATATTTTGACATTTGGGGTCCCTATATATTTCGTATTTTGGCATTTTTGGTCCCTATTGTTGGCGTAAGCGTCATGTGGAATACTACTAAATGAAATGCATATAATCTTTTTTATTATTATGTTTAGGTCGTTATTTTGCTGATGTGGAGTGATAAGTGGTAGTATATGCTGATGTGGACCGTATTGAACAAATTTTAAATTTTTGGGATGGAAATGAACATTGGCCCTATTTTCAGGGACCAAAAATGACTTTAACTCTATATATATATATATATATATATATATATATATATATATTTTAGTTATTTAATTCAATTACAATAACTTATCACTAACCCTTTAATTATTTAAAGTTATCTCCCCACTTTATGTCTCATCGCCTTTAATCTATTTTATCTCTTCAATGATTCACCAACCCAAATCTTGAAACCCAGGTCAATAATTCCAGTAGCACAAGCGTACTGTAATATCACGGAGTCTGTCTTTCGTCAGACCAGATCCGAGATTATCGACTTTTGACTCGCCCGGTCTATTTTATCGGAACTCTCATTTTTGTCTAGTATTTGTCACTTAATCAATCTTGATTAATTAACACTTAATAAAATTTCTCAATTAATTAACCGAGATTATCCATTCCATCCACCTCCAACTATTCTAAGTGTAAGTGGCCTGGCCTAATAAGGCCTTCTCTGGGCCCAACAGTTGTGAGACTGGATTTTAAGTTCAGTAATCCTCGATTTTCCTTTAATTGAGTTTTAAATTAATTTATTTATTTTTCGTGCTAATTAATCTCATTAATTTTTTAGAATTTTTTGATTTATTTATTTAGAAAATTCATGGTGTTACACTTCTCCCACCCTTAAGAAATTTCATCCCCGAAATTCTATACATAGATATATAAAACAGATGAGGTTCTTTGCTCCTCATCTCGATCTTCCCCTTTCCCAAGTGGTCTCCTCCACTTGGTGATGGCTTCATAATACCTTTACCAGAGTTAACACATACTTCTTCATAAATTTCTCTTGTGTAATGTAGGCCCAAGAGAATTGCAACTACTTCTTCATAACTTTACTAGGTAGGATTAGGTTTTATTATGCTGACTAACTTGGGAAAATTTTGTTTTGCAGGAGCAAGTAGGATGAATGAGAATTGAACACTTGTTTGTGTGCACATTCTGTTTGCAAGGCAGGATTTGTGTAACTGTTTGAAGTTATTTGTTTTGCATTGCAGGATTTTGTTTGAAGTAAATGATCAGGTTAATTGAAATTGACAATGCAGGATTTTGTTTGCAGCAAACAGATTATGTTAATTGAAATTTCATTATGCTCTGTCAAGAATTTGAAGTTATTTTGTAATGTGAATTTTTTGAAGTAAAGTTTTGTAATGTGCAATTTGCAAGGCAGGATTAGGTTTCATTGAAATGTGAATATAAAATGTAATGTGAATTAAATTATGTTTAATGTAAAATGTGATTGTGCATTTTCATTATGTCTAATGTGAAATTTCATTTTGGCTAAGTTATGTGAATTTTCATTATGTTGTAAATGTGTAATGTTAAATGTGAATATGAATTTTCATTGGGTAAATTTTTTGAGTGGGTACCGAATTATGACCAAATGTCACTTTAAGCATCAAACTTCAATTTGTATCTTTTCAGGTACCCTACATCGATTTAGTTTCACTTACCAAAATTCGAGGGATTCCAAATGATTATTTGTTTAGGATCTTGGGAAGTGCCACGTAATTAAATTTTAAATTTTTTATAATTTTTTTTTAATCCACATCAGCATCTCTTAAACTCTTCTTCTTCCCTTCCTCAACCGAGGACCCTCACCCCCCTTTCACTGGTGGCACATGTCTGGCGGGATCCTGCCTAGGGGTGTAAGAGAGCAGAGCTGCTCTTGAGCTACTCGAGATCGGCTCGGATAATATTCGAATTCGACTCGAAATTTCATGAGCCGAGCTTGAGCTCGAGCTACTCGAGTAGTTTACGAGCCGAGCTCGAGCAACAAAGTGCTCAGCTCGATAGGCTCGCGAGCCTAATCGAGCTTATATATATATATATTAATACATGAGCCGAGCTCACG
The DNA here is from genome assembly GCA_026586065.1 of Dioscorea zingiberensis. Lineage (NCBI taxonomy): Eukaryota > Viridiplantae > Streptophyta > Magnoliopsida > Dioscoreales > Dioscoreaceae > Dioscorea > Dioscorea zingiberensis. Next base: position 73,278,647 of record CM048819.1, on the reverse strand, counting down.
AGCTCGAGCAATTCGAGCTTCACAAGCATGATTTATTGGCAATTCGAGCTTCACGAGCCGAGCTCGAGTAGCTCGATTAATAGGCGAGCCGAGCTTGAGCAACAAAATTAAGGCTCGAACGAGCTCGAACGAGCTCGAGCCGAGCTTCGAGCCTCGAGCTTTTTTCATGAGCCGAGCTTGAGCAGGCTAATATTCGGCTCGGGTTGGCTCGTTTACACCCCTAATCCTGCCGGTGAAGAAATTCGTCGACACATCAATGAAATTGAACTTCGCATAACTCCCTAGCTTTTGTAGAAGCTCATTGGAGAGCTTGTTCAAGTATAACGACAGATTAACAAGCTCCTGGAACTCCCCAAACTCCTACAGGACCTTGCCTGAGAAGCCATTCATGAACAACTGCAGCGAGATGAGCTTCGTCAAGAACCAGAGCTCGGAGAGGCTTCCATTCGAGCGATTCAGCGAAGCATCGAAGTTCATGAGATTCGAGAGGTTGCCGAACCCCGCCAGAATCCCTCCGGTGAGCAAGTTGTTGTAAATCTCAAGCTGATTGAGATTTCAAAGCTTAGAGATCTCCGGCGGGATCCCGCCAGAGATGAAGTTATCGGCGAACTCAAGATCAACGAGGGCCGTTAGATCTCCAATCCACGGCGGGATCTCGAGTGACGGGTGCGGAGGGAAGAAGAGGAGCTCGGGGAAGAGATCGTGGGGGTTGACCGACAATGAGGAGGGAGAAAAGCGAGAAGGGAGGAGAAGAGGACGTGGTTGCGGTAGTAGAAGGAGAGAGAGCCGACTGGGAGCGCAGGGAGGACGGAGACAGCGTCGGAGAAGGAGAGGGTTTGCGTAGTGGTTTGGAAGAGCTCACCGTCGAGGTTAATGGAGACGATGGAGAAGGACGGAATGACAGCCGGCACTGGAGAAGGAAAGGGTTTGCATAGGGTTCGTGACGGGTGGGGAAAGAGGGGTTAATTAATTAGTTGTTAATTAATATAATTAATATTATTTGATTATATTAATTATAATTAGGGCTAGGGTTTTATGTTATTTGATTGTATTAATTATAAGTAATATCATTATGTTATTTTATTGTATTAATTATAATCCACATCAGCATTGATGTGGCACTTCCGGCGTCCACGTCAGTAAATAATTGTCGGATTCCCTACTGCACCCGCTTCTAAGGAAACCAAATCGATCATGTGGTAAATTCAAAAAAATACAAATTGAAGTTTGATACTCAAAATGATATTTAGCCATAGCTTGGTACCCGCCTAAAAAATTTACCCAATTTTCATTACATAAATGTCTTAATTTATACTTAATTTGTAAATATTTTGGCCAAATCACGATAAGAAGAATTTGTAAATGTGTTTGCAATTGTTTCATGTGCTCTACACCGTTATTTTGATTGGAATGTGATCCCAATATTCCAAATGTGTTAACTTCACTTTTTTTAAACAAATAAGTGTTAACTGCACTTTTTTTTTAACCCAATCCTAAAAAGATGAGGGACCTTTCATGCATTAACTTAAAGTTGGAGGATCATCCGTGAAAAATCGTAAAGTTAAGGGACCAACAGTGAAAAATCGTAAAATTGAGGAAGAAAAATCCACTATTTACTGCCACGTCGACGTCCAGGATGGCGTGGTGAGTCAGCATATAATCGCCACGTCAGACCTTTAGAACCGACAATCGGCTGGTGGGATCCTTTTCTTACGTTTTGAAAGTTGAGGGGTGATTTTGTTACAATTTGAAGTTGAGGGACGAAACTAAAATTCGGTAAAAGTTGAGGAACCATTTATGTAATTAACCCCTTAAAATTGATTTATTTATATTTATAAATAATAATAATAATGATAAAATTATTTCCTGATCTAACGCCCTGAGCTTACAAAACATCCTTCCCAGTTCTGAACCTTAAACTTCAAAGAGGAAATGGATTTATTCTGAAAAGAAGGCCAAGGGCCAACAAGAATTGGGGTAGAAAGTCTTGATGTTAATCCGTTAGTTTAAGGGTGTAATTCCAATGAATCTTTGAACCAGTAAAAAGAGTAGTGTTCATACAAATACAAATACAAATAAAATAAAAGGAAATTGTGGAGGAAACAGGGGCTGGTGGGCCCTTGCCCATGTCTTAAAAGCTGCTACCTGCCATGACATTAAACATTTGCATTTGCATACTGATATTTATTCCTATTTCCTTGCTGCCGACCCTCATTCTCATTTGGGAGGTGGTAGGTGCGAGATCTCGTTCCTTCCAAGTCAATCGATAGTGGGATCCAAATCCATGTAAGTCATACTTATCTTTTCACTCACGCCTGCTTCACAAATCTGCTGTTTTGTGAGTGCAAGCTGATCGGATAACTCAAGCAGCTCGCTGCAGGGAGGTCGCAGGTCGGCAGTCCCTTTTTTTTATTGTAATTTCATGAGGAAGTCGGTCCACCAGTCATTGGTGATAGTTTTTTTTTTTTTAATTTCATGTTTTTCTCATGATTTCTGATTTCTTCGTGATCTGTGTTATGGTATCTTTTCAACGACAAGATCAATGTAATGAAATCCATCCCCTGTGCTAATGACAGGCCATGGATTTCATTACATTTTTTTCTGGTTTCTCAGATCATAGGTCGATCTGTGTTACTTTCTGTGAAGCCTGACAGAACGCTTTTGAGGAAATTACTATATTATGAGTTTAGAGGTTGAGTAATGCATGTACAGTATCTAACTGATTGTTGTTTTAGCAGAACTGGAGTGCAACATCAAATTAACAACTGTTTATTATTCTTTGATGCAGATTATACTTAAGTTGGTGACACTACAGTTTTTTTTTTGAAAATAGTGGATAAACCACTTTCATTATATTATTAGAAAATTAAGACCATTAAGAGTATTACATAGATCTTTGGTTAGATCAGGTGGTTACAGTCAATCCAGCGAGTATATCGCGGTTGTCCTGGGTAGGGGTGGTGGGGTGGTGCGCGCCGCCCTCATCCTCCTCGAAATCTGCCCCTGGGGGTCTCCGCATTGTCATTTCCCTGACGAGGGTTAGACTATGTCTGACTATGTTGCACATTGGCTGGAATTGCAGTTGTCTGGTGGTCTGTGCGCTGTCGACCCATGAGAGAAAAAGGAAATCAGCTTGGCGAATCAGTTGTTGGTAAACACGGTGTTTATCTGTAAAGACTCTCCTATTCCTTTCGTTCCAGAGGCTCCAGGTCACAGCCATCACTAGCAGGTTCCAACCCTTGCGGAGGTCACTTCCTACTCTCTTAGAGGTGTGTGAGGGGCCCCAACGATCTTGTATCCTTGTGGGGTTAACCCCATTCCCTAGGATTCGTCCATAGTGCGACCATACCTCTATTGAGTACGGGCAATTAAGTAGGAGGTGTTCGATGGTTTCGTCTTCATGATTGCATAGGTAGCAGCATGTCACATGCTAAAGCCCAGGTTTAGATTTTACTTGCGGAGGTTTTTGTAGCGTGGGAAGTTTGTCTTCAACGCCAGCTTGCAAAGAGTTTGGTTTTGAAGCGGCGCAGTTGTTTCAATTGGACGCAGATAGGCTCCGCAGCCTCCGGCCCATTTGGAATTGGTATAACGACTGCATGGTGAAGGTTCGATTTGGGGTGAGCCTCCATGTCCTTCTGTCCGCTTGTTCGGTGTTGGCTTGGTTGAGGCGCTCATTCATTCGCTGGATCAGGTTTGTTGCTTCCTTTGAAAGGGGCCCCAAGTAGCGAAAGCGTATACCGTATCGTAGTTGACATCTTGCTTCTGCAATAGTGTGTTCTTCCTTGTCCCATAGGGTTTGGAGTTCTGGGCATAGCCGGATGGGGCTCATTCCATCAATCCAGTTGTCGAACCAGAGTCTGGTTGCTTCACCAGTTCCTGGTTCGGTGATTAAATTAGCTAGCGTAGGGGCACGTTGATCCATAATCCCTTTCCAGAAATATGAAGTCCGAGTGGGCGCCTTTCTGTAGGGGTTGATTTGTGATCCTCGAAAGTATGCGTGCGTGATAATGCGTCCACAGATACCGGATTCCCCTCTTAGCAGCCGCCACCACCATTTTCCGAGCAGTGCTTCGTTAAATGTTTCGAGGTTGATGATGCCCCATCCGCCTAGTTTTTTGGGCCTAGTTAGTCTTTCCCATTTCACCAGGCGGTAGGCCCTGGATTCCGGGTTGGCTCCCCGCCAAAGGAAGTCTCTTCGGATTCCCTCGATGCGATGTATTACCCATTGTGGGAGTTTGTACATCGTCATCCAGTGATTAGGCACGGATGATAGGGCCGAGTTGAGGAGAGTGATACGTCCTCCCCTTGACATGAGTCGCCCTTTCCACGTGGATAGTTTTGCTTGTACCTTTTGGATGAGCTTCTCCCAGTCGCACCTCCTGGGTCTACTCCCTGCAAGTGGAATTCCAAGATAGTTAATTGGGAGAGATTGCACCTGGCAATTCATTATCGAGGCTCCGGTTCTTGCGTTGGCGTGCTCTATTCCGATTGGTACAATGGCGCTTTTGTTATAGTTTATTCGGAGACCCGATAAGCCTTCAAACAGGTAGAAAATGAGTTTTAGTGTCCTGAAGTCGCTTTCCTTTCCAGAGCTGAGGATCAGCAAGTCATCTCAAGTAGAATAGGGCCGATATCCTGCTCTCTCCTCATCATTTCGAATCCATATCCCCTCGGAAGAGTCTTTCCTGCATCGCCTTGTTTAACATTCCGTAAAACCTCCATGGCTAGGATGAATAGCATCGGGGAGAGTGGGTCCCCTCGCCTTAGTCCCCTTTTGTGTCTAACATAGCCCATCGGGTCCCATTGATTAGGAAGTTTGACTTCGATGTATGTAGGATTGCCTTTATCCAAATTTCTATCCACCGGGACCAAAACCCCGTGCTTGGAGAATTTCTAGAGGAAGTCCCAATCCACCGAGTCAAGGCCTTTTTCAAGTCCACTTTCATCGGGATTCCCCCTTTTTGTTTCATCCCGTATATAGTTTCTTCCGCGGCTACTATGCTGTCGTGGATGCATCGTCCTTTGATGAAGGCCGTTTGATTTTCATCTATCGCATCGGTGATAACTTCCCGCAAATGGGTTGGCCACACCTTTGTTATGATCTTAATCGAGCGATTCACAAGCTAATAGGCGAAATTACCATCGAGGTTGCTTCATCCTGCCTTCTGATCAGCAGGATGTGTGCCCAATTCAGCCTTTCTAGGTTCGCCGTTCCATGGTATAGTTCCTGGCTTTCTACATTGTCAAAAAGAAAAAATTCCCCCAAAATGTAAACCGCCAGTCACTAGCTACTTCTTTTTTTATTTTATTTTATTATAAATGTGGATAAGAACCCCCAACATCTCTCTGTAAGTGTAAGGGTGGGTGGGCTAACCAAATTTCTTTATGAAGATTGGTCACTGGCTACTTCTTTATCTGTTGTTGTTCATCGATATAATCCTTATTTTTCTCATCCTAAATTATTCAAGTATGAAACAGCTTTCCCATGAGGTAGGTCTATTGAAAATAACTTGCATTATTTCACATGTTTATGCTAGATTTTTGAAAAGCTAATTGTTATAATTTCTGGGATGGAAATAGGTCATATCAACTCTAAGCCTTCCAAATTTCTTATGTTTGCACAATATCACAAGTGCTGACTTCTGGAACTAATCATGTATGCTTTAGGAGAACTTTGCGATCTCTTATGCTTGCAATTATGACTGCTTTTGATGCTTATAAAATACAATATGTCTTTTGTTGCTCTATGCTATGGTGACAATTTCCTGATAAAATTCTACATGTGTTTTTCCAGATTGGGTCTGAAGATTTCATCTTGCTGAATGGATATAATAAAGATGGACCTACGGACATTCACTCTACTAGCGACAGGATCCTGTGTGATGCTGACAATCCATTTTACAATACAGTTGCTGACAAAGCATCTTTCCCATTAGAAGAACCCAAAAGAACAGAAGGCCATATACTAGTCATCATACTTATGGCTCCTATATATGCAATCACTCCTTTGTTGGTCTGTTGGATATCCAAGGTAGTGAAGCCTTTTCACATTCTTGGACGCCTTGATCAAGGAATGTTATGAGGCATTTGTAAGTTCATGGCTCTAAACTTCCTTTTTACCATTTTTCAGATTTGTAAGCTAATGCCACTATAACATTTTCTTTTTTCTGTTTACAGGTGATTGCCAAGTTCTTGGCCTTGATGTATAGTTACCTGAATATCTCAATTAGTAAGAACATAGTTCCTGATGAAATTAAAGGAAGGGAGGTTCATCATTCTTTCCCCATGACTCTCTTTCAGGTATGATTACATTTTTAAAAATTAGAAGTAAACAAAAAGTAAATGGCACTTTTGTCATTGATCAGCTGGCCATGCTCATGTTTTTGTCTGTGTGATAGACATCATAGTGTCTACCTAGTGTCTGCTATTAACTAACAAACTGGTCAATGTATGGAATATTATCTGTGTCTTGCATGTGACTGGGTTTAGTATTTGTATAACCTATTCTGTTTGTGATGATTACTTATGGAATGCAGCCCCACTCGGTGAAATTAAATCACCATACTTTGAAGCTTCTCAAGTATTGGACATGGCAATTTGTCATAATTCGCCCAGTCTGTTCAGTCCTGATGATTGCTCTTGAACTTCTTGGATGGTACACAAGTTGGATCAGCTGGGCTTTCACCATTATACTTAACATCTCTGTCTCCTTGGCATTGTATGCCTTGGTGGTCTTCTACCATGTATTCGCAAAAGAGTTAGCGCCGCACAAACCTTTGGCAAAGTTCCTATGTATCAAAGGGATCGTCTTTTTCTGCTTTTGGCAGGTATTTTCAGTTCTTTTGAGGCCAACCTTCTTTGCTACTAGACTAATATTCAGAAACATTCTGCTGGTTACTGATGTAATTTCAGTGATAAATACCTTAAGAGTAGCATTTGAACTTCATGATAAACAGTGTTTCTGAATGCATTTTGACCAAACCATCAACCTTTAGAATTAAAAACATTTTCGTTATCAGCCATGTATGAGACCTGCTCTAATCTTCTTGAAGTGGTTCTGTTGCGCAATTCTTGTTTCTTTAAATTTGTGGACAATATAAATAGAATGTAGATTAATAAATATGAAATATGATAAATCTACATGATGCCTATATGTTACAATTTTCTTTTATCATCCTGCATTGGTGTTCCCTGTAATGGATTGTATACTCAACATTCACAATTTACTTGGTGTGGGCAGGGTGTGGTGCTTGAAGCCTTAACAACATCTGGGATTATTCGCTCACACCATTTCTGGTTGGATGTGGAACATATTCAGGTAGCTCTGCAGAATGTCTTGGTTATTCTGGAGATGGTCATTTTCTCGGTCATCCAGCAGTATGCATACCCCGTCACCCCCTATACTGGAGCCATTGAAGAAAAGCCTAAACATGACTAGGACAGGAAAAAGTGATTTGTTGAGCTGTATCTTTTATAATAAGTTTGACGCATTGAAGTAAAAGCAATCCAGTTAATACTACCGCATCATCACTGTGGAGTGTGCTGTGTGTAGTTCTCAAAACTATACCTTTTCACCTTATAAATGTATGAATAAATTACATGCTATCATTTGCAACAGGCACCCCATTTATTTCAGTATGGCTTGGTTTCTTCTAATTTTAAAAGAAAATGCCTACATGGTATTGGTACTGGCGTAATGGAATTGGAACATGCCGCCAGGCTCTCAAACAACCGATGGAACAAAAATTAAGAATCTACCAGAGCTAATCTTGGAAAAGTTTTGAGAGCATTGCTAATACCACCCTTCAGAGCATCAAACAACCGATGGATGTACAAAAATGGCAGATGAATGAAGACCGATGGATGTACAAAAATGGCAGATGAATGAAGTTTCCTGGTACGCCAGTTGCTTATTATTACAGCAGTTAGACTAGTCAAACCAAGACCCCAAATATCACAAAGTTCACATAAACTGAACCACCAAGTATTAGATTCTTCTCTTACTCCACTTAAGTCAGTGATGATGTGATTCAGGGATCCATCACCAGTTTGAGAAGAGCCTCCCTGCTGCAGAAAATTCATTCTCCACTTCAGTATCTGTTGGCAATATTTTGACAGTTATAAATGCACATTTGAATTAATTCCAGACATCTTCCACTTATGAGACAGGATTAGTCTCTAAATAGTAAGTAGGACTATTGAAAAAACTAGTGTGTCCATTAAGGAGCATGGCCCATGTACAATATAGAAAGTCTTCCCAAAAATAATGAGATGGTGTGCTGAGTTTTCCAACAGCAACAGTTTCTTTAAGGTGAATCTAAATGATATTATAGGAAGTTGGAACCAAGACCATAACTACTCTAGTTGCTTGTCACCTGTAAATGAATAAGATTGCATGTCTTCACTCAAAATCTTCACAAAGAAAGCCCTGCAAAAAGCAGCTCCAGCTCTTCATCCTGGGTTCTAGTCCTCTGCAATGCAGCAGCCATCAAAGAATGAATGAGAAAAGCTGCATGCTGATATGAACAACTTCCAGGAGTCAAATATAATGAGAAGACTTACTTCAATAGACATAAGGTATAAAAGTTTGTTCAGCACACGCATGCGGTGTACTGCATAGCTGCTATTTGGAGGAAGTTGACTAACTCTTGCAATTTCAGCATGGATGGCACTCTTCTTGTCATCATTCCTTGCTGTTGCTGGCAGCCACCTGTGGGTTCCCTGATGTGGACCTTTTCCATTATCAGTCAGACCAAGGGTGCTGCCACCCTTGAGATGATCGACCTGGTCCAGCTTGAAAATATCTGCAGCAATAAAGAACATTATATTTTTTACCACCCTCCATATACAACAGAGAAAAAAAAAACCAACAAAAGCAAATAAAAAGAAAATAAAGGTGACCACAATTATATGAGAAGGGAAATTGATAGAAAAAGAAAACTAAAACTGTCCTAAAACATAAGATTTGCATAAAACCTTAAATAATATCTTCCTAAACTACTCATTAAAGAACAGTTAACTAAATAAAGGTTTCCACTTTCCAATTACACTTTTAATAAGCAAGTACCCATATGAATCAAATAACAAACTACAAGGCTTTTTGTGGATAAAATCATGATCTATCTATTATAAGTACAAGAAAAGCAAACACAATGCAACAATTTTATTTGGTTCACCCACTATGTAGCTACATTTACAGGAAAGCTAACCACCAAGTGAGATGAAAGGCCGGTGACCATGAAACCCAGCTTCAAACACCCATACCAAAAACAAGAAAAAAAATCTCACAACAATTTTCCATTACTTGATAGCACAATGAAAGAATTCCCCAACACCTTGAAAATAAGTTCTTGAAGGTGATAGAGTTCTCCCTTATCAAAGTTAAGGAGCCCTCAGATCAATGATTAATAACCAAAGTCACAGATAGTAGTAATCCAATTGAGTAGAAAGAACGCTAGAAAGATCTTCTAACATTCTATAATGAAAATCTTGCCATTTTCAACTTATCTTTTTTATGATTTTAATGGTCTCCATGGCAAGCTCACATCAATTCAAAGGCTTAAGTTCTTGTGGCAATTGGACCATCCAATCTTACTTTAATCTTCGGCTCACTCCTTGACCATCAAGACCTCGTTCATGTTTCATCCATCACTTGATATACAATATTTATGGTCTCAAACATGCCTCTCGACAGTGGTTTTCTAAATTCTCATCCATCCTCATTAGCCGTGGTTTCCGTCTATCCGTTAATGATTATAGTCATTTTACTTTCATCCGTGATAACATCTCTCTCTTTGTTCTTGTTTACGTTGATGATATTATCCTTATTGGAAATAATAATGATGCTATTTTCGACATGAAGTCTTTTTCTATTAAAGACCTTGGGCCTCTTCGCTATTTCTTAGGGATTGAGGTCTCTCGCTCTCAACAAGGGGTATTTTTTATATCAGCAAAAATATACACTTGATATTTTATTTGACTCGGGCATGATCAATTCTCGCCCCGCCGCTTTTCCCATGAAGCAACATCTTCGTTTGTTGCCCACTGATGGGACACCACTCCCTGATCTGTTTGTTTATCGACGTCTTGTCGGTCGTCTTTTACATCTTACTGTTACACATCCTGACATCCAATTTGCGATCAATGCTCTTAGTCAGTTTATCCAATCTACGCGTTCTTCTCATCTCACTGTTGTTCATCGTGTTCTTCGTTATTTTAAAGGAACTATTGGTACCGGCCTTTTTCTTTTCACATCCAGTTCCCTATAATTAACTGGTTATTTTGACTCGGATTGGGTTGGTTGTCCTCTTGCTCGTTGCTCCACAACAGGGTATGTTATCAATGCTTGGTCCTATGTCCTATCTCTTGGAAATCCAAGAAATAGGCCACGGTTTCTCGATCTTCAGCTAGAGCTCAATATCGTTCCCCAGCTTCTCTTACTGTTGAATTACAATGGTTACACACCATTCTTCGTGATCTTGATATTTCCCATTCTCATCCGATTCTTGTATACTGCAACAACCAAGCGTAACTGACATAGCTGAAAATCCGGTCTTCCATGAACGCACCAAGCACATCGACTGCCACTTTATTTGGCGTAGAAGATTACCGCGGTCTCATTACTCCATCTTATTTTATGCGCTCATGTGATAAGTTTGCTAACATTTTTAGCAAAACCACTTATGCGGATGTTTTTCACCCGTTTCTTTGCAAGTTAAGGCCCTGGATCTCTCTCCTCCTGTCCAACTTGATAGGTATTGCAGTTTCAATTGAATTCAAAAATTCAAATTCAAATTTTCAAATTGTAATATTAGGAGATAGAAGATAGATTAAGTTTGTTAAATTTGTTTTCCTTAATTTATCATCAGATGATCTTGTAACAACATCATGTACATCTCACAGCTTGTATATATGAGGCAACAATATCAATAAAATGCAATTCTCTCGATTTGCTTTTCTATTTGAAATTCACAAAGCACAAGAAATTCATAGATGGTCACCAAACCTTGTATAGCCTTGAACATAATTAACTGAAATCAAAATTGGACATAGCAAGGAATCTCCTCAGTAAGCTACTGCGTCTTGTTAGACTCTTTAAGATTTGAATTAGATATTTGATAAATTTCCTAAAAAACAAGAATAAGAAATTTGGTGCCTTCCAAATAAACTTCTTATAAGAAGTATTTTAAGCGAGCTCTATCTATATATGTATCTATAAGCCCTATAATCCATGATTTGAAAGAAGAACACACAAATAAGCCATGTTCATGATCATACATACATAAGATCAAGATCGCTTAACAAACTACAGGATAGATGGAGATTTCATCCCGCAAGGATACAAAAACAAGAGAAGCATGAGAGATGGCTTACTGTCGGGATCTCGACGCGTCCTGACTCCTGAGAGAACGAAACCCTTTCTCTAGAGAATATCAATAACAACAGGATGATATCGATAGATAGAGATAAAATAAAATAAAAAGTAAAATAGAGAAGAAAACAAAGGTGCCGTAGAAGAGACGTATCGACCAAGAGTCGATCACTGATTGGTTTTTGACTTGTAACGTCACCCTCCACATTCCCAAGAATCGGTGCGGTACATGTAAAACATTATCATTGCTTTTTGACAAAGCTGATAGCTTTAATGTTTTGATAATTCACATTACCAATTTACTCCACATTATTACATCATTGCATATATGATTACCATCAAAATAGTGTTTATCCACATTACTAAGTTGATGGTAATGTGATCCCTATTTTGCCTCCATCATTTTACCACTATATAATTTTACCATATTATTATTATTATTATTATTATTATTATTATTTGATATTCGATCAAAATTTTACGATGAAGTTTATTTCGTAAAAAATGTGCCACAATTAATTTTTTTTGGTATTAAAATTTAATTAATTTAATTAAAATTTTATTTTAATTTTAATTTAAATTTACTCAAAATTTTATATAGAAAGCGTATTTTTGGGAAATTTGGAACATTACTAAGTTCACTACCTAATTCAACCAAATACGTAACCAAATACTTGGCCATATCACATTACTACAACATTCCTGTGCATATAAAGATTCCCACTCCATTCTCAAAAGATATTACATTACCGTGGTCATATCTCATATCTCGAACCAAACGCCCCCTCATAGTCATAGATAAAACTTTTAATGTGACAAGTCTCGCGGAACACTTTTTTAAGTGTGATTTAAGAATCTCTTGTCCTTGTGAGTGGAAGTGAACTAGTTAACTATATTTAGAAAAATAAACTATATTTTATTGAATTGAAATATAACTTAGCACATAATTGTTAAAGAGAGAAAAACCAAAAATAAGAGAAGAACATCATTTAGTTAATTAGATGATTTAGATTAGAAATATGTTCCATTTTATGATCGACCCCTACATAAGGGACAAGGCGGGTAAATTTTTGGAGAGGACATCAAACTATACAACTTATTTCATTTTAAGGTCTCTGCTTTGGATGCATTTTTGGAGGTTTCATAAGGTAAGGTTTTCTTCAAACCCATACTTAGATGCAAGGGTTTGGGGAGAGTAAGGTAAATGGAGATAAAATGGAGGTTTGAAAACCTCCATTTTACTTCCACTTCTCAACCTCCGAACTTGAGGGTTTTGGAGGTTTGGTTTTGTAAGATTACCAAAATGCCCTTTTTAAGGTTCCAATCAAAAATCTTTTTTCTCACGACCAGCACCCTTGCTTCCGTAGACCGCACAACTTCTTCAACGATCCGCCTCCTAGCCACTGCCACAGCAAAGCCTTCACCACCACTCCGCCACACCTAGCTCCACCTTCACCTTCACCTCACCCTGGCCAATGCCGGTGTTGAATGGTTTATGAAACTTATATTAAAAATAATAATGTGTGTCAGGAGTTGCTAACTCTCTCAGGAGGAACAAGGGTGCCTTTGGGATGAATTGAGAGTAATAATGGGCCACCGGGTGGTCCACGGTCGATTGGGGGAATTCAACGCAACTAAGGACCGTGGGATAGAAACACACCCACAGGGGACACCCAAGACCGCTAGGTTTCAACGCCTCTTATTACAGATCTCCAAATTTTACGACCCCCGATGGTAGGCTTTAACCTGACAAAACGGTAAACAATCCCCAACTATTATCGGACTGGATAGGTTCCTCCCTATCCCTCGAGCGATCGTCACCACCCCGCATACGTAATGGCGCATCTGCATTTGACAAAGGATTCACTCAGACCATATACCCTTAGCCTTAGAATGTGGAAACCACGCACCCAAAAACTACCATTCCAATTCAATAGAGGTTGGGGTAGAATTCGAGGGCTCTCGGGACACCCAAGAGATTGGTGGCAATAGAACGCACTACTTAGGGACCTACGCATACAAATGGGCAAAAAGCTATCCTTGCTAAGGGGACGACTCAATGACGCTTGGAGCAAAGAAGAACACCATGCACAACAAAGTAGGAAAAAGAGCTCCTACGGAATATAGAAGGTTTAGATACCAAAAGCTGAATAACAACAACCTCCATTAAAGAAGAAACAACACCTGTGCCAATAGAACCTAATATGACAACTTAATCAAAAGAAGAGGATCATCGAGAGACAAGTTGCTCAAGAATTATCTCGCTCAGTGGAAAGGGATAGGAACACCTAAGTTCTTCCACTCTATCGCCAACTGTGAGGAGAAACAAAACCGGATTCATCAACTTCTATCGTGAGGGAGACCATACACACAACACACTCACCGAGCATCTAAGCAGCAATATCCTAACACTTCACCACAATATTTGGTACCGTGACGATCGATCAAATACCGTGACTGACCGGACACAACTCTTCCTGCATACATAACAAATAGATCTATCCCATTTCGGCCATAACCAATCCTCTAACAAGAAATCTTCGGGCTATTCAAGAGCTCCACCCGAAAAAGCAATGGACCGGATGGATTCCCTAATCTAACCTTTATCAACAAGGATGGAGATTCACAAAGGAGGAAATACTCCAAACCTTCAAAGTGACCTACACCGTGGCAAGTACGTAAGATTTGGAGCTACTCAAATTGGGCACATATCATTTTGATCCCTAAAAAGAGCGGCAAGATCCTCAATCACAACGAAATACGTACCGATAAGCCAAATACCAAGCTCGATCAAGATCATTACTAAGATCCTAGCAAACCGCTTCAAATCATATTATCACGATCTAGTGGACGAAGCCCAAACAAATTTCATTATAAGGGTATTCAGCACGTGACAACATCGCGGGCAAATTTAAGAAATCATCTACAAATATGAAAATGAAACGAGGGGCTTAAATGAAGGTAGATTTCTAAGAAGGCTTTTGATATCGCTGATTGGGAATTCCTCCCCAAATTCTATAAGCCGTGGTTTCTGGGACCAAAAATGGATCATCGGATCAAAATAATCCTACAATCATCCAAGTCCAATTTCCTGGTCAATGGTACGCTCATGGGTTATGTGTGACATCAAAGAGGCCTACGCCAGGGGGAACCTCTCTTCCCTATGATATTCATCCTTGCAATGGATGTGTTTACCACAATGGTGAAACATGCTACGCACGAAAACATCTACGAGGGCTACCGGATAGGGAGGTTCCAGGGAAATGTGAATCAACACTTCTTTATGCTTCCGACGACCTACTAATGTCACAAAATTCGTGGAAGGCGAGCTTTAATTTTTAGAACGTTGAAACTCATTTTCTCCCTCTTCAAGAAGCTCTTAGGACTAAGGATCAATTATAGCAAAAGCTGCCATTATCCCTATCAACTATTGGTTGACGAGGAGAATGAGCTGGCCTCGACAATGAGTTGCCAGTTAAACCCTCTCCCGAGTACCTAGGCATCCCAGGATGCAGACCCCATAAGGCTGATTGGGACAAACTCATCGAAAAGGTACGAAACAAACTAGCCTCTTGGAAAGGAAGGCTAATGCCAATGGGAGGCCCCATCACCCTACTCAACTCTGTCCTATCGGCAATCCCAAACCACTAGATGTCCATGTACAAATTGCCACAGTGGGTTCTCCGCCGCATCAAGGGGATCAGGAGAGACTTCCTATGGAGGGGTGCCAACCCAGATTCCAAAGCCTACCGGCTAGTGAAATGGGAAACCCTCACAAGGCCAAAAGACCTTGGAGGATGAGGCATCCTCAATATGAAAGCCTTCAACGTAAGCTCCTAGGAAAATGGTGGTGGCGGCGGCTACTAAACTGCAAACCGGGATCCGCTAAGAATCATCTCTCACGCCTACTCGGAGCGCGATATGAACCCATTCTGCACTCCGGGCCTCCAAACATGGCCTCCTTCTTCCTGAAAGGATCCAGAGCAACTAGACCTCACTATGGCAAAACGTGGTAGTCTTACCAGGAATGGGGGACACAATTCGATTCTGGTTCGACAACTGGCTCAACGGAATCAACCCCTATGGACGCTGCCTGGTTGGCATGGGCAGACAAGCCACCAACAATACAAAACCTTGTAAAGAGAGGGTGGCAAGGGGAAAGGAGGCCCTGCTTCTTGTGCGACTTCTTCGAAGAGAATACCGATCATCTATTAATCAAATGTTGTTATTCAGCTAAGCTATGGTCCTACTACACGTTCCTCTTAGGAAGCAAGATCACCCCCACGAAGGTACGAGACCTTTGGGGGGATTCATCAATCGGTATGAAGCTGGGACAACACCTCCAAAAGGGTTGGAACCGCCGTTGGCTGGCCACTTGGAGCCTATGGTCGAGAGGAACTCTAGATGTTTCCAACGATAAAACAACGTGTTTATACAAGCACTCCATCCGATATATTGACTTCCTCTTCCTCCTCGTGGTTCACAAAATAAGACATACGCCACCCAATGTGCACTTAGCTTCCAACATCCGTTGCCTCCATCAAACGCAAATTCCACCCTCACGTGTTTTAACATACATAGGTCAATCCCCAGACGTGGACTTTGATAAGGAGGTGACTGAGGAACCCCACTAGGGATAGGCTACCTGCACCCCACCATCAAACAATGTGGAGGAAATGTAATATTTGGTCCAACAAGGGACTACTGTTTTGGACTTTTAATTATCTCAATAAATGAATGTGGTTTATCCATTTTAAAAACTAAGAGATGATTCTCTTGCAAAATGAGCAGCGAGCAAGATAAGGAAGATTTGAGTCAATTTATAGTCACGATGAGGTGCTAGTGAGGTTCAAGCAATGAACACGAGAGATGTTTCGTTTATTTAGATTGACCACTGAAAAGATATATTTGCATATTAATAATTATTGTTCATTATCCATATATTTAAATGGTTGGCTGGCACACATTATTAGCTCATTGCTATCAAAACTAACCCTTTTTTTTAATTATTGCAAATTAATAAAACTTATATTGAAATTAATTAATTAATTAATTCATTCATTCATTCATTCATATATTAGATTTTACTGGGTGGTTTAATTAAATATAATATTAAATTTTATTTTAATATTAATATATAACATTAAATAAATAAATATATTAGTATATAAAATTGAATATTAATATATAGCATTAAAAAAATTCAAACTCTTATAAATATTAAGTTATTTTTTCAAAAGGTATTTTGGTAAAATTAGTATATAACCTTACCTCCCATTAATTTCAAACCAAATATCACAAGGTTTAAAAACCTCCTTCTACTTTACCTTCTATCCAAATATGGTTCAAAACCTCCTATTACCCTACCTTACTTTACCTTACCTTATTTTATGAAACCC
This sequence comes from Dioscorea zingiberensis, assembly GCA_026586065.1. NCBI lineage: Eukaryota > Viridiplantae > Streptophyta > Magnoliopsida > Dioscoreales > Dioscoreaceae > Dioscorea > Dioscorea zingiberensis. The sequence continues at coordinate 73,261,877 of CM048819.1, read as the reverse complement.
TCCTTCACCTCATCCAAGCAAGCTCTTAGTCCAAACTTCAATTTGAAACAAAATAGTCACCCAACTTCAATTTAATTTCACCGGGAGGTTACCCACCCAATGGATTTCGATTGGGATTAGCTGACGTGGTCACCGGATTGTCCACGTGAACTATCCACGTCAGCCCTAAATATTATAATATTATCTAAAAATAAGTGTTTTAAATTAATTATTTTTAATTACAATCAAATAACATCATTAGATTAATTAACTAAACCCTAACACTAATAATTAATTTAAAATAATTATTTTAATATTTAGGGCTGGCATGGATGATCCACATGGACAATCCGGCAACCACGTTAACTAATCCCAATCGGAATCCATTGGGTGACCGTCAAGTGGAAATATAATTCCTAAAATATGACTATTAATTTACTTGCAGTAACATTGATTACTAAAATCCCCTTTTAAAAATGCATAATTTCGTAAGAGTTTAATGAATCAGTGATTTACCTTAAATGAAAAAAGTAATATTCTCCCCGGTTGGTCCCTCCCTTGTGTCATTCTTTTAAATATTTGGCATAAAGCAACCATGGAGTGTTCAATAACAAATCCCTAGTGAACAACTCTCTTGAGATCCACACACCTTTGCTTCTCCCCACTTGCTAAGTAGGCGAGTGGGGTGAAGTTCCCTGCCAAGGTGGCCGCTCCCCTGCTCAACCAAGTAAGTCACTGGGCTAGGGTGGTTTCCTGTGAAATGTAAAACCAAAGTTTTTGGCAACGGCAGGTGAATCTGAAGGAAAACCATGAGAGGCTTAAAACCCTCAATCATCCGAGATTCAAGCTAGATGGAGCTCTCCAGCGGAAGACACATGAAAGAATGCAAACGGTATTGTATGGCAAGTTTATGGGTAAATCTCTGCCCCTAGACCAGGTTCGCATGGTGCTGATGAATCTATGGAAGGAGTTTGGGCGATTCTCCATTTCAGATATGGCCAACGGTTTCTATTATATTCGTTGTGAATCAACAGAGATGGTGGAGAAGCTGCTGTGGGAGGGACCGTGGTCGGTCAATGGTATGATCCTTTCAACCGATACGTTGGCGTGAAAGGTTTCCAACCAACCTTTGAGAAATTAGAAACGGTTGCGTGCAGGTCCAACTCCATCACTTGCCAATGGAACATTGGGAGACAGATACACTTGAAAGCTTGGGCTCATTGCTGGGAAATGTTCTGAAGATCGATGATCATACCATGAATGTTGATATTCCGTCACTGAATATTGGTAGAGCTAAATATGCCCGCTTATGCATTGAAACTAATCTCTCAAAGCCATTGGAGACAGGGATTTGGGTTGGAGAAGGGGAAGGAGAGACGTTGGTGGCGATCCTATATGAGAAATTGACCTCATTTTGCTTTCGATGTGGAAGGATTGGTCATCTTAAAGATACATGCACCTTTCCGCCCTGCCGTCAGGAAGCCATTAGAACAGAGCATACCAAGTCGATGCTCAATCAAAATGGAGAAGTACAAGATATGCAGCTCGATGGGGCGGGACAGGGCAAGGAAGATATACAAACTCATCTAGATGCTCCGAATATAGAATCGGAGAAGTCCTGCGGCAGTGAGATCTTTGGGACCATGGTTATGATGGCTATCACCGCTCACGCGGCCGCGGTCGAGGTCCGACGAGGGCTCCCAGGGAGCACGCTGGATAGGAACAAAGGGGCCCGCAGCACATGGACACCCGGTCAACGTGTGGAGGACGCGGTGGTCGAGGAGGGTGGACAGGTGGCAGGGGATCCCAGTTTTGTAATGAAGAGAGACCACATCCCGAGGCAAGACATTTGGGAAAACAAATTATCCCAATTGGTAACCAATTGGTAACCCTAGTCACATGATGGAGCTCCAGCCACAACCGCAGGGCGAGGAAGAGGGTTCTTCTTCAGTAGGGGCGCAGGTGGATCAAGATGCTATGGATATGACAGCAATTGTGCCGTTGCCTGAGAAGGAGTTTGCTCAATGTGATACTACCTGACATGTGAGGGCAACATTGATCTTCCACTCGAAGCTCACAACCCCACCCAATCATCACATCACCGACAAGGGACAAATCGTAATATCAATCAGAGGAGGACAACCGCACTGAAAACTGGAGATGCACATGATCGCTTGGTAAGTCGGGTCACAATGGCCCTAGGAACCCCAGATCAGAGACAAGAGAATGAAAAGCAAGGCATGGAAGTGGAAACACAAGATGGGGGAGAGGGAATGGAACCCTTTGATGATGATATGCCCCTGGTGGTGGTACAGAAAGATGCAAAGTTAGCAGCCATTGCTAGACGTGGCAAGCTAAATGATAGCTCGAGCTCAAAGAAGGGTCGTGTATATGAACCTTCAGAGGAAAACTTCAGTGGCCGCCCATGATATGGATTTGGTTTCAATTGCCTTTTTCTTCTTTTTAATATGGTTCTCATGGATGATATTAACCTTCTATGCTGGAATTGTAGGGGTGTTTCGAACCCAAAAACCATTTGCCGAATCAGAGCCCTCATGAGGAAGAATCACCCGGATCTGGTTTGCCTCGTGGAAACCAGGGCTGATGAAACTCGAATTGCTCGATTCTGTGCAAAATTCAACAGATCATAGGAATGGGCGACCATACCCATCTAAAAGGTATGTCCGGTGGTATTATTATTTTTTGGAAAAAAGGCTTTGGGAGAGTTACTCCCATTGCTCAATCGCGGTTTTCTCTGCATTTAGTTTTATCCACAGAAAAACCCAAGGAATGGATTATTTATGTGATTTATAATTCCCAAAACAACCAAATTCAGAGGTCTCTATGGGATGATCTATCGTTAATTTCCATGCTCAATATACCCTGGATTTTGGTGGGGGACTTCAATGCAATCTTGAACTCCACAGAACATAGGGGGGGAACTTTTGACCACTACTCCATCAAATCCAGACATTTCAATGATTTTGTCTCCCGAAATCAATTGTTTGATCTAGGATATCAAGGATCTCCTTATACCTGGTGCAATAATCAAGGGGGCTAGCTAGGAGATGGGCCAGACTAGATAGGTTCTTAGCTAATAATGCTTAGCTCACCAATTTTGACTCCTATTACAACAAACATTTGCCAAGAACTTCCTCAGACCACTCTCCTCTGCTTCTTTCTACAAAATGTTTTACACATATAAACAAAAGGATTTTTCGTTTTGAAAATTTTTGGTTTGATTATGAAAGTTGCCACCAGACTGTTCTCAAAGCTTGGAAATGCAATTCAAGTGCTTCCCCTGCTCAGGCCCTGAGTCATGCCATATGCCGTACTAGGAAGTTTCTCTCTAACTGGAAAAATAATGGCAAGAATTCCCTAGACATTGCTATATCTAAGACTGAGGAAGATATACAACTCCTTGAATCCCTTGAGTCCACCCTTCACTACTCAGACCTGAGCAATATTGCTCTTAGGGGTATGTATAACAAGCATACAGCCTTACTTAGACAGAACCAGCTTAGATGGGCTCAAAGAGCCAGACTTCTTTGGCTAAAAAATGGTGATTATAATACCAAATTCTTCCAACAACATGCCAAAGTTAGAGGACATAGGAACAAGATTTCAGCTATAACCGATGACCATGGAGTTATACACAGTGATAGGTCAAAAATAGAAAGTGTATTTGCTGAATTTTACAAAAAACTGTGGACTACCTCTATCAATGCATCAATGTCTGATCTTATGTATAGCCTACCAAATGATTTGCCTACCCTAAATGATAATGATACGGATTTCCTGATCAGACCTGTCTCTCCTACAGAAGTTTATCAAACACTTAAAAACATGCCAAAGGCGAAAAGCCCTGGTCCTGATGGTTTAAATGTAGAATTTTATTTGTATTATTGGGAGATTGTTAGTGAGCCACTGATTAAAGCCATAGAATTCTTCTTTCAAACCAGCAACCTACCTAACTCATGGGGTAAAACCTTCATAGTACTCATTCCAAAAAAAGAATCCCCTAACAAAGTTAGTGATTATAGACCTATATCCTTGTGCAATGTTTGTTATAAAGTCATATCTAAAATTCTAACAAATAGGCTAAAAGGGGTCATCCATAAGCTCATAGGGCCTGAGCAAAGTGGGTTCCTTGCTGGGAGATCTACATTTGACAATATTATTGCAGTTCAAGAAATGACGCATTCCCTTGAGTTTGATTCTCAGTCCTTACCTAGGATGATGATTAAAGTAGATATAGAAAAGGCATATGATGCCTTGGAATGGAATGCCATTCTTGCTATCCTCAAACTGATGAGATTCCCTGACATTTGGATTCAATGGATCAGAATTTGCATAACCACACCCACATTCTCTTTTTTAATCAATGGACATCCTACTAATTGGATAGCAAGCCAGAGAGGGGTGAGGCAGGGAGATCCTCTCTCCCCCTTCCTGTTCCTGCTGGTTTCTCAGAATCTCTCATCCTTGCTTAATCATGCCCTTAACTTAAATATGGTGCCTGGTTTTGATAACAAATTAAGTAATAATTTCAACCATATGATGTTTGCTGATGATCTTATCATAGTAACTAGAGCTTCTAGATCAGCAGCTAGGAATTGCAAAATGTGCTTGGATTTATATAGAAATTTGACTGGACAAAAGGTTAACCCTGGTAAATCCAACATATACTTACCTAGCTGGTGCAATAAAAAGATTAAAAAGGCCATAGAAGACATCCTAGGAATGGGAGTTGGTGTCTTTCCATTCAAATATTTGGGAGCCTTAATCTCTCCAAAAAGACTTACTACTCAACAGTGGCAACCTTTGATTGACAGAACCAAGCTTAGCCTCAATGCCTGGATTTCATCTACTGTTTCTTTGGCTGGTAGAGCAGTTTTGGCCAACTATTCTCTCATGTCCATTCCAATCTATTCCCTGTCCTACTATGCAGTGCCTGATACCGTGCTGGATGGGATATCCAAATTGGATAGGAATTTCCTTTGGGGGTAAACTTCTTTGAGGCGCATCCCATTCAATCAACTGGAATATTACTACATTATCAAAAACTGAGGGAGGGCTGGGAATCAAGAACTTGAGGCATGCTAAAATAGCATTAATGTCTAAACACATTCTCTCTATTTTAAATCAGGAAACAAGCATTGGGTACATATTTTACATCTCAAGTATGGTCCTCTTAATCCTTGGTCCAATCCTAACTTGGGAAAATCTTCTTGGTTTTATAAAATGCTTTTCAAATCAACATGCATTATTAGATCTAATCTTTGGATCAATAAATGTAATCCTGATGAAACTAGTTTTCTTATGGATCCTTGGGTTTTTGAGATACCTCTCATATTAAAACCCACTTATATCCATATCAATATGGACTTCCCTGTGGAAAGTCTGACAATTTCTGATTTTCTGGATGGAAACTCAATATCTGTTAATGATTTTAGCCAATGTTTTGGTAATCTCCTTGATTGGAATAGGCTACAAACTGCCAAATTTGACTCTAGTTTCCACAGACATTGGGTGTGGCTCCCTGATTCTGTGTCTGGGAAATTGGTAAAAATAGTCTATAGCTATTTCAATCAAGAAAATCACTTACAATCTGACAAATGGGAGGGATGGCATAGACTATGGAGGCTACCAATGGCTCCAAGAGTTAAAGTATTTCTATGGAGACTCTTTCATGGCAGAATCCCCACATTCGAATTTTTCTATAGCTTAAACATTGGTCCTCAAATGGATTGCTTCATGTGTGGATTAGCTAATGAGACCCTGCTCCATATCATGGTTAACTGTCCTGTGGCCAAACAATGTTGGGTATATGTATCTAAACATACAGGTATTAGTACCATTGAACTCAACAAACTGCTGGAGGGGGACTGGCTCATAAAACATAGGTCATCAGAAGGAAAGGAGATAAATCATGCAGCCAAAGCCTTGATCGCCACATGTGCCTGGAGCCTCTAGAAGGCCAAATGTGAGATGGTTTTTAACAGAAAGAAGCTACAAGCCCATCAAATTTTCCAACAGGCACTCAATGCTGTGCAGGAACAACTATGGAGAACCCAAGGACATTTAAGGGAATATTTACTTAACTCTAAATTTCATAATGAGATCACAGTTTTTTGTGACGCTTCATGGTACTCCAATAACGGCCCTTGTGGTGCAGGTTTTGTAGCCATTGAAGGATCTGGAGTGGTACTCTTAGCTGGCTCTAAAGCTATGGTGGCGGAAACAAGCCTGCATGCTGAAATCCTTGTCATGGCTGTTGCTGCGAATCAATGCCTGCAAATGGGGCTGAAGGTCGATTGGATATGCACAGATTGTCCAGCTGCCCTTGATGGAATCAACAGTGACACCACTTCTCACAGCTGGAGTCTGCAGGAAGCTGTGCAATACTTCAAAGATATAGCTGGGACAATATCCAGGATGTAGACCAAATACTGCCCAAGAGATCTCAACAACATTGTTGATGCCTTAGCAAATCACTCTCGGAGGAACTCGGAGCTCTCTATGTTCCATAAGGGAACCGACAAGCCAAGATGGCTGGAAGAATTAATAATGGCAGCTGGATTGCAGTTCTAACCAATGTCTTTTAAGTTTTTGTTTTTTTTTAGTAGCTACACAGCTATGTTATGTAAAAAAAAAAACATATCCCTACAATTCACTTATTCTTATGTTGTTGATCACATTTTCCTAACCTGGTTTGATGCAATTAAGGATGAGTGCATGACAATAGTTAAGTTAGGGGGGGATTCAGCTTCCCTCATCAAACCAAGGCTAGTTATTTATTTATTATATATATATATATATATTTTTTTTTTTTTTTCTCAACAAAGCACTCTAAAGAGGGAGGATATATCTAAAAAGAAAATAATTTGCAATTTTACTTGGGAGGTGCCGGGTGCGCAAGCATAATTCAGCACGTGTAAAAACGCAGATAGATAGATATATAAAGGGCAATTTGCCAAAATGGCCCTGCTCTATTTATTTATTTATTTTTTTGGCCCTAGGTCAAATATATTTGCCAAAATGGCCACAGGCTTAGCGGTCGGCAACCAAAATCTTGACTTCAGATGCAAATCGGCCTTTCAAAGGCCGATTAGCTTAATCAGCATTTGAAAGGCCGATTTGCTCCATACACCATGAAAAAGAGCTCTATGGAGCTAATCGGCATTTGAAAGGCCGATTAGCTTCAAAGAAGCCCTCTTCCTGGGTTGTGTGGAGCTAATCGGCCTTTGAAATGCCGATTAGTCTAAAGATCATCTTTGGAGCTAATCGGCATTTGAAAGGCCGATTAGCTTCAAAGAAGTGCTCTACATTGGTTGTGTTGAGCTAATGCGGCATTTCAAAGGCGATTAGCTTCAGAGAACTATGTTTGGAGCCGACGGCATTTGAAAGGCCGATTAGCTTCAAAAGTCCCCCTTCATTTGGATTGAGCTAATCGGCCTTTGAAAGGCCGATTAGCTCTAGAACATCATCTTCGAAATGATCACCTTTGAAAGGCCGATTTGCATCTGAGTAAGACTTTTGGTTCTTCACCTTGTGATCACAAGGCCTGCGCCATTTTGGCAAATATATTTGACCTAGGGCCAAAAAAATAAATAAATAAATAGAGCAGGGCCATTTTGGCAAATTGCCCATATATAAATCTAGTAATTAAATCAGAATTGTGAGTTGAATTACTAATTTTCAATTATCACTAAAAACAAAATAAAACAAAACAAAATAAAATAAAATAAAAGGAACAGAGGGAGGTCAAGAGAGAGTTTCGTTTCTCACCCTCTTCCTTTTTATTGTCTCTCTCTCTCAATCAGCATCTTCTCTCCCGGCGCGCGGAGAGAAGAGAGAAAGGCGAGAGGAGAGGTGGCCAACTCTCTTATCATTCTTCTCAATAAAGCTCCCTCCTTTTATTCTCCTGCATCCTTTCTCGGATTCCTCGATCGCCATCATGAACGAGAAGGCCTCCGTCTCCAAGGAGCTTAATGCGAAACATAAAAAGGTTATTTTTCTTTTTTTTCTCTCCTTGATCTCTCGATCTATGCTCTCAGACCATGTTTTTACGATTGTCATCGCCGAAAGATGCGATTTTTTTTTTTCATCTCTTATCACCGAAAGTTATTGAATTTTGAGATCTACGTTTCAGGTTCGTTCTTGATCTAGTTATTTCTGTGATTGACTTCTGGTATCCAGATGTCTTCCGGAGGTTATTGGTTCTGAGTGTATGTGGCCATAAAATTTAGATCCTCTTGTGGTTTGATCTCACGAAGTTAGGACCGGCCATCTGTTTTTTCCTTTTTTCTTTTACAGTTTCGCCGAGAAACCTCCAGTTTTGATCTTATTGCACTGAGAGTAAGGAGGGCTAATTCCATGACGATTCCTGCTTTAACCTTGCAATCCGCTCATTGACATGAAAGATTTTCTTTTTGTATTTCCCACGGAGAATTCTTCGTTTCTCTTATTGAAAAGATTCACACACCAACACTGTTCATACTACTTGTATTTTATTGTAGTTTTGTTTTTTGATATCCAGTTGATGTTCTTTGGTGTCAAACAATTTAATGCATCAGATGCTGTCTGATACTTGCATCCTTGGTGTTGTGTGGTTTTGTTTGTAAAATAATATGATCTGGTTGATTGCTTAAACTTATCATGGAGCCCTGTTAATTGCAGGCAGTTTCTGTAGTTAATCACTTCCGGTTTCTCTACTTTAAAACTTGTTTAATTGTCTACTGAAAATCTTATCAAGTTGAATTACTTGCTTCCTTTTTGATTAACTAACTACGTCTACTGAAGTTGGCCGTTCTTTTATTCAGTTATGATTAATTTATTCTATTTGGAGCAATAATTTGCAGATACTGGAGGGGCTGCTTAAATTGCCAGAAAACAGGGAATGTGCCGATTGCAAAGCCAAGTAAGAACTAAAGATCAGACTTGCCATGCAGTATTTAGTGGATGCTATCAGACGTATTGGAAGTCTTTTTTTTTTCAGTTAAAAATATATTATCAAGTCAATACTTTATTATCTCCTTTCAGGGGTCCACGCTGGGCAAGTGTGAATCTTGGGATCTTTATATGCATGCAGTGTTCTGGAATCCATAGAAGTTTGGGGGTACACATATCTAAGGTCATACCTTATTTCTAAATCATGACACAGGTCTTTTGAGTAATAAACTTGCTTTTATGGTGGAATGAAAGTTGTTTAAGTTGATACTTTCTTAATCAGACTACCTTGTACAATGAGTTAACAAATTCATATGCTAAAGATCTGTTGCTTTTGAGGATTGTTTCATTTGCTTTAGCAGCATGTGCTTTTACTTGTGTTGCTTCTTAAATCTACTTTCTATTAAAAACTGGCATGGATAATCCTTACATGAAGAAATTGTGAAAACCTTGTTAATAGCATTTGAGATTTCCTTATGCCTTTACAAAATGTGACTAATAAAAGCTATTTATGAAAGCAAAACATGATAAATATGAAATAATGCGTAAAGCTCCTGACTTTCCATGCACACACAGAGGTAGGTGTTGGAGTGAGGTTGCCTTTCAAATATTTGGTGTGGCTCAAGTACACCATGGTTAAGCATTCATGATTTAGTTTATTGATATGGACCTCTTCTGCATATTCCTAACCAATTGATGGTTTTGCAGTAACTTACTGTTGATGTCTATATCTATCTTTATCACTTCTGAATGTCATTATGGCTAAAGTTGATTGGTCTTTCCACTAGGGGTTCTTTAGTTTTGCAGCAATCCACATGAACGTAACCTGTGTATCTGACTTGTGATAGTGTTCATATTGACGAAAGACTAATACTTTATGATTTTAGGAGTTATAACTTATTCAATATGTATGATTATTTGAAACTATTTATTGGAATATTCATGATTAGGAAAAGTATACTTGTATCTTACTTCACTTGATTATGCGTCTGGTGACTAATTCAGGTCAGGTCTGCAACGCTGGATACATGGCTTCCAGAGCAAGTTGCTTTTATTCAATGTAAATAAGTTGACCTCTTCCTTCAGGCTCTTTTCTGCCACCTTTCCGAGCTTTTTGGTTTTTATTCAAATACTATAGCAGAAAGAAGCCATGTGACAATACTGATGTATTATTTTGGTTCTATTGGTTCTATTTTGCAGCCATGGGGAATGAAAAGTCAAATAGTTACTGGGAAGCAGAATTGCCTCCAAATTACGATAGAGTTGGCATTGAAAATTTTATCCGTGCAAAGTATGAGAAGTTTCATCTTATTACCTGAGTAGTCCTCTTTCTCTTTCATCTTGAGGTTTCCTGCAACAACTGGCTCACTCTGTAGACATCCTTAAAATTTTCGAATTGCCAGATATGAAGATAAAAGATGGATACCCAGAGATGAAAAATCAAGGCCTCCTTCAAGGGGCCGAGAAGAAACGACTTTTGATCATAGGCGGAAGCCGAGGGAGAGAAATGGAAACAGTTTAAGTAACAAGTTAGAGTCTTCTGAGGAGCGCAGGCTTCCTTCTCACACTGCGAAGAAAGCCATTTCATTGCCTCCTAAAGTTTCAAACCAGGTAGAACTTAATTTCTACATATTTTAAAGAATAGTGCACTTGGTCCTTTTTCCTTCAGTGCAAATGCAACTGGCTCTCCATAGCTACTTATTTTTGGATAGCCTATGCATATCCCTCAAGATATGATTTTTTTGGACTTCTCCAAGCTTGGTCAACATAGTGTATACTGATCTAAGACTCGAGTGCCAAAGATGACGTGCAAATGTATGGATATTGGTTTTCCCAGATGATTGTGTTTAATCATGAAGTTATAGCCTAGATGGATCAGTTTCTACATATGGCAGTTTTATATTCTAATTGATGCCCTCGATTTTCATTAAGAGGAAATGATTTAAATGTGATTCAGTTTCCCGAACGGAGGTGGAGCTTGGTTGCTGGAGAAATCTTCTGGGATCTTTTTACGGACTATTGTCATTTGCATTTATGATTACTGCTTCCTTCCTTTAATGTGAAGATCACAAATCATGAAATTAAGATTGCCAATATTAATCAAACTGCTGCCCCCTATTTAAACGTGGGCTATATGACTCCTTTCTTAATATATATGCTTGAATTGGTTTAACATATGCTAACTGAAAGATGAGAGAAGCATGTTTTAAGATGTTGGATTTGTTTTGGACTCAATTGTCATGCTCGTCAAACGAGTGCGCTAATCTCACTCTCCAAAATGCTGTATAAGCTTCCTATGTTGTTGGATATTTGAGTCTTAGCTAATTGAGTTATATTACTTTTAAATGATATCTTCATATTGTGATATCTAGATTCTACTGTATGTTCCCTGATATGGCTCAATGTAAAACCAGGTTTCTTCAGAGACTAACTTGGCCAAGTGTGACTCTCCACAAACTCCAGAGACAGCTCCTGCAAAAGTTGATTCTCCACCTATTACAATTGATAACTCACCTACCAAGGTTGACAGTCCACCTGTTCCACCCTCCAAAGTTGATACTCCACCCATACCACCTGCAAAGGTCGATTATGCAACTGATCTCTTTAACATGCTTACTGTGGATGTCCCTAGCGAAACCGGATCTAAATCATCTTCGGCTGATGATACTGCATGGGCAGGATTCCAGTGTAAATTTTATTCCTTCTTCATGATCTTATGAATAGTTAAGGATGCATTCCTATTATTTAATATCTGATGCCTGCTTTCAAGATCAGATATACAGATTTAAAGCATTAGTCTTCCAATACAAGTTCAAAAACACAATGTCAGTTATTATTCCTTTTCTTTGTTGTACCTTGTGTGCTTTAGTCACTAATGAGTTTTTATGCCTTGATATTAATGTCTTTACTTATATTGTTTCTGGTGACAACCTCTATTAATTCTTGCAACCTGCAGCTGCTGAAGCCACCACTGCTACAAATAGTGGCACTAAAACAAATCCAGTTGAAAGCAAAATCCAGACTGCTGGGGTTGAAGATTTATTCACAGCTTCACCACCAGTGGCACAACCTTTGGCTCCAACAAAATCTCAGGCAACTGTAAAGAATGATATCCTGAGCCTCTTTGAAAAGGTCTATGTTGCTCCTAAAAATAGTGTGGATAAATTTGCTAGATTATTTACTTATAGACAGTATGACTGATAATACACATTCTGCACATATCATAGCCACTGTTGACTTCCTGCTTAATTCATTCTAGTTAAACGTTTGGCCTGCCACCTTATGATCTAGGTTCTGGGCTGTGCTAACTCTTAAGAAAGTGGATCTGCTCATAGCGTGGAGTGTCCAGTCTGGATTTGATATAGTTTTATCGATCTTTAGTGTTTTCTTGGTTTTGAATAAAAGAAGCAAAACTATCACAAATTTGTTGTTGGTGTACTGCAGTCCAATATAGCATCACCATACTCCATGCATCAACAGCAGCTTGCAATTCTTTCACAGCAACAGGCTGCTCTCATGGCTGCTGCTCAATCTTCTGGTACCACCTCGCCCGCGATTCCTCATCCCCAGAATGGGAGTTCCCCCATACAAAACTGGTCAAATATTGGTTATAATATACCAGCAAGGGCGCCCATAGTTGGACAAAATAGCGCTAACTTGAGTCAGGTAATGCAGTTTGGGAACACAAGGGCAGCCCATCCTTATGGAAGTTATGGATTGCACCCCTCACCTCCCAGGTAATTTGTCCACCCTTTATTAGCATTCTCTTTTCAGAAGTTGACTTCATACTGCTGTAGCCTGTACATAGATAGGATTTGGGCCCTCTTCTCCTCAAAGCTTATGCAGCCTTCTAGTTCCGCGTTCAGAAATATTTCATAATTTTCTTGGTTGATATAGAGTTTATTTTTGATAAGTTATGTATTTGGTTTGACATTTGCAAGGTTTAATTTAGTGTAAACGATCACTATTCTACACTAGTTTTAGCACTGCATGATTTGGATGTTAAGGATGAGCTTCAAGCTTCATACACATTTGTACCTTTTAACCATGGATCATTCATCTTGGTTTTCAGCTTGCTGCTAATGTCTCTTTCCCTTGCAGTACATGCCCCATCGGGCCCAACAATGGGACGACCAATGGGGTTGCAGGCAGGCCCCCTGCTCCATCTGTGACCCCAACACGATCAGGCAATGATTATGACTTCTCATCATTAACTCAAGGGATGTTCTCCAAACATTGAAATTATCTGCAGCATTAGCCAGAGTGGATACTTCTTCCTGGCAGACCGATGGTTTATAATGATAAGGCACATCAGTTGAGGTTCACCTGCACACTTGGCTGCCAACTCCTTGCAGAGGCAGTTAAACATTTCTTGTTGCGTTCATTTGTATTGAGTAGCTTTTCAGGACTAGTGAATATATAAGCATTATTTATCGGGTTTGTGATGGTTGGAGATCTTCCCTGAAGGGAGATGCTGTTGGTATTATTTCCAAGAATGGGAATGAAAATTATTTTGTCAGTTTGGAAGTACATAAATGACCCGGGGACATAACGGGCACAATTGGGTGGAGCAATGACATAGAGTTTCTAATGCAATTGCCTGCTATAGATATAATCTTTTCATATATTTTCTGGATTCCATGTTAAAAGCATGCAGAATTTTGTGAAACGTTCTAGTTTGCTTTGATAGTTGACTATGTTGGTTGCATGTGTAACTACCATCAGACTGCAAAAGAAAAAAGCAGAAAAGATTTTTGGTTATTCACACAATTTATTTCACTGCCAGTGCCCACTGCCCATCAGCTTCAAGGGACACTGCTTTTTTTTTATTGCCTGCCTTGTCTTTTGACTTGGCTTAGATGCAAGCAGATCAGATCTTGTATTTCTTGCAGGATTCCACAAACAGGTTATGTTGATGAATGAAATTTATGGATGCTTAGGGTAAAAGTAAGGCTCTTGTACCATTGATTCTGAAGACACTTCGACTTGCATGTTTTCCTGACGAATGATAAGCTGCCATCAGACTAAGCGTGTCTGTCTGAGACTCACTTTTTCCATGCTGGTCGGTTCTGTACTCTTTTGACACTTGTAACCGGCGAGGCCTGGAGAGCCATGTTCATATGTGGCAAGTCCTGCCAAAACAATCATCAGGTTTTGACTTTATTAAGTTATAGTGCGTCAATTGGATTGTAATTCCATGGTTATAAAGATGTTTCCCTGTTTACTAGTCTGGGGAATAACAATATTGTCAAACTTGGAGGTGGTTCCATGTACTTTTTTTTTATTTAAAAAGCCAATGTAGTAAGAGCAGCACCGGCGGCTTGCGGAAGAACTGACAATAACAGGTGTGTTGGAAGCCAGTCGAACAGAGTCTGAAACACTGATGCTCTCCTCCCTCAATAAGTCCATGATCATCATCATTGAGATGATATTGATCAAAAAAGCAAGTTTGTGGAAATAATGCTTGTCTGATTAGATGCATGGTTAATAGCAAACCAAATCAGACTTTTACTTGGATTATTAGTTAGGGCGGTGAGCAGTGGCACTGAGATAGCGACATAATAATGCAAAACATGCTACAGTATCAGATCATCTCTTGCTACTTTTCCCTATAAATCCCTCTCCTCTCCTCTCCTCTCCTTTCAAAACGCTTCCGCCATTGTAGAGAGAGAGAGAGAGAGAGAGAGAGAGAGAGAGAGTGTGGGTCTCTTGATAAAAGAAAAAAGAGTCTCTTGATCATGGTGGGAGCTATCTTTTCGATGAGAGTGACTCTGGCTTCGGTGGCGGTGGCATCAACGGCGGTGATGCTCCGGCTGTCGGGTTCCTCATTTGTAGGTTTTCTATCCTCCGAGGTCCCCCGAATGTATGGCTCGTTGCTCTCGTGGCTCACGCCGCCTTATCTCTACTTCATCATCAACGGCATCATCATCTCCATCGCTGCTTCCTCGAGGTTTCAAAAGGCTGTGACAGAGGAGGTCGATCCTGCGCAGAATGAGAACGGAGTGGAGGCCGTGGACATAGGGGAGTCTCAGGAAACCGGAGTCGGGGTGGTTCCCGGAGATGGCGTGTGCAAGGGAAGGGAGGAAGAGGAGGAGTTTGTTCATAGACGGAGAGTATATCAGAGTGATATTCATATCCCAATGGGGCATTCGCTAGCAGAGGTTAAACCACTGGTCTCCTCTCGCTTCGGGAATCACCGGAAGAGCGTCAAACCCAGTAGTCTTGATGGTACCATTCCAAAACCTTAATGTTATTAATTATCTCACTAAATTAATGAAAACATAAAATATATATAAGACACGTAATTAATTAATCTGCATCTGAGCTCATGTTCCAAAACCTCTCGAAATAATTAAATTAAAGATGCTCCGATCGAAGTAGTTCCCTGTTACTCTGTTAGTGTATATCCTTGCTACCGTGGCCAAGAGGTCAGCATATTTCAGTTCGCGTAATAGCAGGCAGTTCTACTTGCCCTTTTTTTTTTAAATTTATTTAATTTTTATTTTTTTCTGAATCTCTGTTGGGTGACATGGCACTAAAGTTGAGTAAAATTTTGATTTTGAAACAGGCAAGACTGTGGGCGTGGCTCGTTCTAAGAGGAACGAGACGCTGGAGAGCACGTGGAGGACAATAACTGACGGGCGGACGGTCCCACTGGCCCGCCACCTGAACAAGTCAACCACGTGGGATGTCATTCACCGCGGCCTCGTCCGTGAGGGCTCAAGCCATGCCTCCTCCCCGGTGATGAAGGCGGAGACCTTCAACCAACGGCTGCCAACGTCACCAGGAGGACCATCGTCTGCGGGGAGACTCCGCCGGGAGCCATCACTGGGTCAAGACGACATCAACCGGCGGGTGGAGGCCTTCATTAACAAGTTCAACGAGGAGATGCGGTTGCAGCGCGAGGAGTCACTCAACCACTACCTCCAGATGATCAATGGCGCAAGCCAGTGATTTCACCTCTCTGTCTCTCTCTCTTCCTATGCCTTGCAATAATGAGTGGAATCTGTAAGTTTGAAGCTGCGGTGATCTAATGATTCGATCTTGTACTTTGTGACAGATGAGGATTTAAAAGCCAATGTTTTTTGTTTTATCATGCATGTAAAGAAATCTGCCCTGGTCCGGTTAATCTGTGGCCACTGCTACCCTATGTTCTTTAATTAATGTGTATGCGCGGTACATGACTACACGATGGTGGGAGTTAGAAGTTCTATCTTGAATTTATGAGTCTATGACCAGGAAAAATTAATGAAGATCTAGTACTTCTAGTTAATAGATAAAAAGGACAAATACAGTCAAGGATCACAACACTTGAAAAACATAAATATTCCGAGTCTGATGCATGAAGATGGTATACTCTTGTTCTCCTATGCTGTAGTTATAGCATTCCTAGCTTGGAGGTGTTCTATTGATCGCACTGAATTCAGTTGGATTAGATGACATTTTAGGCTTTCTTCTTGAAGCTGCAAGGACAGAAACAACAAATATTTGAGTTCAACATACATTACTATATATGGCAGGTCCCCAGTAAAATTTGAACCAATGGACAATATGCAGCTTGTTGCAACCTGGAAAGAGGAGATCAAACTTAGCACTTCAGAGCCTTCCTCCAATAGAGATTTCTCTTCACTAACCACCTGGGCGAGTTCTGAGAGTAACGGGACCGTCTTCTCAACCTGTTAATCACAGTGTTTCAAGTATTTAGTTATACGACAGAATTTCCCGTTATCAGATTGAAACCTTATTCCTTACAAATCATACCATAGGACTGAAAATGCCTACTGTAGTCTTGATTGTTGAAGTCAAATCATTTGTCTGTCGAAGAGCAGCGGACAAAATCTGGGGATCTACCTGTGAAGGCCAAGGAGATATACATAACTCTGACTACCAACGGTATATGATGAGAAAATTGAGCAGTACTGTCAGCATGATGGAGAGCTTACGAACGTACTTTGGCTCCTTCTATTAGAGGTAACCTACAGACTACTGATTGTAAGCTGTCCCTGGTGGTGGACAGTGCCGCCGCATGTTGCCTATCACTATCATTCCATCTGTCCAACAGCTTAACCTGCAACATGTACGTATACATTAACAACAGATCGATACCACACGAACATCACTGATTTATATATCAATGAGATATATATACAGTTCCCTGACGTAGACGTAGACGTAGACATGAATATATATATAATTAAAATACCTGATAAGAGAGAATGGTGTTAATCTTGAGACCGAGCTTCTCCTTGTGAAGCTGCAACTGCTTTTGGGCCACGGAAATCTGGAGCTTTGATAGAGCTGCCCATGCGCCAATCAGAACACTCTGCAAGCAAAGTCAAAACACAGGGGGGGGTGGGGGGGCATGCAAGTGCGTGTCAGTTAGACGAATATTTCCAGTTCTTTGTTAGCGGGATGTAGACCCAAATCAGTTAGCCACCTAGTCCCAAAATTTGAATTTCTGTTGCGGTACCTGGGCAACAGCCCCCTTGGCGCGTCTGGAAGCGTCCGATCTCGCGTTCACGAATCTCCACTGCATCAGACGGTTGTGGGCCATCTTAAAGTGATGGCCGGCCTCGCCAGCCGCCATCCCCGGCGACCCATTCCCGAACGAGGACGTGGGTGTCAGCGTCGGTGAACCCGACTTTTTCCTGAAGAGATCCAACCCCAGACTAAGAATGTTCCCCACGCTTCCTCCTCCTCCTTTTCCCTTCCCAGGGCTCGGCGGCCGGAGGTTTGAGAAAGACCGGAGCCCCGCCGCCGCGGGACGTGCATTGCCGTCCACTAGCGGCGGAGATCCGGACCGCCTTCCTGCTGACAGAGCCCAGGCGGACCCTGAACTCGTCCGACGAATTGCCGGCGGAGCCAGCTTCATTGTGGGGTTCATCTCCGCGGATTTTGATTCCTGGTTCTTGTCGTCGTTGTGGTGGTAGATGTTGCGGTTGGGGCGGGGGGCGCGTGGGTTTGGGATCCTGTTAGAGTTGTCGCTGCGCTCCGACTCGAAGGAGGGGATGTCCAGGAGGAAGTCGCTCTTCCGGCGGGAGGAGGCCAGGGCGTTCTCGTCGACGGAGATGCGGGCGGCAGTGGGGACGGAGGAGGTGGAGGAGGGAGGGGAGTCGGGCTTAGACGATGAGCGGGGAAAGAGGAGCTTGTTTCCGATGTAGCGCATGGAGCCACCGATGGGACGGTGGTTCTCCTTGCTACTTTTCTTCTTGATCTTGCGGTCTTCCTTATCATGTTCTAGTTCATCTCTGCTGCTCCGCTCTTCGTCCAAGCGGCGGAACTCGGAGCTGCTACGCTGGCGGGAGATAGAGATGGGGGGCTCCGGAGGGGTGTGGGAGGGGGGAGGCCGGCGATGAGCGAGGTCGCTAAGGCGGTCATTGCCTAGGTGGTCGGCCAGAGTACCGGAGCGACGGAATGAGGAAGAGGAGGGCCAAAGTCCGCGGGTGGGTGCGGTGGGGAGTTCGTCGGACGAGGAGGGAGGGCGGGGTTTTCGGGAGGTGGGGGCTTCGATGGGGATGGACTTGCGGCGGAGAGGAGAGAGATTGCGAGAGGAGTCCAGGGGGAGGGACTCTCGGGATCCGGTGCGGTGGTGTTTCTCCATCCTAGCTAGCTAGTCTTGGTTTCTTCTGATCAGGAGAGAAAGATGACTACGGAGATGAGATGTGAATTCTGAAGAAGAAGAAGGCCTGTCTTGGTCTTGGACCTCTTGGTCTTGGTCTTGGCGGGAGAAATCAGTTCATTGCCCGATTGCCGGCCCACAATTCTGTTTACCACGTCGTTAGTAACTGTCACGTGTGGAGAGAGGAGGATGATTATTGATTGATTAGGCTGAAACTTGATAGATGAGACAAGTAGTAAATACCGCATGACTCCTCAAGTGCCGGCAGCCGATAGGACCTATGCATTGTTTAGTTTATGAATCTTTCTTTGTATTTTCCTTTAACATATACCTCTCCGCTCGCTCTAGTGTCAAGCAAGCTCTGATCACCAAGGTCTTAATTAAAAACAAGCAACTATCTGCAGTCTGAATGCAGAGTGAGTGTGCTATCCCCTCCGTGTCATCTCATCTGTATTCTGTGTGCGACAAAAGGATACCAAGCTCTCTCTGTCAGGCAGCTCTGCCAATTGGAATTATCCAATGATTCCCGAGGCTCACATCAAGCTTACCCACCCACATGGGGAGCACCATCGATACTCTTTGCAGGCATATGTATGTTTTTTTCTATTTCACTGGTTTGCCGGCCCGATCTTGATGGCACAGGACTCATGATAGTTCAAACCAAGTCAACAACAGTCCCTAATCTAATAAACAAATCCAACCAGCCAGTCCTCACTTTGATTTCTCTAATAAGATTGTCCTAAGGTTATGTCAACTACAGAAGAAGAAACAGAAAAAAAAAAAAAAAAAGATCCAGGGATGGGTCAGTTATTTCCTGCTTTAAGGTTAAAAAAAGAAGCCTTGTTCAACTTGGGCTGGAGAAATGGGCAAAGAAACCAGAAAACTACAGCTGATGCACCAAAGAGTCTACACAAGCTTTACAAGGCGCTACATTGAGAGGACTGCAAGACTGTTGAGTCTCTGCAAGCTACCAAAGCTTATCAGCTGCTTCTCAATGGCACTACTTAGATGGAAATGAGTTTGCAAATATTCTCCTCCATCCTGAGTTGCGATGCATGATGAAAAGATGATGAAATGATGTTTGATAAATCTAGGGAACAAGTATACATCCAGATCATCTGGGAGAGAATATGGTGGCCAAACCCTTGTCCACTGTCAAATGGATGGGAGGGCCATAAGCCATCAGATCTTCTTGTTGATGGCACTCATATGTCCCTTCTCCCCTTGCAATAACCTCACCATCTGAATCGATTATACCACCCTTTGTTGGACTCCCTACACGTTGACCAGGCTCTAGCTGAAATGCCTTCACCTGCAATTTTGAAAGGGAAGAAATGAGTGGCAAAATTAAGATTCTAAGTTGAGTAATTGAAAAGTAGATTACACATCGATTTTACAAAGCCCAACAGAAATTACTTGGTCAATTCTGAAGTTGAGATGTTTCAAGATCAAAGCTATGGGAAGTACCGGAAACAGAGCTACTTTTGAATTTTAAGTAACCACTATGCATTATCAGGTAGGATGGCCCAATCAAAACAAGCTCACAATAAAAGCAACAAACCAAACACGATAAATTTCAAAACCCCTCTAAAGCCATTAGAATCTCAATATTAACTTAATCAAAATCGATGGACGTTCTAGCCAAAATGTCAAGGTCAAAAAGCATACCTTGAGATACATAACATGAGGAGATTTCACATGGCTACCATCTTTCATCTTCAAGAGAAGTGACATAAAGGCTGACTTTGGACAATCCTTGATTATGACCACATCTAAGTAGCCATCCGAAAACTGCAATGTCAGGTGGCAAAACTCGTATAGGTTAGAAGTCAAAAATAAAGGAAAAGGAAAAGGGGGAAAAAGAAAGAAAGAAACACCAATAGCATGGATGTTTTTATCCAAAGGAAAAATTTTAAACTAATAATGCACACACAGCACAAGCGCTATGTGTACAAATCACACATCTTGTAAATTTTTATGAGTAAATAAACTTAGGCAGAAAAAATGAACACAAGTAGGTATAGGGCTAATCTTGCACCACACCTACATTTATAAAGCAATAAGTACAACTTAAGCTGCATTAAGTACACTAACCTTTTCAGTGACTGAGTCTACAAAGTCACTGACCAGTAGAGTAGAAGTCACACATGCTTGCAACAAGTACAGATTGTAAATATTAATATTCCTAGTTTTGTGGGAATTTTGGCCTTCCAGTATAACAAAGAAGCACATGTAGACACTTGACGCTTAGTTAAGATGAACCATATAAATGTTCCTTTAGGGTTGGCCATAGTAACAAACTGCATTAAATCATATTATCGTGAAAGCATAAATATTAAGAATACGAAGAAAAGCACTACCTTGGCTTCAGGTGCAGGCATGACGTCTTCACAAGACCAAGGCACATTGTTAAGCCAAACCAAAATAAAAGGACCCTTGATTGATCTCCACTCAAGATCCTCCAAAGAAGTTTTAGGGCCTGTATAACCACATTGATGATATCTAGCATCATCCCGACAAACTTGTTCAGAAATCCCATCCTTGCAGATTTCACTTTGTTTTGCACGTTCCCCGTAAACTTCATATCCAGGAGCTGGTACAAATTGAACATGTCCATGATATTTTCGCAAGCTCATCACACGCAAAAAACACTGGAAACAACAAAAATTTCCACAATAAGCAACTATAGACAGGTGAAGAAATGGTGATCGTAGCTCAATACTTGAGACAAGACAAGCTGAAATATTAATTTGAGGAGTATCAACATCTTCATTTACACAAGGTTCCTAACACCAGTTCATTTGAGAGAAATGGTTGGGATTAATAGAACAGTAAGGAAGATGCATGATATGCTTTATCATGGGAGATAAAAATCATTAGATACGGGATTGGAAATTTCAAGATTAGCACATTTGAACTTCAAAGAAATAAGGGTAAAATGATAATATACTGCACAATGCTAATTGAATCACATGAGAATAAGCTAAGCATACATAAAAGTCCAGGCTTAGCACTGCCCATCCACCTATACTTCTCTGACTCAATATCCACATCAGCCACAAAACCTGCAAAATCATTATGAGCTTACACTATTAGACCAACACACCAACAGTATCTGCAGCAAAATGTCAAACTTGTGCTAATTAAACTTTGAAGTATAAGCATTATCCTGAAAAAATACAGAAGAGACGAAAGCAGCAGAAACATAACCATAGCTACTAGTATCAGGAGGTAAGACACTAGGTATTTTGCATACCCCAAGTAAGCATCAAGACACTGAAAAATCTTGCCTCTCCTTGTAAAACTGTAGTAACATCCAATGAGCGCTTGTGACCTGTGAAGTTGGGAAAAAATTCTTTCAAAGGACAATTTCAATCGAAAGAGCAGCGAAACTCGATTTTCATGGCATCATTAACCAATTAAAAAAATTGAATAATCGAGTAAACATTTTACCCCTAATAATTGCAAATACAGCATTAGATATAGAGTAAACACCACCAACTGCATCCAGGAGTGATTTTGCCATGCCATTACCAGTACCTGGGAAACAATTTAACATCAAGAACAGAACCTGAAGCACTTCAAGTCAAATCTATGATATAATTTATAGCATTGTCACCAACATAAGTTTGGTTATTTCCACAAGTTAATAAACGAAAATACCAATATAGAACATATGAAATGACAAAATTAGGGACTATAATGATGCACCTATAACAAATGCAATCCATTACTTGGCCTAGACATAAATGTTGTTGCCTTGTGACCCAGAGGTCACTGGTTTGAGTCGTGGAAACAACCTTTTGCTTTAGAAACAGGGTAAGGCTGCGTACAATACACCCAAGTGGTTTGACCTTTTTCCGAACCCTGCACAATTTGTAGCACCAGGTTGTCCTTTTTTTAAATAAAAAGAACGGAATGCTGGTGTCATGAAGGTTCTAGTATTATTTACTTATTTATTTATTTTACTGTGGCATAGTAAAGCATTAAACTGCAGTGCAACCAAATGAATCCACACACCAAGGAAGTTCATCAATAATGGAAAACCCAAGCTTTGTTCCATCTGGTTTATTTGCATATCCCATCTAATTAAGTTTGAGCAACAACTAACATAATCTCAATCATGGCTACTTAAGGTGAAGTCATTATAAATTAATCTCAACCATCACACTGGAAAGTAATCTTTCTAGAAGTTAAAAATAGACATAGGGAAGGCATGTCATGATTTAGATCATATTTGCACTTTGAATTCTAAACAGTCTATGAATAACTTTGAATTCTTGGACATACAGGGTGAAAACACATACCTGCAGGAACTATCCCTAGAGGAACTTTGATTGCAGTATCCCAATCATCTCTTTGAAGCAACCCATTAACTACCTATAGAGAATGTTTAAGACTTAGAAAGAGATAAGGTGAAAATTTTAAGAAAGCACAATTTCCTGAATACAGAGGAATTCCAAACTCGCCAAGTATTTTACAGATCAAAGAGAATCCAATTTGAATGTGTATATCTGATGACAAGAAACCATAAGAAGCAAGACCAATTCAATTCCCAAGCATTCAAATAGCAGACACATTGACCAACCTCAACAAGGACCCCATCTCCGCTTACACATACAATCCCATCAAACTTTAGAAGCTCCAATTTGCGTGCAATTTCTTGAGCATGAAGCTGGTAGTTTGTTTCTGAAATTGAAGTACATTTTGAGAAGTTATTTAAGAACTTTGATTCATTATTGCTATCTAGAGCATAGATTCAACAAACAAAACTAAGGAGAGTGAAATGCAATTGAAGTTATTACAAAAACCTGCCAACCTTGCAATGTGTAAAGGATATCAGAAGCTTCAAGTAGGGGTTTAACTTCATTGTGAAATATTTTTCGGCGCATCTCTTTCCACCATATGGGTTCAATAAAATAAACAACCGCTTAGGTCGACCTGCAATGAGTTAAGGGTTAGTTTAGAACCAAAGGTCAAGAGGAGAAAATCAGATATATGTGGATTCCATTGCAAGTGGCAAACAGTGAGTCAGAAAATATTAAACAAAAATAAAGTCAGGCCATGAGAAGAGGGAAAGCTATTAAAACAGGGAAACTATGTACTTGCCAGAAGACCGGGACAATAATCAATAGAGAGTTTTATCATAACATATGAAAACGCAGTACAGGCTCCAAATTTTCAAAAGTTTAGCAATTTTTTTTATTATCTAAAAGTAAGTAGTAAAAAAATAAATAATAAACCATGTATTGGGTAAATACTTCATCAGAATAAAAGTCATGAAAAAGAACCCTTGAAAAGACAAATGAAAACAGAGTGAAAGCTTTAGAAACAATCAACTTGGAATTGTCAGTTGAACGGGCAGATTACAGTAGCCACGGAGAGGTTAGACAAGTGAGGAAAGGGTGAAGACTTGTCCACTGGCAATTCAGTGCCACGTGAAAAAGAAAATTATGACAAGAAAATTATTGATTTTGGTCAAAAACTAATTTTGAGCTTATTATTCTTCAATATTATCACATTAATCAATCATGCGACATAACTAGAGATAACAGGAAGAATATTGTGATTAAAAACAATCCAAATTTTACGGAAGGAAAAGAGAATATCAGATCCAATACCAGAGTTCCAGCAAAATCCTCATGGTTCAATCTAAGTAACACTCATGGCGTGAGCAGTATGGTCAAAATAAAAAGCAAAAGTAAAAATCAAAAATCCAGAATATTCCAAAAAAAAAAAAAAAAAGGAGTTGTAGAAAGAATAAGCTCTGCAACTAGGATCAAGAAGGGTACCAAATGAATTGATGAGATCACGGAGTTTCTCACTCCAAAGCAGAGCACACTCCTCATTCGGCATCTCTAGCACAAAATCTTTTCTCATACCCTTTCCGTTGCTCTTGCCACAAGATAGCGCCTTCAATACCCCTACAAACGCCTTAACCGTAATCCTTGTCCCCTGAGTCTCGAATCCTAGCACCTCCGACTCCACTTCCAAACACCGCTCCCCTCCGCTCCGCCATCGGAGCTTGCCAACGCCCACATCGAAGTTCGCCTCGGTCGAGGTGCCGTCAACCCGGATCAACTCCGTTAAACTCAGGGTTGTGCCTTGAACCCCACTTCCACGCCCCATGAGATAGAGAGAGGAAGAAGCTGGAGATTTGGCGATCGGCTTATACCCGCAGGCTGTTGTGACACTCGAAACAGACTTATATAGCGAAAAGATAACAAGGACCGGAAAAAAGAGACTAATCTGACGTGGTATTTACCTTTTTTTTGGCGTATAAAATGGGTAAATAAAAAAAAAAAGGGTGCCTTGAATCTCTCCTATGTTCTGAAACCGTGGAAAAAGAAAAAGAATAGAATGTTAATGGGCACCACCATCATTAAAGCTAACACTTTTAATGTACGTATATATTTAGTGATTTCCTTAATCAAGTCGTCTAAGAAGACTTAATGAAAAAAAAAGAGAGTTTTACAATGAATTCTAAAATTGGGTGTGAGATGGTGAGCCCAGTGCCCACGCGGCCATGCCTTAAAATAGGCTTGTTATTTTGACTATAGGGTCCTTTCTTTGGTGGTAAAAACTAGAGAGAGAGAGAGAGAGAGAGAGAGAGAGAGAGAGAGAGAGAATCCAAATATTACAATTGATGATTTAGGTGAATTTGGAATTGGATGAGCAGCTAAGAGTACTATTCAAAGGAGACTTGTGCTCCGGCGTATGCGGTATGACCAACTAAATCTAAAAGAACATTCAAGTCTTTTTTTTCTGTTCTTTCTGAGTACTGGTATATCACCAGCGGTAGGCAACCTAATGTGAAAGCATGGCGTCATTAAGTTTCAATGGCGTGCAAGAGGCCTCACTCACTGTGAATATTTTCAACGGAACCGGTGGCGGTGGATCAAAACTCAAATAGACAAAAATAAAGTACAATTATATATAGAAGCCCACCCCACCTACAGTACATAATGCATCCCTTTATCCCAACCATGGTCCCAACTGCTCACTGACTGATTAATGATGGAAAGATGATAAATTTTTGCAGCAATTCAATCCAAAAAGCACAAAATGGGGCCAATGGAATTGTGAACCAAGTTATGACGATCATCATAAATGGAGATAGATAGATATCTTTGAGTAACTCGTGCGGTTCTGGACAGGACCTTCACCAACTTTCCTTTCTTTTTTCTTTTTTTCTTATTATTATTTTTTTTTATAACAACGTTTCTAATTGAACCGTGTGAGTCAGGGTACAAAGAAGAGTCCATGGAACAAGTAACCAAGCCGAAGAAAGGAGGAACCAAAATGAGAAGTTTGATTAAAGAAATATCAAAGTGCCGGATTAGTAAAGTTGGTTAAACAATCTAACAGCATCATCGAGAAAGCCGCAGATAGCACCCCCACCAATCCACAAATATCCTGTCACGTGTCACCCATACATTGATTAACTTTATCATACCGGCATAAAACATGATTTCTTTTAATATCAGTTCTACTTCTAGAAGCAAAGATGCATACATCACATTAAAGTCAATTGGACCATTTAAAAAGAAATTCATTAATTTCTTTTTTTTTTGAAGAAGGAAATTCATTAATTTCTTCATCCACATCATATGCATGGTGAGGGTCCCTAAAATTAGAAAGTAATTCCATTATGACATGTCTGCAAATAAACAACTCTCGTGTTCCAGAACAAATGAAACTATTAATAAACTGGAATGTAATTAATTGAGATCTGTCCATGAAGAGCTGACAAACTACAATAGCGTCTCCGAGTTAATGAATAACACCATATTCAGAAGTGTAAGAATAACAGAGATTAGCATGACAGAGACATCCTTTTAATTTGTTCCAAGGCATAATTTGTTTTTTATAGGTCAAAAACAAATCATACAATAAGAAAGTAAAGAGGAGGTCATACTAATGCATTCTGACGTTTCTTGGATGATGGATATATACTTCAGCAGAAATCATCTGGGAGAAAAAATGTTGGCTAAACCTCTGTCCACTCTCATCTCAATGGGAGGGCCATAAACCATCAGATTCTCTTGTTGATGACAACAATAAGAATCATCTCCCCTAGCAATGATTTCTCCGTCAGAGTCGATTATACCTCCCTTCCTCGGGTTCCCGACACACTGTCCTGGCTCTAGTCTCAATGCTTTCACCTGTTTCTTGACCATATTAATGGCTTTGGGCGTGAATCAATAATCTGCTTGACATTATATTGCTTGCAGAAAGAACATACCTTGAAATACATAACATAATCTGAATTGACATGGTTTCCGTCATCCATTTTCAATAGCATCATCAGAAGAGCTGTTTTAGGACAGTCCTTGATTATGGTCATGTCCAAGTAGCCATCTGAAAACTGCATCATCATCAAGGAAACCCATAAATACTTAAACAAGTTAGACATAATAAAGTAATGAAACTTTATATATATATATATATATATATATATATATATATATATATATATATATATATATATAAATTAAAGTGCATAAACCATGTTAGATGGTTGTTACATAGTAGTTATGTAACTAAAGTTACACAATGATCGTTACAGTGGAGGTTATTTTCAAACAGGGACACACATTGAATGAGAAAAGCAAGTCCAAAAATAAGGTACCTTCGCTTCAGGTGCTGACAAGACATCTTCAACGGGCCAAGGCACATTATTTACACAAACTAAAACAAAAGGGCCATTAATTGACCTCCACTTCATGTCCTGCAGAGAAGTCATAGGCCCCTGGTAACCACATTGAGGAACTCTTAGATCACCCCCATTTTCTAGTTTCAGTGGATCATCATTGTTAATTTCATTCTGGTTTAGGGGTTCCCCATATGCTTCATATCCAGGAGCAGGCACGAATTGAACACACCCATGGTACTTTCTCAAGTTCATCACACGCAATAAACCCTGAAAAGAACAAAAGGTTAAGTGAAGGAAAAAGGCAGTAATGGAGATTTACAATTAAGATAAAAGTAAAATGCATCATGGTGCAGTTTTAAAGAATATATGATACATTTCATACTCATCAACTGCGGATTAAGTTATAAAAAGGAAATGCAATTTCAGATGCATCAAATTGAGCACCAAGCAAATACCAACAAAAAATGATAGTGAATAAGCCCAGATACACTCATACATAGAAGCCTAGTCGAGCATGGCCCATCCACCTATACTTCTCTGACTCAATATCAACATCTGCCATGAAACCTGCAGGGATCATAAATAATCTTTAGAGGATGGTTCAAAAATCAATCTGATATTAAAAAAAACAAAAAACAAAAAACAAAGAATGCAGATCAAACTTAAGAATTTTAGGACGGTAACACAAGAGGAGTGGTAGCAAATACTCCTTTAATAGAAGTAGTGAATAATGCCTCTATTCATTTAATATACCCCAGGTAAGCATCAGGACACTGTAAAACCTTGCCTCTCCTTGCAAGATGGAAGCAACATCTAGCTTCCGTGTATGACCTGAAAAGTTTGAATAATAATAATAATAATAATAATAATAATAATAATAATAATAGTAATAATAATAATAATAAACAGTTACAACTTTGCTATATCTCAAACATACATCAAGCTTAGCAAGTTATTTATTACCTCTAATAATTGCAAATGCAGCATTAGACACTGAGTACACTTCACCAACTGACTCAAGAAGTGATTTTGCCATGCCATTACCTGTGCCTGAACTTAATTTTCATTTTTTTTTATGACGAAGACAAAACAAGGGAAGCTATGTGAACAAATGATGTAGAGTTCAACAATCAGAAGATTTTTTCACCATTTTAGAAAAAAAAAAAAACAATGGATTTACAAACCCAATGTTTTGCAAGTGTGCACTTCCATGTTTATCTTGTTTGCAGTAAATTAATAAAATTCTCGTTGGGATTGGCCAGCAAAGAAATTAAAAAAAAAAGTTTTATTGTTCCAACCATTTTTAACATCAAAACCTGAAATTTCAAAGTTCATAGCATGTAGACAAAACTAACAAACCTGCTGGAACTATTCCAAGAGGCATTTTAATTGCGGCCTGCCAATCTTCTCTTTGAAGTAAACCATTAACTACCTAATAAAAGAATAATATAATTAAGAGAAAAAAGGGAAGGTGAAACAGACATTCCAACAAAGTAAAACAGTTTATGTTACGGATATATTTGGTAGAAACAGGTGTCACTAAGCTAAAGGACCACTTGTTCCTTTGGCTACATAACAATATCACCATCTTTCTATAATTCCGCTCGGCCAATAGCGTAAGGATTCAATCCTACGAACAAGTCCGTCGGAATTGTAACAACCCTCTCGTAACAGGTGTAGAATAGAGAGAAAGAGCTAGAGAAACATCTAACGCCTCTACAGTGAGTGAGCCTTATCCACTTGCTACAGTAGGCAGATATTTCCCTACCGCCTTCCTACCGCCTTAAGAGATATTTACCTAACCCACCGCCTTACCCCACCGCCTTTCCTGAACCGCCTCTAAGGTGCTATAAAAAGAGAACACCAATAGAAGAAAAGGGATCCGAAAAACTCAACACACAAAAGCCTAAAATTAAGATTCTCGATTCAAGTTTTCTGTCAAGTTTTCTGACTTAAGCATCGGAGCTGAATCCGGGCAGAAAGGCCCAAATCCGATCACCATCCTCTCCTTTTCTTTACAGGCTCACTGATTGGGTGATTCCAATAATTCCGAGCGGAGTTTTTATGATACTCTTCACACTCCCTGTTCGTAGGCAGAAGTAAGCGTCCACATCAACTATAAATTCTAACCGTTGGTCGAGAGCTGAGACCAGATCACGAGGCAACAGTGACCTAAGCGTGACGTGGACCAGTTTTTGGCATCAACAGTTTGGCGCCGTCCGTGGGGACCTTTACGAAAGGCCAAATGACCACTACCAGAAGATCAAAACGAATTCAAGAACAGGGAGTCCCAAATAATCCCGAAGGATCTGGCGAAGTCCGAAGGCATGAAGAAATCCGGTCAGATAGTCCGCCCATCTTACCACTATCAGAAAATCCTTCCGCCCAACCTCAAGAATTGCTCTGCAATTTTACCTTAACTTACAAAGCAATAGCGGTTGGAATAATGACTCAGGCTGTTCATGCTTTGACTCATCCTCCGCCTCCTCCTATACAAGTTCCAACGCCAAACATACCAACAGCCCCACTGGATAATTCTGAAAGCAGAGGGAGAACGAGAACTCGCACCCATAAAGAGAAGACAGAAAGGACCGCCTTTTCCGCCAGTTCAGAACCTCCCTCCGTTCGACGCAGGCAACAGGCCACCACAAGGACCGAACGGACAAGGACGGAACGGAATAGTCCATCTGTCCAAACAGCTGATAGAAGGACTCAACGGCAAAACATCTCTCGAGAAAACGGAAAGTCCGAACGACACGTTCTCAGTATGTGTTCACCCTTTGTCAAAGAAATATTGGGAGAGCAAGTTCCGGACAACTTCGGACCGCCAGTTATGATCAAGCATGAGGCAAAACCGATCCATCCCGACACCGAAATCTTTTCGGCCGAAGATGCTCCTCACCGAATCACAGACGCCAGATGTGCCGAAGCTTTTCCGCCGCCACCTTAGAGGGAAAAGCGCAAGACCGGGTTTGTCGATCTCCCATCTAGTACAATTACTTTTCGTGATTTTAGCGGTCGCTTCACCTCGCCTATTTTGCCAATTACTCAAAACAAAAGAAAACCCCGCCTACTCTCCCCGCATTAAACAAATGAGGTAAACGCCTTCAGCCTATTTAAGCCGTTACATAGACGAAAACAGTTTAATGTTGCGGACCTTCCGCCACCTGGATGGTCGCGACTTTTCTAATGGAAGGGTTATCAGACTCCCCCTTCCGATTTTCCCTGACACTAGATCCACCAAAAACCATTCCCGCCCTTATGATCCACGCCCAAAAGTATATCAATTCCGAGGAAATTTATATGGGTTGGGAAGAAGAGGCTAGACGTGGACCTGTGGACACCCAGAAGGAAAAAACCCGCCATAACGTCAGCCGAAGGCCCCCAGATACACGGAAGGAGAAAGGATCGCACAGGGAAGGCAAAGACATAAACAGAGGCCTAGAAACCTCCGCATCGCACCCCAACGGCATACGCGCCATGTACCGCAGAGCCTTCTAAGGAAGGAAAAATTGTCGATATGATCACCACACCTCATTGAATCAAACCGTAAGCCACATTCTTATGCAAATCAAAAGAACAAAAGCTTCGACACGGCCGAGCTCGGCAAGAAATGCCGAACGGCAAAAGAACAAGAAGAAGTATTGCGGTTTCATCAGTCAGGAAGGGACATGACGCGAAAAGTGTACCCACTTGATGAACGCAATAGAAGATGTCGTTCGAAAAGGACAATTGGAACAATACATCGACCTTAAGATTCAAGGGGAGCCCGAAGTTTCACAAACTGAAGAAGAAAAAGGAGAAATGGTGGGATTTATCAGTGGCGGTCCTGGCTGCGGTGGCGAAAGTTCCGCCTCTCGGAAAAGTTACGCCCGAATGGTAGGAACCACGCAGGAAATAGAAACGCCACGAAGACGATCTCGACCTACGGCTCCAATCATCTTTTATGACAATGATGTCAGCGGAGTTCGCCACCCACATGATGACGCGTTGGTTGTCGCTATCAAAGTCTCCAGTTTCCAGATGAAGAGAGTTTTGATAGACAGCGGAAGTTCAGTTGATATCCTCTTTTGGAGCGCTTTTGAAAGAATGAGATATGATGCAGATGACTTGCTTCCGGTAAAATCATCCTTGGTAGGGTTCTCCGGAGGAGTAGTACAGCCGGAAGGAATGATCTCCTTGCCAGTTACGGTAGGGAACTTGCCAAGGTCGTCAACAGTAACAGCTAACTTCTTGGTTGTGCGTTGTGCTTCAAGTTACAACGTGATCCTTGGTAGACCAACCCTCAACGCCTTGAAGGCCGTAATCTCCACTTATCACCTTCTCCTCAAATTCCCAACTGAGAGTGGCAGTGGAGAGATAAGAGGAGATCAACCCCTGGCGCGGCAATGTTATGTTTCAACCCTCAAGGGAAAAACCCTCAACAGTAGCAAGACAAAGGTTTCAGAAGCTATGTTAGTCAGCAGAATGGCCGAACGGGAAAACGAGAGCAGATTTGACAACAAAACAGCGGGAAGATCTCATGGGAGTACTGAGAGCAAATTCCGATCTCTTCGCCTGGTCTTCAGAGGATATGCCGGGCGTAAAACGTAATATCATTGAACATCGTCTCAACATAGATCAATCGTTTAAACCCACAAAGCAGAAAAGGAGAAATTCTGCACCGGAAATGCAGAAGGCCGCGGAGGAAGAAGTATCTAACTTACTAAAAGCTAAGTTTATCCGAGAGGTATACTACCCAGACTGGTTAGCCAATGTGGTCCTAGTGAAAAAGCCGTCCGGAAAATGGAGAATGTGCGTTGACTTCACAGACTTAAACAAAGCATGCCCGAAAGATTCGTTTCCCTTGCCATCAATTGATAGTTTGGTTGATTCGACAACGGGGCATGAGATGTTAAGCTTCTTGGACGCTTTCTCAGGTTACAACCAAACTGAACGGGCGAAAGGCGACGAAGAAAAACGTCTTTTATTATGAGCACGGAACGCATCGCTATAAGGTGATGCCGCTCGCCTAAAATGCCGGAGCCACCTTCCAGAGGCTCATAAATACGCCTTCAAAGAGCAAATTGGCGAAATGTTGAAGCCTATGTGGCGATATCTTAGTAAAGCCGAAAGGCCAAATGAACACCTATCGATTTACAAGAGGCCTTTCGGTCTCTTCGATTTATACTATGCGATTAAACCCGAACAAATGTTCTTTTCGTTCGATCGGGAAAATTCACAGGATTTATTTTTGACACAAAGAGGAATAGAAGCAAATCCGGACAAAATCGAGCTATTCTTGACATAGGATCGCCCAAAGTCTTCAAGAAATTCGCTTAATCGGACGTCTCACGCACAAGGATTTATCTCCAAAGCCGGAGAGAAAAATCTCCCACTCTTCCAAGCCCTAAGAAAAGCACCCAAAATGGAATGGATGTAAGAATGCGAAAAAGCCTTTCGTGGGCTTAAGGACTATCTCCGTCGCCTCACCGCTAAAGCTAAACCACAAAAGCGGAGAGAAGAACTTTACGCTTACTTGGAAGTCGCCCACACGCTGTCAACAAGTAGCTCTTACGGAGCGTAAGATAATGGAGTTCAAAAACCTGTCTATTACACAAGTAAGATTCTTAACGATGCAGAATCAAGATATCTACCGCTTGAAAAGTTGGCCTTTGCTCTTATCATATCTGCGCGAAGATTGAGACCATACTTTCAAGCCCACAAGATCATAGTATTGACTGATCAGCCACTAAAGCAGATTCTCCATAAACCTGAAAACTCCGGACGCCTAGCCAAATGGGTAATAGAATTGGGTGAATTCGATCTCACCTACAAACCCCGAACGGCAATAAAGGCTCAAGTGCTGGCAGATTTCGTCGCAGAACTAACTTTTCCAGCAAACAGGGACGAACCCCAGTCACAGAGCCCAGAAGAAAGCCTTAGCATCCCATGGACCTTACACGCCGACGTTGGCCGGATCGTAGCGAAGAAAAGGCGTAGGCGGGTGTTTTGTCCTCTATTCTCCTTCCAGTGGAAAATCGCGGCGATCGAAATTTCAATTCCGGAAGCAACCAACAATGAGGCGTAATACGAAGCCCTCATCGCAGATTACACTCTAGCCCTGGGGCTCTGGATTCAAAGACCTCCACGCCGTGTATTCCGATTCACAGCTAGTAGTAAGCCACACCTTGGGCAGCTTTGAAGCAAAGGAAGAAAACATGGTCAAGTACCAAGCAGTGGTAAAGAAAATAGTTCCACACTTCGCTCACTTCCAAATTGAAAAAATCTGTCGAACACAAAACGAAGAGGCAGACGCTCTGTCCAAAAAGGCCACAGCACCAAACGGAGATACAGAGCCTTCCTTTAACCTACAATACCTTCCCATAAAAACCATCGACAGATTAGAGAAAGAAGTACAAAATGCAGCTGAAGAGTTAAGCTGGATAGACCCCATCAGAAATTATCTACAAGGTGGACCTGCACCACCCAACAAAGCAGAGGCCAGACGGATTTCTTACAAATCCGCTCAGTACACCATCATTAATGAGAACCTATACAGAAGATTCTATACGCAACCCTTCTTGCGATGCTTGCATGCCAATGTAAGCTAATTATATCCTTCAAGAAATTCACGAAGGCATTGGAGGAGGTCACATAGGGGGCAAAGCCTTAAGTTACAAAGTCCTACGACAAGGTTATTATTGGCCAACACTAACTCAAGACGCAATAGTGTTCGCTCGGAAATGCGACGCCTGCCAGCGGCATTCCAGGATTCAAAGACAACCACCGGCACAGCTTACACCCATCATTAGCCCCACCGTTTATCCTGGGAGTCGATCTCCTAGGGCCATTCCCCACTTCAGTCAGACAAATGAAGTTTCTAATAGTCGCCATTGACTACTTCACTAAATGGGTGGAAGTTGAACCCTTGGCCAAGATCACGGAGAAAGCTTGTCAGGGATTCTTATGGCGAGCGGTTATCTGCCGATTCGGAATTCCCGTCGCCTTCATTTCTGATAATGGACGACAGTTTGATAACAAAGCCTTCCAAAGCTTCTGCTCAGAACTCGGAATTGAATCCAGATTAACATCTGTAACACATCCCCAAGCCAACGGCCAAGTAGAAGTGACAAACCGCACCCTGCTTCAAACGCTGAAAACACGAGTATTCAGAAACGGGACTAACTGGGTAGAGGAAATTCCGAGCGCCCTTTGGGCCTATAGGACAACAACAAGAACCCTACCGAGAGACCCCATTCTCCCTCACTTAGGCGGTACAGGTCGCCATCCCCTGCGAGAAATAGGGACGCTTACTTCATGACACAAACGTTCTCCTCAGAAGAGAACGAGGAAAAACTCCGAGCGGAGCTTGATCTACTTAAAGAACGAAGAGAAGTTGCGGAAACGAGAGGAGCCATCTATCGCCAGAGGGTAAAACGGTTCTATGACACAAGGGTAAAGAGAGTCTTCTTCCAAATCGGCGATTTAGTCCTACGAGAAAATGAGTTTCGTGGAAATAAAAGCCGAACGGGGAAGCTAACTCCTAACTGGGAAGGCCCTTACGTCGTACAAAGAATCGTCCGAGCAAGCACCTATTATCTAGTAAATATGGACGGAAAAACACTCAAGCGTCCATTCCATGCTGAACATCTACGACGCTACTACCAGTAAATTCTATAGCTGTCTCTTAAACTTCACGGAATAAAGCTCAAGTCTCTTTCATTAAGATGCGGTGAAATTCCCATCCTATTCAGCAGATGCGGCGAAATTCCCATCCTACTAAGATGCGGTGAAATTCCCATCCTACTAAGATGTGGTGAAATTCCCATCCTACAAAAATGTGGTGAAATTCCCATCCTACAAAAATGCGGTGAAATTCCCATTTTTGGAAGAAGAGTCGGAATTATCCTATGGGGATAGAACGACAACTCTTATCCAAAAAACAAGGGGTAAAAATCCCGATCGAAATATGAGGCAACAATCTCATTTATGAAGACGAGTACCTCATTCAACAAAAGTCCCACGATTGGACTAAAGACTCGTTACGGAGCATCTTACAGAGTCAAAGAAAGAGGGAAGAAAGAAGTTTACCAAAGACTTCGGCAATTACCTCTCAAATGAATTTCTTATATGGTTAAGGATAACCATCACTCGGAAATAAAACTTCATCAAAATAAAGGTTTGCGTTTCATTCATATGAATAGAAATTACATTCCAAGTGATTGAAAATTTACAAGAACATTCATAAAAGAAAGAAAAACATCCTAAGAGCTAGGGCCCTCAGGGCGACCGCCTGCTTCTGAAGGAGCTTGGGTAGAGGGTTCCGAAGGAGCAGGGACAGCCGAAGGAACAGAGACAGGAGCCTCCGGGGTCTTGATAACTTGTTGCTCTTTGAGCTCCGTAAATTTCTTCAAGACTCCAAACCCCCATGTACAAAACCTCCTTAGGAGGAATATGATGGCCCACTTGTTGCGCACCACGGAATATATATACGAGTGGCCCCATCTTTAACTTTCGCCTCTAAGCCGCAACCTCCTTCTCTAAATTGTCCTCGCTCTATTAAATCCTTAATTTCTTGAAGCCTGACTTAGGAGCTTTCAAACGGGAAGCCAAATCACTTAAGTGTATCACGCTCCCCTTTATTTCCGCCAACTCGGCTTGAACGGTAAGCTCAGCCAGCTTTTAGCTTTAGATCCCATCAACAAATGGCTCGTTCCTCTTGAGTAGATTGGAGTTCCTTCTTCAAACTAATCGGATTCATCTTGTAGCCCTTTGATATTATCCTCAAAGCAATGTAAGAGAACCCTCGAAATAGATAAGCGAGCCGCTAGATCGTCTTCTCCTTCTCTAGAGGCGGATAGGCATCGCTGACCGCTCGGCGTTAATCTCGCTCGAGGGCACGGATAGCGTCATCTTGTTTTTCTCCTTCTCTTCCAAGGCCGCCACCCTAGAGCTCAACCGAGCGATATCCGCCTCTATTCATTTCCATCTTGGCCAAATCTTCTTCGCAAAGAGCACCAACCCGATCCGCCTATCAAGGCGGTCTGTAAAATAACAAAAACGCTCATAAAAATATACCAAATTTAGAAATAAAGGGAAATATGAGAGCAACCCTTACCAGCATGGCCGAACGGAATAATTGGTAAGTGGCCTCTTCCCTGCCAGCCCTTCGAAGTTTTGTAGAGAACCGCTCCGACCGCATGGCCATTAAAACATCCTTTACGGATGTGGCATCATGAAAAGGAGTATCCTCAGAAGATAACTCCTTCTGCTTAGTAGCAGATCCCTTTAAAACGGAATCCGCCACTCGTAATTTATCCGCGAAGGCCGCTTCCCCTAGCGCCGCCTGCGAAATAAAACCTAAGTGAAAAAGTTATAAATGAAACACACCTATAGAAAATAGAAATTCTCACCTCTATGAGAAGGATGTCCTCCGGTCGGCTAGAAGAAGGACCCTCGGAAATTGGGGACAGCGTCGGGCGGATCTCTTCCGCACAAACCTCTTCCTGAGGCGCCCCCACTAGTTCTTCTACAATTCCGGGACCCGATACGTCCTCGGAATTCTTTCTCTTGGTCCTCCTCTCCCGTGAGGACCCTGCACTGGGGTCATTCCTAACCCCTTCTTTGGAAGAGCCCGTCTCTTTTCTCTTCCTCTTCTTTCTTTCCTCCTTGGAGGTATCCGCCCCCTGGCCAAGTACCACCTCTTTCTTCTTCCGCCCACGAGGCAAGGACGGGTGAACTTCGCCCTCGAAAGAGGCCAAAAGACCCTTAACATAGCTCAGGTCCTCGTCCTCCATCGAATTTTCTACAAAACAAGTATTAAACAATTAGTATCTATAGTTAAAAGTCAGACTAGTAAGGTACACGAATAATTCCTACCGGTGGACACTATTAAACCACATTTAACAAGGTTTTCCTTTGTCAAGAACACATCCATGTACACTTTGGACAACCCTGTCATCGACTTAAGAAGAATCCCCTCTTCATTCGTCATTTCCTCACAAGCAATGTCCGTTCGGAGAACCTCCCACTTTGTTCGGACATCCCACTCGGACTTACTTTTAACAAAGAAAAATTTGCTCTTCCATCGCTTGATAGAAGAAGGAACCTTCCCTAAAAATTTCCTCCCAGGACGAGCCGAGAAGTAATACCAATCGGCATTAGACTCTAGACATAAACTAAAAGCATAATGAAACCAACGGACGGGTCGGATTTACTCCGTAATGCTTGAAAACAATAACAAAACCGCTCAAGTAGTCTCCAAGAATTGAGCCAACCGAGAAGGACACAAATGATACTCCTCTGAAATGCGCCTTAAGCGAAATCGGAGAAAGGAAGTCTAAGACCACCTAATAGCGCATCTTGATAGATAGCTATCTCCCCTTCCCCGGGAGAACTTGCCCTTTCCTGCATCAGAGAACCCTAACCTCAAACAAATGGTGAGAGGTTTATCTAAATACTTAGCTACCAAAGCTATCTACCTCCGGCCTTCAAGAAGACTTATGAATGTATCGGACCCTACCCGTTGCCCTGAGGCGGGATTTGAACCCGCAACCACTGAGCTGGAACGCCCAAGTTCACCCGGGATCAGCCGGAATTACAAATGTAAACAAAGGGTTGGACGAAAAGGGAATCAAGGGCTCATGAGAAGAACTAGAGGAAGAAGAAGTAGCGCTAGCCATTACCTTAGAGAAGGAAAGGGATAAAGAGAAAAGGCACTAAACCAGAGCTCGCCGGAGAAGAAGAAATCTGGAGAAGAAACTCGATTTTCGAAGCAATCTTTTGCTGCCTGTACGGTTCCCCTTTATATACAAAGACAGAATCCGGGGCCGTTAGATCTTAGGGTTGTGTTCCAATCTGAACCCTTGAACCAAAGGCCCACGAATCTGAACCGTTCAAACAACCATCATACACCTCCTCGAAACAATTCAAAATTTTGTCCACGTCAGCAATACCAAGCGCCGCCTGACACACATTGAAAATCACGCCCCATCGCCCATCATAATGTTGAAAAAACGCACACGCCGCGCATGTCGCGCCACTATCCCCCTTTAAATGCTAAATAGTAGAAGAGACACGTGTCGTTTTAGGGAACAAAAAGCGTTATATGGAAGGCAGAGCCTGTACCGCACGCAAACAGAACACACACTCCAACATAGGATCATCAGTAAAGGCAATAAAAATGCCAAAGGATCTAAAAACAAAGCGACAAAACGTCATTTATTCATACTACACATGACGAACGTAAATAAAACGATATAACAAAACCAAAACATATTTCCGAATGGATTATCTCAACTAAACGTCCGCAGACCCATCCGAAGGTACGCTCGGATAAGACTCGGAAGAGATACACGGGCTTCCGCAGCCATCGCTATCCTCGTTGCCACTAGGGGAGCTTGGTTCGGCACGGGGACGGAGGTGAGGACCCACCTCTCTACGGCAGGCGTCGTCTCCAAACACCTCAACCTCGAAGCGCATACCCCCTGCGTAAGTAAAAATTAAGAGGTCTCCCGCCTCCACATCATGGTCAACATGAAAAGCTTCCCACCCCGCGTCTATACTCATTTCACCTACCCCCCTGTCAATCAGCAAAATAGACGGCCATACACAGCCGTTTGGACTTACTAGGTGGATTACCCCAGTCTTTAGTTCCGATAAGTGCTCATAGAAAGAACTGGGAATTCGCAAACGGCGAGAACATTAAGAAAAAGTGAAAAACTTGTAAAAGGACAGACGTTGAGCCATGATACAAGAATACAAGGGTGCAAGTTTTCTGATCAAACACCTTATCCATACAAGCCCTTAAATAGAAGAGCCCATCAACACTATAGGCGAGAATCCCGGAGCCAAAATCTACCTCGATAGCAGCAAAGACAACACGATGAAACGCTTGATTACGCCTATTAAAACATGTGTCCTTTAGGTAAGCAACTGTATACAGAGCCCACGCCTACATAGACATGCCAACTAAGGATGATACTTGTTCTCGAACCAAGCGAAACGTGCGTTTAGCTCACCCCTCACTTAGATTTTTCGAACAAGTACACTAGGGGAGGGACTAGTGTTACGGATATATTTGGTAGAAACAGGTGTCACTAAGCTAAAGGACCACTTGTTCCTTTGGCTACATAACAATATCACCATCTTTCTATAATTCCGCTCGGCCAATAGCGTAAGGATTCAATCCTACGAACAAGTCCGTCGGAATTGTAACAACCCTCTCTCTAAAGTGTAGAATAGAGAAAGAGCTAGAGAAACATCTAACGCCTCTACGGTGAGTGGCCTTATCCACTTGCTACAAAGAGGCAGATATTTCCCTACCGCCTTCCTACCGCCTTTAAGAGATATTTACCTAACCCACCGCCTTACCCCACCGCGCTTTCACGAACCGCCTTCTAAGGTGCTATAAAAAGAGAACACCAATAGAAGAAAAGGGATCCAAAAACTCAACACACAAAAGCCTAAAATTAAGATTCTCGATTCAAGTTTTCATCGAGTTTTCGACTTAAGCATCGGAATTTGAATCCGCGTAAAGGCCCAAATCCGATCACCATCCTCTCCTTTTCTTTACAGGCTCACTGATTGGGTGATTCCAATAATTTCGGCCCGGAGTTTTATGATACTCTTCACTCCGCTGTTCAGGCGAAGTAAAGCGTCGCGTCAACTATAAATTCTAACCGTTGGTCGAGAGCTGAGACCAGATCACGAGGCAACAGTGACCTAAGCGTGACGTGGACCAGTTTTTGGCATCAACAGTTTATATAGTTTCTAGTTTCTAGCTCAATAATTATCATAACCAGCAACACATCTTGAAAATTTATATTTTCCAAAGATGACTGACTAACCTCCACAAGAGTACCATCTCCACTGACACATATGATTCCATTGTATTGATCAAGGTTCATATTCCGAGCTATTTCTTGAGCATGTAGTGGATGACCGGTCTCTGAAGGAATATTTAAAAGCAAATAATGAAGAACCATTTCAAGGTGACACTTCACTATCGAAAAGAAAAAGTTGAACGATAATATCACCGAAAGACAAAATAATAAACAAGAGGAGTCAGGTAGGAACCAAATTTATTGAACAGAACACCTACCTTGCAATGCATAAAGGATACCGGCAGCTTCAAGTAATGGTTTGACTTCATTGTGGAATATTTTACGTGCAAGTTTCTTCCCACCAAATGGGTTTACAATTACAAACAGCCTCTTTGGCCTCCCTATTTTCAGAGAATGAGTGAACTTATTAGTGGCTTATGAGTCAAGATATGGAAATTTAAGACGTCTGGTCTCGTTTTAGCGAAAATATTAATGTTTACCGAGTTTGCACGAGCGAAATTCAAAAGCTTCAGCTCAATAAGGTAGAAATGAAAAAGAAAAAGAAAAAGAAAAGGTCACCCCAAAATTCGAAAAAGAAACTAACAACAAAAAGGTTTAGCAAGGAAAAACTCAGAAGAAAATGTTTCTCCGGTTGTTTTTCTCTTCTAATAAGTTGAAATCAAGCATGGAACAACAGGGAACGAGCACCAAGCGAAAGACGTCATTAAAAATGAGGGGAAAAACAGAGTTTTTGATGACATACATAGAGCAAAAGAAATCATAGAAGAAAAAAAGAAAAGGCTAGTTTTTTTGTCTAAAAGAGTGAAGTTTGTCAAGATTTGGAAAGCTAACCAAGGGAACCGATTGAATCTCTGAGCCTCTCGGTCCAGAACATCGCGGAGACCTCGGACGGCATCTCCAGCAAGAAATCCCTCCTCACTCTCCTCCCGGAGCTCGAACCAAAACAGCACCTCTCGGGCGCATCGACAAAGGCCTTGACGGTAATCATCATCCCCTTCATCTCGATTCCTAGAATCTCCGACTCCACAATGAGGCACTTTTCCTTATCGCCGGTCCTCCACCGCAGCTCGCCGGTGCCATGGTCCAGGACCACCTCCACCAGTTCCCCGTCGACCCGGATGATCCGCTCTCCCTGAGCCAGGGTTTGGGCTTGGGATTCGCCATTGTTAGCCATTACCCGTCACTCGGAGACGGGACGCGAAAGTGAGAATCTGGGATGACTATAGAAGAGTATAGACTAGTCACCGTTCCGAGGGCGGCACGCGTTAAACCAACTTTGA
This sequence comes from Dioscorea zingiberensis, assembly GCA_026586065.1. NCBI lineage: Eukaryota > Viridiplantae > Streptophyta > Magnoliopsida > Dioscoreales > Dioscoreaceae > Dioscorea > Dioscorea zingiberensis. The sequence goes on along the minus strand of CM048819.1, from coordinate 73,220,564 downwards.
ACTCCAAATGCGGGGGTCGGCAAATGAGAATGTTCCTATTTTCCAGAGTCAATAACCGGGGCCGTTTCGAGTTATTTTTATTTATTTATTTATTTATTTTTTAGGCAGTTGATAAACCAGTTTATTTATACTAAAGATAGAGTAGTTTGCATTATTTGATATTTCGGGTTACAAATGTTGATATTCGTCCACGGTTTTCTTCATATTGATGATCTGAGGCTCAACCTTGCAGTTAGTAACTCGTTTTCAGATAAAAGATAGATATAAGCAACTGATATGGTTTAAATTTGGTGTTTGATCTCAAGCTAACATAATGATGGATAAGATGAATAATCCTTACCCCATTATTCAAGATTTAATATTTAATTTTGCTGCCTCAGGTCAAATTGACTTGCAAGTTGCAAGCATGTGATAAAAAAACTTCTCCATGTAACCACAATTAAGATGGTAACATTTTAGACTGTAAAATGAGTGGAAGACTACAATATTCTGAGACAAAAACTATGCTGGTAAACTCATATTCAATCTGTAAGATCAACATTCCAAGCACAGTGGAAGATTATAGAATAAGATTGAAAATGGAGTAGAGTATGCTACCTGCCTATCTTCCAAGATGGAATAAAGGCTAACTATAATTATACAATTTTACTACTCGTACAATGTCTTTGCGGATTGAATTCTTGACATTTTGTTTTTGCTTTTTGAGACTTTCTCTAAAGACTTTTCGCTATTTGTGATGGCCCTTGCAATGGCTTTTTGTTTCTTCAAGTTCTTTGATCGCCTCAATGGTATCCCCTTCTTTATCTTTCTGATTGCAAAACATTTAGGCCAGCAATGAGAAACACAAAGCCAGTGTCAAAAATGATAGACATTAAAAAAAAACTTTGCTCGGAAAAAATTCTCAGGTAATAAATAAATAAGTTAGAAAAATGTAATGCAAACAAGATATGGCAGTTCTAGAACAGCAGACTTGAGTTGAAATTCAATGCATACAGCAGTGAGGGTTCATAATCAGGCATTAGTCTGCAAGACATATCATCAGCTTCAAATATTTCATATATTAAAATCAATTCTCTGATAAGAGAGTCCAACCAACCAACAAGTATATGCTTTTACTTGTGAATCTCAAATTTCTCCAATAAGTACTCAGAATGTTTTGATGATCAGACAATTTTATGATTTGTTACAGATCTCCAGCCAGAAAGCCACTAAAGAATTTAGGAGAAAGCAATGTAAACTTACTTAATATTTCCCTTCACGTTTTCCAAGTGGGCAAACTTAAATCGTACTTCCTTCTCAGTTACTTATCACCCTGAGGAACAAATGAACTAACCATATAGCATCCTTCAACACAAGCAAGCAGTTTTTATTTTTATTTTTATTTTTTTACCTTGTTCTTTGTGAACAACATAAAACACTAAATTCAACCATGCGGCACTTTTTATCTTATGAATGATCAAGCTGCGATTGTGTTGTCAATAAGAGGCAACTTAAAGCCATTCAAAAGAGCAACACAAGAGTTCATGGAAAAGTCACTTTAGTGAAATGAACTCACATCTCCAAAGCTAATAATTCATGTCGAAGGGGTTCCTATCTTAGATTATAGTAAAAAAAAAAGGCCTATCAAGCTCTAGTTAGGTATTGAAACAAATATGCAGAATTGATAGGGGATAAAAAGCACAAGAAATTCTCACCCGCTGACCGGCTTAAGGGCTGGATTGGAGATAGCTCCCTCAGATGTATCCATTGCTGCATAGAATGAATCAAAAAGGGAGACAAAAATAAAAGAGAAGACTTTAGATTCGTCGGAAGAACCAAAAACCTTGCGGCGTATCCGCAGCGTTCTCTGAGGAGACATCCATGGGCGCAGCCGCAGCGCCGCCATTGGCCTTGTCCTTCTTGTTCCTCTGCTTCCCCATGGCACTGGTCTAGGGTTTAGGGCTTCTTCCTCGCAGCCAGGCGCAACAATACCTTGACTTGAAGCCTCCGTAATGGGCCTCCACCCATGCAATGTTAATAATGGGCTCCATTTGTCTCTCAAGCCTCTTGATGGATGGGCTCAAACCATTTTTTCATTTAAGTAGAAATAGGATTAGGATTAGTCTTGGGCCTTGGCTTGGATACTCTAATTTATTGCCTAATCATACTTATTATTTATCAACCGCAAAGTGCATTACATAAATTATTTAAAAAGATATATCAGCAAGAAATTGTTTTGGATAATCAGATTGAGATAAAAAAAAATCCATCCATCAATCAATCAATCAGAAATGCATTTGGTGGCAGTAGTGTATGGGAGGGAGCTCATCTCATCTATGGTTCCACTTTTAGTTTTAGAACACTGCTGTGCAGGCTTGCACGCCACGCGTACATGCAAACCTCCTGGCGTGGCAGACACCATCGCCAAAAAAAGGTGTATAATTTTTTTCCGCCCTGTTTCCTCCTGTACACTCCTGACTCCTCCATAGTGCAGTGCACTCCATCAATGATTGTACTCTTTAGTCTTTACCCTACAAGGGAGTGTCCCTCCTCTCAGTCTCCCTTGAGGAGAAGGCTGCAGGCTGCAGGCTGCAGCCATTATCATCTATCTATCTCTGGTTTTCTCACCTCTTCTCCCTGTTCTTCTCTTTGGCCAACTTGCTGCTATATATGGCCCGCTTCATCTCATGAGCTGTATGAGAGAGAGAACATCCATTAACCGACCCTGATTCTTGATGACCCTGTTGTTCTTGTGAAGGTTGGAATTTAAGGAAAATTCCCCTCCTTTTTCAGGACATGATTGCCTATCAAAACGTACGTGCAGGCAACTAATTAAGTTTCTTACACTCTAAATTCTGCTTAATTATTTCTTTTGATCATGAGCTTTTCCAAGTAATGTTTTCCAAAACGAATCATAAGGATCAACTAGAACTAAACAGCAGGCCAAATAAGCAATTTCTTTATGTCAATAGGAAAAGCAGATTGAATTCGTCAGACCAAATTATACAGCTAGACATCATCTTCTTCTTTGGTCCACAGTAGAGATAGTGTTAAGAAAAGTATTAGGGTTAACGGATCCGGGTTAGCGGTAACGGATCCGGGTTATATGAATATATAAAGGGTTAGGGTTTGTAAAGTGTAATGATGAAATTAATGAGATTAATGAAACTAGCCGCCGGTGGTTCCAGGCGATCTTCCTCTTCTTCTACCTACCTCTCTCCGGGCATCTCCGGCCACAACTAATTCTACATGGTATCAGAACCATTGAAGGGACGACGACGAGTCTTTGGTTGTGCGTCCATCTTCACCGACGAGATGCAGGAGGCGGCCTTGAGGAGTTCTTTGCGGCGGAGGAAAAGCGGTCGGCGTGGCTGCGGAGTTCTTTACTTGGTAGGAGGAAAACGGTCCGGCGTATTTGCCGAGGTAGGCTGCGGTAGGAGGAAAAAACTTAGCGGTCGGCCCGGCGAGGTTTGTCGGTCGCGAGGTGTTTGGGGCTTTCTTTGCCAGCTTGAGGTGGTGTGTCTGGTATCCGGGATCTGTCCGTGAGCAGTCTGGCGTAGATCTGTCGAGGGAAGGGCATTTCTTGTCCGATCTCTTGTAGGAAGGAGAGATCTGAAAGAAAAAACTGAAAAATTGGAAGCTGAGGCGTGGATTTGAAGGAGATGGGAGGCGTGGATTTGCAGAGCTTGTTTGAGGATTGATTGGCTGTTTGACCAGGCTGTAGGCGGACAACCAAAGACTGTTCGGTGTTTTCACTCACAAAGGAAAATTTGCTTCCAGACCCCCGCCGAGGCGCTCGCGCCCTCGGACTCCCGCAAGCGACGTGATCAAGGTCGTCAAGCTGGTGGTGTGGTGTTCTTGGAAGGTGACAACGTCGTGATGGCGACTCCAGTTACAACTCAAGATATAAAGGATCTTTTTGAGGAATTTGTGAGGATGTTCAGAGCCAAGAGTGGAGCAGATGTCTCATCCAATCGGGAGATTGTGGAACAGCCTGAGATGGTGCAGGGGCTGGAGCTGATGCCCAATGATGATAGAGAGTGCTACAATTGCGGGAGAAAGGGGCATCTCATTTCTGATTTGCCCTGTAGCGTAATCTGGTCCCGATGCGTCTTTGGAGGTGGAAGGCGAGAGGGGCCTATAGAGGTGCACATAGAGGAGGCCGTGGTCGAGATCGTGCTGGCACTAAAGCCAACTTACCGATTCTTGATGAGGGTCGTATTTGTTGAGATGTCCCAGCTTGATGTTCTTTGAGTTGGAGGAGTTGAGAGCAGTTGAAGGCTGAGGGCCCGAGGCTCAAGGGCAAGGGTGAGCCACACAAGATCTTGTTTTGACCACTTTGCTTTGGTAACTTTGCCAACTATGCCCATGCAGTACAGGTATTCCGGCTCGAGGCACTTGCGTCTACAAACAAATCGCATGTAGAATGGATTGTAGACTTCGGGAGCTTCTAGGCATATTACTGGTGCATGTAGTGAGTTTGCATCATATTCACCATATAGGCATTCTCATAATGAGACCGTCCAAACTGCTGATGGGACTTCTCAACCCATCAGAGGGATTGGCTCGGTCAAATGCACTTCATCGCTCCACACTCTAAATGCATCTTGCATGTTCCCTCATTCCGGTTAATCTTCTCTCGGTTAGCTCTATTATTGACCAATTAGGCGCCAAAGTTCTCTTTGGTATGAATCATGTCTTTTCCGGGAGAAGCCGAGCAGGGAGGAGACTTGGGGCTGGCACCGAGGCGTGATGGACTTTGGTACTTGGATCGGGAGTGTTGATCTTTTGCTCTTCTGCTGGCTGCTATGTGTGGGGAGTAGAAGGCTGCGATTGCTACTCCAACATTGTCGTCTAGGTAAACTTATCTTTGAGAAAAGCTTACGTAGGTTGCAACGTAATTAATGGACAAAGTAGGCGGGGAGTAAACTTGTATGTGATGCTTGTGAGTTTGGCAAGCATACACGTTCTACTTATTCTAGCATTGGTCTTGAAGTGTTGAACCATTTGCTCTTATCCATTCGGATGTATAGGGGACCGTGCCCTTGATTGTTTCAATGATTGGATTGGTGGTTTGTGACCTTCATTGATTGTTATTCTCGCGTGGCATGGATTTATTTGATGAAACATAAGAGTGAGGTGCTTGATTGTTTTCAAGACTTACGTACTGTGTGAAGACTTCGATTCAATCACGAAGGTTGGATTATGCAGGATGACAATGGGCGAGTATATTAATAAGGATTTTGCATCGTTCTTGTCATTTCGAGGGGATCTTGCAGAACGTATTCTCTTGCCCGAATCCTTTTGCCCAAAATGGGGTGGTGGCGCAGAATAGACATCTCTTTGGAGGTTACCGCTCTATCGTACTCCACGATGAATGTGCCAAAGATCCTATGGAGTGAAGCAGTTATGACAGCCGCTTATCTCATTAACCGTATGCCTTCACGAGTCTTTGGGAATGAAGTCACCATCTTGAAATGCTCACAGGTGAGAACAAGTTTATTATCCCTCCTAAGGTGTTTGGTTGCACTTTGCTTTGTCGAAGATCATCGGCCTTGATTGGGGAAGTTGGACCCTTGTTTGTGAAGTGTGTATTTGTTGGGTATTCTTCTAGCGGAAGGGTTATAAATGTTGGAGCCAGTGGCGTCGACTATTTGTGAGTATGGATGTGACCTTGAGGAGTGGAGCCTTTTATGGTGGCCAGCCGGACTTGACATCTCTCTTTGAGGATTCCTCTCCTAAGCCTTGGCGGTCTTTGGTCGAGAGGGGGAGAATCGTAGAGATGTGGTTGTAGGGCTTATACCGTGTCCTCTGAATGATATGGATCAACGGGCGTGTCAAGATGGCCAAGATGAAACTGTTGGAGTATGTCAAAATGAAAATGTTGAAAAAAATGTTGAAAATGGTGATAGTAACCTGACACGAGGACAAGGAGAATTGAAGGTGTACAGAAGGAGACAGACAGGTGTTCAGGGGGAGCATGGAGAACAACAGGTTGAAGGAGAATTGAAGGTGTACAAAAGGAGGCAGATAGCTCTCCAGGGGGAGCATGGAGAAGCGGCGGCCAGCGGCTTCTATGATACTCCACACTCCCTACGATGAGATTGATGACCGATCCACGCATGGCCACCGTCCCGAGGCCTCTCCTCGGTTCCTTCTTCCTCGGGTCCTTCCTGTCTCCCTCTGAGTGGTGGTAATGTCTCTATTTCTCTTAATTTGCCTATTGCCCATCGTAGAGAACCTCGAGCCAATCTTTGGAAAACCTCCGGCTAGGTTTTGGCTTTGAGAATGATATTGCTAACTTTGTCTCTTATTCTTCATTATCTCCTGCATACAAAACTTTCATTTGCATCATTCTGATCGATTACCAATCTAGAAGTGGCTGGCGTGTAGCGAGGATCCTAAGTGGCGGTGCTATGCATGAGGAACTCCAAGCCTTGGAGAAGAATAAGACATGGGAACTTGTATCTCTTCCAAGCTGGGAAAAAGGCGGGTTAATTTTGTAAGTAGGTGTACAAGTAAAAGCAAACTCACGAAGGGAAGATTGGCGGTACAAGGCAAGGTTAGTTGCAAAGGGGTATAGCCAAACTTATGGGATTGACTATGATGAAACCTTTGCTCCATTAGCAAAAGCGAAACCTTTGTGAGGACTTTGATCTCATGTCTGCGGCCGAACTTTGGTTGGCCGTTCACATGGATGGACGTCAAAAATGCCTTCTTGCATGGAGATCTACAAGAGGGAGGTGTATATGGAGATCCCTCTGGTTTTACTACTCACTGAGGCAGGTTGGGAAGGTGTGTAGGTTGAAAAAGTCTTTATATGGGTTGGAAAGCGATCACCAAGGGCATGGTTTGTGAGGTTGGACATGCAATGTGTGGTATAGGCTATATGCGGTGTAGTGGGGATCCTGCATGCTTTTACAAACACTCCAAATCCCATTATCCTGATGCAGTACATCTATGTGGATGACATTGTTATTCACGAGGAGATGATCTTTGAGGAGATCTCTCGCTTAAAGCGAGAAATTTGGGTAAAGAGTTTGAAGTTAAGGATGCAGGCCAACTAAGATATTTCCTTGGTATTGAGATTGCCGCGATCTCACGGAAGGAATAGTGCTTTCTCGAAGGAAGTATGTTACGGACTTACTCATTTGAAGCGGGGAATGCTAGGGTGCGGTAGCTTCTACTCCGATTGGCGAGAATCACAAGTTATGTGCCCAATCACGGTAACTTCGGCGAACAAGGCGCTACTCGAGACTTGTTGGTGCGTCTTATCTACTTATACCACACAAGACACGATATTGCATATCTTTGTGGCGTGGTGGCGGATATATGCATGATCGAGGTTGGCGTATGGAAGCGGTATCTGAGGATTCTGAGATACTTGAAGGGAAGCCCAGGAAAAGGTCTTTGGTTCAGGAGTCATGGACACTTGGATGTGGAGGGATATTGCGATGCTGATTGGGCGAACTGCTTGGATGACAGGAGGTCCACCTCAGGTTACTGTATCTTTGTTGGGGGTAACCTTGTGTCGTGGCGTAGCAAGAAACAAGAGGTGGTTGCGGTCTGGTAGAGAAATCTGAGGGCTATGGCGACTAGTCTATGTGAGATGATTTGGATACGGAGTTTGTTGTCAGAACTGCGGCTGTTTAGAGGTAATGCATTGAAGCTCTGGTGTGACAACAAATCAGCAATCAATATTGCTAACAATCCTGTACAACATGATCGCACAAAGCATGTTGAGATTGATCGCTTCTTCATTAAGGAGAGATTGGATGATAGAGTTTTGAAATTCTGAATCATTATTTACGATTCACGGCCGGACAATTGGTGATTGCTTAACTAAAGGATTAGGTTCTCAAGAGTGTGTTAAAGCATGTAACAAGATGGGAATGATTGATATCTATCGCCCATCTTGAGGGGGAGTGTTAAGAAAAGTATTAGGGTTAACGGATCCGGGTTAGCGGTAACGGATCCGGGTTATATGAATATATAAAGGGTTAGGGTTTGTAAAGTGTAATGATGAAATTAATGAGATTAATGAAACTAGCCGCCGGTGGTTCCAGGCGATCTTCATCTTCTTCTACCTACCTCTCTCCGGGCATCTCCGGCCACAACTAATTCTACAGATAGAATCCAGGCTTTAATTGTCAGACCCAACAACCACTGCCAATCTTGTAAGACCAGGAACGAATCAATCAGACGAAACAACTCCTACTAAGATTAACAGTTAAAATTAAGAATTATTGAGCCGATGCACACCTCCCTGCTATCACTGATCATGGGCGCGGGTGTTGATTTTAATTTATTCATTAAAAACTAGTATCTGAATCTTTTTATAAATGATTTGAATTTATTCATTTTCATCCATGATGACATAATTGTTTGTCCTTCCTTTCATTCCGGCCACCAAAGTGATTTTAATTATTTCAGTCGAAATATAAACCCAAACCTAGTAATTAAGACCGCAGATTACGGATCTTAATTGCCACCCTTGCTATCATCCCATGTCACGGTCCACACTCTCTATTTTTTTTTAATTTTTTTATTTTTCCTGGTTCTAATTTCAAATATATAGGTGGAAGGGCCCCGGCCACCACCATCTTTTGGGAAAGTGAAGACCATATTATTTTGGAACATGGTCCACACACAGTGTCCTGAATTCCAAAAAGTCTTTTCTCTACTCCAGAGATTTGAAATCAAGCATGTAGGTGTGTGTAGCACCCTTTTTCAGGAACATCCCCTTCTACCAAACTATATATATATTATATATAATATAAATGCATATAATTAATATGGCTTGTAAACAAAGGCACAACATTGAGATCGAGTGATGTGTCTCAAGGATGCCTCCCATCTATTCTACCGATCTAAGGAATAATTTTGTTATAAAATATGTGAGCGTCCTTTCTCTGAGATAACAAAGCAAAAGATACTGTGTCAACTTATTATGATGCGAGTCAAAAATCCGAAACTTTAGCGCAGGCGTTCTTTAATTTGTCAGAAAAGACTAAGAAGAGCATGATTAGCAAGCTTGTTTTAACTTTTAAGGCAAAAGAAAGTCTCTTCATTAATCTAGAAATGAGATGCCAAAGCTAATTTTAACTGGATGATGGATGAGTCGAAGACACGTTAGTGTTCCAGGTTACTTGAACATGCATCCTCCTCCTTGTATAATTCACAAAAAATAAGTTGACCTGGTATTAGAGATAAACACAACAAAACGAGGGTTTGGGAGTGTTGCTCCATGCTCCCTCATTTCACTTACTTTTTTTAAAAAAAAGATATTATTACATATCAAAAGTTAAAAAAAAAAAAATCTAAATAACAAGATAATTATTTGAAATTATAAAGAGGAACAAGAAGTGTACTGTTGATGGAGGAGGAAGGGGGGCCAGATAAATATTTATACATGACATTTTATTATATTTGAACTTAAATCTCTCTTCCAAGGACCGTTTATTTGTCGCCACCACCTCCGCTCCCATTCGCCCACGGCCGGCATGTGTCTCGCTCTGTTCGACATTTTCTAGGGCTAGGAGTAGGGTTTTTTCAAACCCTATACCCAATTACCCACTACCACTTCTAAAAACTCACGCCTTTCCTCGTCCCCAGTCCGATCCAGACCTCTTCTCATTTCTTCTCTGGTTTTTAATTCATATCCGGTTCTTCAATTCGTTAGCTTGCTTCTGGATTCCGTACACTTGCTGCCATCGCCGTTGTCGTCGCCGTCGTTGTTGTTTGGGTTTTGATGTATCTGTGTTTTTGCAGTTAAAAATTCGCGCTTTTTTTTCCGAGCAATTTGCAGTTTTTGATTTTCTGTGTGTGTGTGTGGATGCATGCTTGAGGATTTGGGATTGGATTTAATCCCTCTTTCGTCGCGGAAACTGCGAAAAATAGTTGATTTTCTTTTTCATGTGGAGTAGAATGAAGAAATTCTTGCGCTTTTGATGAAGAGAGGGAGAAATCTTTGCATTTGCATTTGAGTTTAATCAACGCTGGTATTCTGAGAGAAGTTCGGTATCTCTGATTTCAAGTGAAATTTAGAGTAGCTTTTTTTGTGGAATTGAAATCATGCCGTCCGCCGTTGTCATGGCCCCTACGGTCACCCGAAGCTCACTGGAGCTGATGCTGGACTTGATCCAAAAAGAGACGAGCAACCCAGGGACGCGCCTCCAGCTTTGCCAGCCAGGCCCACCTCACGAGGCCGGTTGCCCTCTTCGAGGAGGTCTTTGCCTCTCAACTTCAGGATTGGGAGTATAGCTCCCGAGCCTTTCTCTAAGAGCTCAGAGGAATGTCAAGATAGGAAGGTAGTGCCTAAAAACATGGTGTTTGGAAGCAACAAGGTTGAGAAGACGGGCCACCTGGACGATCATCCATTTATTAATATGCCTGAATTAGAGAGCTACGGGGACAGCTTGGGAGAAGTTCCTGTTCAGGATTTGGCTTCGGAGAAGTTTGGTTGCGCGCATACTGTTGATAAGCTTCTGAAGAAGGTGAGCCATTGTTTATGAATTCTCTGACTACTTAGTAATTGATCCAGTTTCTTTCTACAAAATTTTGAGGATTCATGCATAACTGAGCAGTTTCAAATACTAGGGATGATGGTGTGGGCATTGTTGCACAACGGTGGATAGTCAAAAATGTTTATTTTCCCTGAAATTGATCTTCCTGTTCGTGCCACTAATACCATCTTCGTCTTATTCTTATTGATTATTTTTTTTTGTGTGTTTTTTTTCTCTGTGAGTTACTGCCTTATGTATTCCATGCTCGACAATTTGTAGATCGCTAAATCAGAAGATGCTAGACATCAAAGTTTACAGCATATCATTGGAGTTCAGAAATATATTCGTGGCTTTCAAGCTCGGTGTCACTATGAAGAACTCAAGAGAGGAGTTACTACACTTCAGTCATGTAAAGCAATAATCCTGACATTTACATTAGCTTCTGATTGAATTGTCAAAAGCTCCTTTGTTTCTTTTGAATCAGCATAGTCTATTACAGTCAGTCAACAATATTTTCGTAGGAAATATGTTGGAAACTTAAATTTTTCAGTGTTTCATTAGATGATTGAGCCTGTTTCAGTTGGGTGTTTGAAGATACAGTAATTTACCTCCTTTGCTTGTTTATCTGATAATTATCTGAGATTTGTGTTTTTTGCTTCTCTGAAACATATATACATATGCAGTTATTCGAGGTGAAAGATCTAGGCATCAATTTGCATTTGTAATGAAGAGGTGGAGGGCAGTTATTGTCTTGCAGAAATGTGTCAAAGGGTGGATTTCTAGGAGAACATTCATTAACCATAAGGAAGGCATTGTTCATATACAATCTGGTAATATGGCAACACCTTTGAAAAAGGTTTGTCTAGGATTGCACTATCTGCACTTCTCAATGATTTTAATGTCTCTTTTTTTTTGTAGCTGTCTTGTGACTGGCTAGCAAGAAAGGAATTTGTTATTCTTAAAAATTTGAAAACACCATTACCACTTCCAACTAATACAAACAGGAGTATTCAGGAAATGAAGGTATTTCCTGCTGGCCTCATTTTACAGTGTAAAATTTTCTTCTGTATGTTTCTTTCTTGTCTTTACAACTGCTGGCAGTATGTGCTATTTTAGAGGTATCAAGTCTTATGTTGGCTAATGAATGCTCATGGGCCAAAAAGTTTAACTATTGCCCCTTATCATAAAGAAGTGTAGGTTTTAAAATAGCTAAAATACTTCTTTAATCAGCAGGATTCCAACATGGGTCACCTTTGGGTTCACCATTCAGTTATGGAGGAACTTCAAATGCGTGTTTTGAAGGCTGAAGCATTATTAAGACAAAAGGAAGAGGAACATGTTATATTCCAAAGTCGATTTGAACAATATGAGGCAAAAATGAAGTCCATGGAGGAAATGTGGCAGGAGCAGTTAATGTCATTACAGGTAATTTCACTGATTGATTTTCATCATATTTGAAGATGCCAGTAGCAAGCCAGCTTTTTATTAGTAGAAGTGTAAAATCTACCTTGCAAATTTTATATCCCCTCCTTTTCATGAAGTTATATACTAGGAAAAACATTAGTTGGAGGAAATTATTATATGATCATGAGTTTTGATCTCCCTCTCCATCATGCTGAGGAAATTTTGGATTTTCTCCCTCCATGAAACATTGTTCCATAAAAGTAGTCTAATTGAAAAACATATTTCATGCAGCGGAACCCTAGTGAGAAGCATTCTGAGGTGCATCAATCTGTTTCAGCAGAAACGCAGAGGCAGCGTCTGATTGCAGAAGTAGCATTGAGGCAAAAAGAAGAAGAGAATGTCAAATTGCGAGAAGAACTGCAACAATATGAGGTGAGATGGAAGGAATATGATGTCAATATGAAGTCTATGGAAGAAATGTGGCAGAAACAAATGGCATCCTTGCAGGTAGATTTGCAGATTAATGTTTGGTGCTTCTTTTGGTTTTGTATCACTCCTTATTTTAATCAAGTAATCAGCCTGCGGACATTCTCTGGAATTATTCTTTAAATGGGAGGACAGGATTTAATATGAACTCCTGGCTGGTACAGAGGCCTGGAAAGTTATTGCAGTGGCTACTAAAGTATATTATTATGTTAAAGCTTCATTTTCAAAATTTCTTTCAGTAGCTAATGGTTCTGGCATTCTCCATACAGCTAAGTCTATCTGCTGCAAGAAAGAGCCTGGCAGCTGATGATTTGGTAAGCCCCCCAGAGAGGCCTGTTTCACCACTGGTATGCACATCATATGACTCAGAGAGTACCCTCTTAGTTGAAGCCCGTTCACCTGAGCCCACACTTTGTAAACAACCTCAATCGAATAGTTTTGGTGTTGTGGGAAATCCTAATGATGTGCAGAATGAGGTTAGCCTGCTAGTGAAGGAATTTGACCAAAGAAAACAGGTGTTTGAGGAAAGCACTAGATTCCTTGTTGTGGCCAAATCTCAACAACCGAATTCTTGCATGAACCCTGATGAAGAGCTTCGGAGACTGAAGATCCAGTTTGCTTCCTGGGAGAAGGATTACAAGGTTCGGCTGCGGGAGGCCAAGTCAGCAATTCGAAAACTTGGCAACTCTCGAACAGAGAAACAACAACGAAAGAAATGGTGGTTCAAAGGAACAAATTAAGATAAATGGGAGCAATCATGACTGTTTCACCACTGGCTGAGATGATTTCTAGCTTGCAGTTATCTTTACTTTTTGTGAAGTAACAAATTAAGATTTTCATGGGAGCAGTCATGTATTCTGTGCTGAAGGCTGGTGGAGTCTCATGTCATGTGTACCAAGTTAACTGTTTTTTTGTTGTCTGGAACTGTTGTAATTATTTGTGGATAGATAAAAAGATAAAGATATATTAGTAGATGAGTTAAAGAGATTCTTCTTGTTGGAAGCTATCTCAAGATGTCAAGATCAGACGTTCCAGTAGTTGGTTTAATGGAAATCTAACAATTTCCAATTCTCGTTTGAACATGTTATTAGACAAAGTCGACACTAGTGATTACAGGGCTGAATGGAAGTGCTAGCATCTTCATTCTTTGCAGCTAACTGTGCAGGCTCAAACGAGTGATGATTCATACTGGACTGCCACAAGTCCTAGCTGTGCAATCATATGTTCAGTAAAAGAAAATTATAAAAAACACTGGAGTGTCACAAGTCCTATCTGTGCAAATGACATGTTCAGTGAAAGAAAATTAGAAAAAAAGACTCAGCGCCGTTGCCGGGGATCGAACCCGGGTCACCCGCGTGACAGGCGGGAATACTCACCACTATACTACAACGACTTGGTTGAAAGAGCAGCCACTTAATTATATTAAATACATAACTTTTTTCTTATATATAAAAAAAAAAAAATTCATTTTCAGATTTTCTTCATTTCGGTTTATTTCGTACGTATTTTGAAGCCAAGTACAAAATTATATCTTTGATGGGGATAATGGTCCACTGCAAGAAAAGGTTGGTCCTCACATTTCATCACCCTGGTTCGTATATATCCATAGCTGAACGTTGCATGCAAGTTTATCCTAAATATATGTTACCACCTTTTGATAAGTTTGCCTCAATTCTACACAGTCAATTGCCATTTGGCTCGCGTTCTATGTCAGTGCGTTGGTGCTCAATATATACCACCAAAAGGTAAATATATATGTAATGGTGATGTTCTATTAATTTGACATGATATATTATTCTCTTAATTGATTCCGCCGTGATGGTATGTACATTGTACGGAAAAGATTATAAGGTAAAAGCCATATATATATATTTGGTTTTATAAAAATGGTATTTTTCAATGTTTATCATGTACAAAGAATTTTGATAAGACCGAGATGGATTGTTTGTTTTACTTGCCAAATGTATTGCTTTTCTTTTTGTGAGCAACTACACGCTGACAGATGCACACCACCATGCATGTTTCTCATTGCGTTTGGAAAGATATATATATAGGCTACATTTAATTATATTTATCACTTTCTTTTCTTGCATTTATCCCAACTTGAGAACCACCGACTGTTTTAGCAACAAAAGAACCTGCAGAGCAGGAGCGCTGATCCATCCATCCGAGGTGAACATCGATCCTATATCTTTTCTTCTTCCTCTTCTAGAGTGGCTATATATTGATAATTCATCAACTTTTCTTTTGTGCAGACTTGGATTTGGGGCGAGTGTTTTGATCCGAAAGAAATTGTGTATGATACTACTTCTTAGTTGATCACTGACTTTTTGCATTCCCATGAGAACCAATTCACATGGCGGTAGTCTAGCTTCATGCATGAGCATATATGCAATTCTAATTATTCATTGGTTTTATAATTATAAAAAAAAGGTAGTGAGAATATATATTAGAGGATCATTGAGACCAATCTTCTTGAGACATAGATCTAATAAAAATAAATAAATAAAATAAAATAAAAATTATTATATCTAAGAAGGATGTTTCTTTGGATTTTCAAGTTAATTTGTGCAATTTATTTTCCATTACTTATCTCTTTTGTGTATTCCCATTTCTTGATAAAATAGCAAAATAAATAGTATCTTGTTCATATATATATAAATACAGGATATATATTGCTCCAGTTTAAGTCACACATCAAGAAGTGTTCATATATATATAATGCCTATCTTAAGTATGCATGTGCCATACGGATACAAGCTAGAAGTGGTTATAAACTAGCTCTAATACTAGCTGGAATATTTTGAAATACCATTGATTAATCAAGAAGTGGCTTAATAATTGAGGCACTAGATATGAGGGGTGTACATCTTTAGCTACATATTTGAAAGATTAAAGGCAACAAAGTTATGGCATTTGATTAGACAAAAATATTGTTAGTGTGTTGCATAAATTAGTAACGACAAAAATTTCAATTAGTTTTCTTCGTGACAAATGTGTGCTTACATATATAGATGATTTGGTCTATGTTTGTCGCATTTGTATGTGATATTACGACATTTGATTGCTATTTTGAGCATAAGACTCCCTTTCTTGTATGCGAGAAAGTTATGACACTTGGAAAAAAGAATTTAGGTGTGTTGTATGATTAATTAGCGACGACAAAAATTCAATTTAGCTTTTTTTTTGTGACGTATGTAAGCGTTACATGGATCATTTGATTTATGTTTGTCACATTTGCATGTGATATAAAGTCATTGGTTTCTATCCTAAGAATAAAACTCCCTTTCTCCTACTCTTCCTAAATGAAATGCTAATTAATATGATTGTCAGTGAATATTGTAAAGTGCATTAAAAACTTAATATGACTCAGAATGTTAGATATTTTTTAGTTTTAGCCCATGTCAGTCTAATTAGTACTGTTTTCAGTAGTAAAATAATTGATACAGTTGAATTCATATTATTTATTTAATTTCTATGAATAGAGAAGGAACTTTATGAACAAATTAGTACTCTGTTTCATTATGATATGAATAGCATTTTCATTCAACCTAGCCATGAAACTTGGTTTATATATACGCTTTTGAATATGCAGTGTTGATGATAACACAACTATTTTGCAGTGAATTTCTCTGTTTGCTGATACATTCAAAAGAAACTGTTATATATTTTCTCAGCATGTGTATCCTGAGATACAGGCTCTAGATCAATTATATAATTTTTCATGTCTGTGAATCACCACCATAGAACTATGGATACAGTGGTTACATCTGTTAATAGTTTCTCAGTCAGAATTTACCTTTCTTCAGTTTACTGGTTTCAGAAATGCCTTTAAGAGAAAAATATATGGAAGTTGGAGAAGCATCCGCCTTTTGATTCTGGCTGCTAAACTAATTACAACTTGAAACATGCCTCATTTGTTTTTGCATAAATGTGTACAAGCCACCGGAAAACACGTCATTTGAACCCTCAATCTCTCCTTGTGAGAGAGAATGATCTAGCCAACTTTAACAGGCCCTTGTTAATCTTCCAGTGAAACCATACACAGACCTCGTTACGTTGAGCACATTTGAGATACGTACTATATATCCTTTTGTTGTTGAGATGTAGTCTTATTGGTTAATTTGTTTATCTGAATATGCCTGCTATTCATCAAGGTATAAATTGTATAATCAATGCATTCTGTTTCTGAAAATCTGGTTTTAGACACTAGCTAGAACTGAAAAGGTGTCCTGAAATATAAGTTTCATCTAACCAGCAGATGGATAACTTGAAGTCTTCAATATCTTTCAGAAATAAAAATGTCAGGAACTGTACTAGCTAGTCTATGCTGCGGCTCAGTTTCATCTTGATAACTGATCAGAAGGTATTTCATGATGCTC
This sequence comes from Dioscorea zingiberensis, assembly GCA_026586065.1. NCBI lineage: Eukaryota > Viridiplantae > Streptophyta > Magnoliopsida > Dioscoreales > Dioscoreaceae > Dioscorea > Dioscorea zingiberensis. Next base: position 73,203,808 of record CM048819.1, on the reverse strand, counting down.
ATATTGCTATGTATATATATACATGCCTAGTTGAAGAGATTTCTGTTTCTAGATCAACATATATATATATATATATATATATATATATATATATATATATATATATATATATATATATATATAGTCAGAGCTTATCAAGCTGCAGATGTACCTACTTGTGTTATATATCATCTTGTATATGTGCATTTGCCTGGTATTTTGGAACATGAGTACATAATTAATTTAATTGTTAGGTTCTTCTAATTATTAATTTGACATGCAGGCGCGCCAGTATTTGGAAGAGATAGATATAATTAATCATGGAGGAATTAGTTGATCGCATTAGCAACTTACCAGAAGACATCCTCCGTGATAACATAGTCTCGCGGCTGCCTCTTAAAGTGGCTGCACGGACGAGCGTGCTCTCGAGCCGATGGAGGTCCCTGTGGAAATCCGTCCCAGATCTTGACTTCCATTTCCAGATATGGGAGTCGATCATGGACTGTGACATAAATGACAGCCTAGGTCTGGTACTATCTGAGAAAAGAAGAGAGTTCGTGGGCATCGTCAACCGTATCATCCAACTTCATGAAGGTCTTCGTGTCAAGAGGCTCCGCGTCTTCTTCAACCCTGGCTCAGTTTATGAAGCGGATATGAAGAAGTGGATCCAGTTTGCCTTTGATAAGGGAGTCGAGGAGCTTGATCTCAACTTCCACATGATATTCAGAGAACAGTACATTATTCCCGGTTACATGCTGGAGTGCAACTCAGTCACCCGCTTAAAGCTCGCATATTGCAGAATCCTGCCGTCAATATCCTCATTCAAAGGCTTGAGCTCTCTGAAGTCTGTTTCTCTCTCTAGGGTGAGGCTGGATGAAGACCTCATCAACAGCTTGTTTGTTCCCTGCTCCTGTATTGAGAGCTTGCAGATGGTGGAGTGCACTGAAGCCAGGTGCCTGCGAATTGCTCCCAGGAATCACAGCTTCAAGAAGTTGAAGGTCTCCAACTGCTGGACGATCTTTCACATTGAGATTGATGCACCCCATCTCCAGACGTTTGAATTTTGTGGCCATGAAGTTAACTTTCAGATCAACAACATCTGTCGCCTGCAAGACGCAATGCTCAACATCAGAGGTCCCAAACCAATCGATACCAGCTCCATTTCTCGATCTTTGAGGATGTTGTGGGCCGCCGTCTCTCGTGTCAGAGTAGCCACATTTTCTTGCAGTGTCATCCAGGTATGTTCTATAATATATATAGCCTAATCAGCCTTTATATATATATATATATATATATATATATATGATGTACTAATAGATAATACATGTGATCTCAGCTAGCAAAGCCTTGAGTGCATGCATGCATGCATGCGGGATCAATTAAGTATTATCTTATAACTTGGAACTTGGTTGACTGTGCTCCTAGGCTGGGTATATACATAGATTCCTTTCTTATCAACCCCATTTCTGCCCTCTGTTTCGGGACCTCAAAGAGGTCCAGTTGCTGCTGGAGGATGTAGGAGAGTGGGACGTTGCTTCAGTTGTAGATTTGCTCAGCATATGCCCCATTCTGGAGAGGGTCTTTATCAATGTACGTACGTGAGTGAGTGCATGTTAATTAACTACATTAATTCTTTTTAGTCATCTTAACCAAATGTTTCGATCCCTAGCTAATTGCTTTCCCATTATTGAAAAACTACTGCAGATATTACCGCCCACTTCATTAATCCAAGCCTGCAGGCACCACATGAACTCAGAAACCCTTCCTCCAGGCATGGACTCATCACAGGAATATTTAGACTTTCCTTCTTCGCCTGGCTATTCTCCTCGTCTTAAGATGATCAGGTTTGATGGTTTCCAAGGACTGAATTGTGAGATGATGCTGCTTAGCTCGTGCTTTAGCTATGCCACAGCTCTCGAGTCACTCGCAATAGTTGTTCCCCAAGATGGTGATCCGGATGAGGTCACTGAGAAGGTTTGGAAATTAGCTAGCTAAGTTTTATAACAGGCCACCAGACGCACCCGAATCGTCTTATATGGCCAAGATCAGGCCAAGGTCCAGGTCGATGCCTCAGCCATTGATCCGAGTCATGTCCTACTCTGAGAAAAGTGGAGCAACTCATTCCCCAACCCACAAGGACATCGTGCACCATTATAGATCAGCTCACTGGTGATATATTCTTATTATTATGTTTTAACCAATCACCATGGACCATCATAAATAAGGATCAAACTGTTTTGGGATCCCGTACAACTTTCATATTATGTGTTGTAATAAGTAATAACAAGGGGTGCACTAAACCCTTCTCATGGTTTGTAATATATATATATATATATATATATATATATATATATAGTAATTAAGGGTAACAGTATTAAACCCTATTTCTCTGCTGTCGCTGCTGCTTTGATGTATATATATATGAATCTGCATCTATGTTTTCATTTAAACTGGTTTTATCTGCAAACAATGTTTATTAATTTGATGACAGATTGGTGGACTTATTATTAATTATGGTCAGAGCTAGAATGAAGACAAAACCCGGTCCAGAAAAAGCAAGTAGTGAGAAGCTTATCCACTTTCCACGGATTTCTTCAATATACATTATTAAACAGCACATGGACCTCGCGTGTGAGTGGAGTGTATCCACTGTCGGCTTACTTAGCAACCGACATCGCCGACCAAAGAAGACCATTTTCGGATTTGAGCTAGTTCCAAAACTAACCAAACATCCGAGCCCACGTGCTCCAACGGCTACTTCTCCATCTCTCGCCACGTGTTTCCTTTGTATACGTGTAAACACCTCATTACGCACACGATCCCACGTGGCACGCGTTCTGGGGATGGAAAAGTAAAATGTCCTGTCGTGGCTTCTCGATCCTTTAAGAAGTATGGCGGCAATTCTAGCGCTTTCCAGGAAAGCTGAAAGCACCCCCGAAAGCCTATCTCTCTCTCTTTCTATATATATATATATACATGTGTGCATGTATGTCCACCAGTCTCCGCGTTCTGTAAGAATTGTAGTTGGTTCCCACACGGTTCTTTTAGGGATAAAGCTTGTATATTGTACAAAAGTGCTTGAAGAAGGCTTCGCTTCGATCGCTTCAAAGGGCTTGACGCTATTCTGGTTAATAAGGTGAGCTTTGGTATGTTTCATTTGATTCTTGTTTGGATTTTGCGGAAATGGGAGGACCTTGGGATTAGTTTCTCTTTCCCTGATGTTTGTTAGCTTTGGTCCGTGAATGTGAGTGTCAATTTGAGCTTAGTGAGTGCCAGTTTCATGTGCTTCCCGTTGCATTTGCTCTTTCGTTTTTTTCTTTTCTTGTGTGTTCATTTTATGGTGTCATTCAAGCTTTTTCCAGAAGATGATACTGAGAAGGGACCACCGGGTTTGCATTTGATTAAATGCCATTGTGAATGTCACTTCAAACATTTGGCTTTTGGTATTTCAACGTTTTGGATTGGTTATGAAGCAGAGTATTTTTCGGTGGTTAAATTTGCTTCTTAGTTGGGGAATTTGCTGCTAATAAACTTCCTTTGGGATATTTCAGGGAGGATTCCGATTCAGTGTGAGCATAAATTTGTGTGAGACTTAACTGGTAGATATAAGGAATGGCACTAGGGAAGATGCATAGCTTGCGAGCAAAGCACCATCAATTGAAGAGAAATGGATTGGAGTCTGTTCAAATGGCACGCATTATCGGTAGGAAGAGGGTTGTGGTTCCGGTCCTCGCCGAGGAATCTGGTTTTGCTTCTCCAACTGCCACGCCGATGCAGAAACGGCGGCAAAGAAGATCTCAGGCGGATGGATTAAATCTCATGGACGCACTGCCCCACGACATTTTGGTAAGTGCCCTGTTTTTCTGTGAGAGAAATCAGGATGTGCTGGCTCATGAAGCACAGTGGCCTGAGTTAATTTCATCTGCCTGCGCAGGTTAGGACACTATGCAAGGTGAACCACAGTGACCTGAGGCAACTCCTCCTTGTGTCCAAGTCTGTACATGAAGCTGTAAGTATAATTGGTCCTATGCTGATTTTCTACTGTGCTGTACTGTAATGTAATGTGTGCGCGAGTTATCATCTTCTAACCTTTTTTTTTTTTTAATCTTTTCTCAGACATTGGTCGCAAAGGATATGCATTTTGCTTTTAGCACTCCTTCTAAGCCTGTCCGCAATGGAAGCGGTGGTGCTGGTTATGATGAAGGTTCAGAGACTCCGGATGCTCCAAAGCAACACAGGGTTGCCAAATCACGAATTGATGGCAAGAAGCTTGCGGGCATTGCCGTCGCTCTTTTCGCATCTCACAGCGATTATTAGGTGTCTTCGGAGAATTGGACTCTTGTAATAAATAGTGTAGTGTAGTGTAGTGTATATAACATATGGTACAAACACTCAGTATGACAACACTTGTAGAGTATGTGTATATACAGTGGTTCCCAACCAGACGTGTAAAGTAAATCAATTTGTAAGCCATTCTTCAATACTTTTATTGAAGATAGCTAATTAGATTTTTATTTTTACAAAGTTTTTGTACACGGTTATCCTTAGAAATTATGTTAGAAGAGGATTATGTACTTATTCTAAGTTTTTTGTTTTAATTAATGGATCCGATTATGCCCAATACCCAACCAGAAGCCCAATCCATGATCTAGCCCAACGGATGGTTTCAAACGCTTCTAGTCGCATACAACGAACGGTTCAGATAATTTGTGTTCTTCCCGGAAGTCTGAACGAACTGCGGAGAATCATAATATCATATACTTGGGAGTCCGAGGGGCGAAAACTCCCCATCCGCCATCCATGGCGTCGAAGAAGCACCCAGCGCTTCCGGAAGCCAGAGAAGGAATCCCCGCGGTGAAAAGGGTAAGGACTGGATACCCTTGCGATAAGAAACCTGGTGGTCCTCGGCGCGTCGAACTCAATCCCGCAGACTGCGATCTAGGCATAGTCTTCTGTAACCCATGCAATTTGCCTTGTTCTACAATTCTTTTTCAACTTGTAGCTAGTGTTTTGTTTTGGTTTTTGAGGCTTTCGTCTGAAATTCATGTTGTTCTGGGCCCCCGTGAAAGATTTATGATCATCAGTAGGAATTTGGAAAATAAAAAAAAAAAGGATTTTTTTTTTCGCTCCTAGAATTGCACCTTTTCTGAGGGTGAATTTGAACAACATTATCAGAGAAACGATGTGTTTTTGTTAGGCTGTCCGAATTTTCGGTTGACAAGGGATATTGTGGGAGGGCTGGTGAGTTTCCGCTAACTTTCAGCTTCTGGAAATTGTTTTTGTTTGAGCAATGCGATCTCTTGCTGGATGCTAAGTTGTGTGTCTGTGTACTTTTAGTGCCCCCCAACATCAAGTTTTGTGCCACGGGATGCATAATTGTCTTCATTGGTTGCTCTTGGCCAACTGAATTATGATTTCTTCTTTTCTTTTTGTCATTCCATTTCATGTATGTGTGTGCTTGTATATATATGTTTCTTTGGGGAGCTTATGATGACAACTTCTCTTAGCTTCCAACACTCTTCTAAGATGCTTATTTGTCCAGATTTTGATGTTGATGGCAATGGTCTTCAAGGTCAAGCTCTTCATAAAAACGGGTTCGCCTATTGCTGGTCGGGTGCCCGTGCAACTGTTGGAATAAGTGGAGGGAAGTATTGTTTCGGCTGCAAAGTAATTTCTGAGCAGGAAGTGGAATTGGCTGATACATGCCCTGATCAGAGGCATTTGTGTCGTGTTGGTATTTCAAGAGGTGATGATCCTGTTGGAAACCTGGGAGAAACTGCCAATAGTTTTGGCTTTGGTGGAACAGGAAAGTTTTCAAATGCCGGAAAATTCTCTGAATATGGTACAAAATTTGGTCTTGGAGACACTATTGTTTGTGCTGTGGACCTTGAGAGTGAATCAGCTGCTATTGGATTCTCTAAGAATGGGAAATGGTTGGGTATTGCCAAACGATTTGATACAAGTTCAAAGGGACTTGGAGTTGTTTCCGCTACTCAAAAAGATTCATTTTTGGAATTTGCACTGTTTCCACATGTTCTGTTGAAAAATGTCATGGTTCAGCTTCAGTTTAGCATTGAAGATGGATTAATTCCTGAGGAAGGATACAAGCCTTGGAATTCTGCTCTGCAGGATGGAAATGCTATTGTTGGCCCCTCTTTCTCAAGCCCAAGGGATTGTGAAGTTGTGATGTTGGTAGGATTACCTGCCTCTGGGAAGACCACCTGGGCTGAAAATTGGGTCAAACATCATCCTGAGAAACGTTATGTGGTTCTTGGAACAAATCTTGCTTTGGATCAGATGAAGGTTTGTGGAAAAAGATTAGTTTTTGCCTTCCATGTTGTTGTTCAAAAGATATATTCCCTCCCCTTGGCTTATAATCCAATACATAAATCCAGTTGATTGATTGATGCTTTATGAAGGTACCTGGACTTTTAAGGAAGCAGAACTATGGGGAACGTTTTGACCGCCTCATGGACAGGGCAACAGGAATATTTAATGAATTATTATTGAGGGCTTCCAAGACACCACGTAATTATATTCTTGATCAAACTAATGTTTACAAGAGTGCTCGTATCCGCAAATTAAAGGCCTTCATAGAGTATCGCAAGGTTGGGTGATAAAGTGATAGAAAATTAGATTTATGAGTACTAATATATGTATATTTATAGATAGATAGATAGATAGATAGATAGATAGATAGAAATTCCTAACTTGCTATTTCTTCGCTTTCTCAGATAGGAGTGGTTGTATTCCCTACGCCCCATGAGCTAAAGTTTCGTGCAGACAAAAGGTTTAGAGAAATGGGGAAAGAGGTGCCTGCAGATGCTGTAAATGAGATGTTAGGTACTCATGGATACTTGATATGTATACCTCTTTATGGAAACTAATATTGGTTTTGCCTATTCAGGCACTTGTAAGTCATTTTATGCATGAATCTCATCTCTTGCAGCTAACTTTGTGTTACCTATGAGCAAGGACATTCCTGGTTCTTCTGAATTGTTCGATGAGGTTCATCTCTGTCATTGTTACTCATTGTTGTGTTTTTTAGTCCTTCTGATGTCCTGAGCATACTTTGGCACTTGGTTTCATGTTCTACAAGGTTATCTTTCCAGAATTAAGCAGAGAAGATGCTCAAAAATACTTAACTGAAATGAAGCAAGCCTTGGGGACACCTGTTTTGAGTGCAAAACAAGACCTCTTACCGTATTCTCCGGAATGTTCTTCTCAAGCATTTTCTAGTCATTCTATTATGACCAAGGAAGCCGGTTTAGGTTTGTAACACTTGCATGACCATGAGAGCAATATATTTGTTTTCTTACATGATTTTTTTTTTTCACTTGTTATGTATTTTAATGGTTGGATTGTACTATTCATACATCAGTCTTCTGATGCAGCTCTTAGTGAACATATGCAGACCATCAGGTCACCTATCATTCTTACTGGTCATGGTATCACAGTTCCTCCACATGTAAGTATTTGCTAGCATTTTTTATATGGATTTATGTAGTGTTATGTATTAGCCTTTGGATTGGCATAGTTGTTCCCTGGTGCTCTTTTTACCTAGTTGACTAACAGAATGTGTATTCTCCTTAAGTAATTACCCGAATATGACTAGCCTTTAATTTACCCTCCAGCATCAGCAATATAATTCCCTCATGGAATAGCAATATTTGGCGTTGTTTATGCTGATGCTGGTGTAATAGATAAATGACTTTTAACATCCTACTTATGGCATATTGAGCACCTTTTTATGTCCAGTGCAATTTGTACCAGAGGTTTTTGTGTTGAACAGGTTAAGACAGCATATTCTATACCTGTTTCTCATGGAGTTCACCAACCAAGGTTTGATGATCCTGGCCTTTCTTGCCCAAATTATGGTCCTTACAAAGGCTACTCTGAGTATGGAGGATCCTCTCGTCTCAGAGATGGACCTGTGCCCTACAGCAACCATGATGGTTTTGATCCCTACAAAAGAAATGCTTCTGAAAGAAGCTCCTTTAGTAAGAATGAAACAGGCCCTTTTAGGCCATTTGGAGTTACAGATGGCTTCAGTAGATCATTCTTTGATAGTCCAACCAGCAGAAGAGACTATGAATATCCTGATGTGCCACCTTCATATGGTGGTCATGGTGTACATCGTCATGCTTCTGGAATATCCCAAATCAATCACCAAGCTGCGGCCCAACCTTCATTTCTGTCGCATAGCCCCCTTCAAAGCACTTACAGTAAGCAATTACTTCCCATTACATAATTGTTTAACTTTCCATTCTTAAGCCCTTCTTGGCCACATGTAACCACAGATGGATTGAGAAGACCGAACTTTGATGGTACAAGTGGTTGGAACCGTCCACATACTCAAGATGCTGGAATTTCCCAATTCAATCACCAAGATGTTAGACAACCATATCAAGAAAATACATCTCTTCAAAGACCTTATGGTAAGAATTATAGTTATTAGTAAATAATTATGTGTATTGTTCTTTCAAGTGTCACAATCTCTGAGGGTTTTTTTTTCTTTTTTCTTTTTTCTTTTTTCTCAAGTGTCTTTGATGTCAATGGCATTGTTTGTTTTTTATTTCTTAAAACTTTCTAGTAAAAGAATTTGTTGTTGTAGATGTTGTTATCTCTTGTGCAGTTCCTGCTGCTCCAACCCCATCTGGGACTCGACCGTTCAATCCTCCTCGCCATGGTTCTTCGTATCCCTGACTCAGGTTAGGGTAACAATGAGACTTATCTAAAGGTACATAGCTATCAATTAAACATTTTGAACAGCTGTGACAAATAGCTGCTCCTAACAAAACCATATGATGTATATGACATGTTATCTGTTTTGCCTGGATATCTTCTTTGAGCGGATCACACATGAGTGAAAGGGAAAGGTGCCTCTTACATCCGGATCCTAATTTTCGATGCAGCTGCCTAACTTGTACCAAGTTGCTTGTTTTTTTATCATTGCCGCTGCTTTTTTCTGGTACTTGAGTTGAGGCTGTGTTTGCGTGCAAGTGGTGTTAGATAGATTGGCTGAAACATGAAGAAAAGTAGGGAATATAACCCATTGTCTCTGCCTGAGATATTTGTATTGTATTCGGAACCAGTTCACTCCAACTTACCATCTCAGAGAATCAATATAGTCTCTTCTTGGTGATTCAGGAGTCTTCTGTTCTGGTTATTGTCTGTTCTCTTTTGCAGTATTGGAAGATCACGTCTATATATTTTTTTTGTCTTCCTCCTTTATTCCTAAAGTACTTACCCTTGATCCAAAGGCACCTTCCCCTAATTAGTAATGTAGTGGAAAAGACACCTCATCCTCTGCCTGTGGAGATGGAGATGTATGTTCTTTTGATTAAAAAATATGTTCGATGGCCGTCAATTCAATGTTCATAGTTTAGTGGTAGACCAAAAGCTTCGTTCCTTTATTGGTTGAGAACAGCAAAAGAAACCTCCAACCCTTACCACATCATACATCACGGAGGCCAAACGAGAAAAAGGTTCAAATTCATTGGTTTCACTGGTTTTTTTAATACTTTTGGGAGATGGAGAGATGGTCCTGATATTTATGCAATGCACGTGCATGGTAATGACCACAATAACAATGACCAGATAGATATTCCATGTTTCACTCATTTCTAGTCCTCATATTTTTATGTTCGTAGTGACTTGGCTCTGAAAAAGAACATGCAAGGTGTTGAGTCATCCAAATTAGCTAAAGCATTCATGAAGCCTATCTGTTGAACCGTATAGGATAAATGAAGGCATTGAAAGATATATAAATTGATTACACATGATTCAGGTTACTTTCCTCTCTTTTCTCTCTGAACCGCCGTCCATTTAAACAGTACTTGATTGTTGGAGGTATGGGTCCATATGGACAAATTTCCATAAAACAAGAAGTGAGGACAGTATAAGGATAACACAATCATGTTGAAGAGATCAATATGCATAATTAGAGCAACTTAAGATAGTGAAGTCAGTCAAGAGAGGCTACATGCTTCTCACAATGGACTAGTGTACTGACTGCCTTGTGTTGGCAGTTTGGTTCATGTTTACTGGGGCAGTGGCACAAATAGGTGAATCACAGTGCCAACCTACCAACTGTGGGTCCTCCTTGACCATGTGTATGGTCTCAGTCTCCAACATTAATGCTTCTAAGCTTGCAAACAACAGCTTTACTAGAGCCAAAGCCCTACCTATCAGGTGCTCAAGTCCTTCATGTTCCTAAACATACATATCCCAACTACAACCCTACACGCCCTTTCATGATCCTTTGCAGCATTGAAATTCCTCATTTGTGGGTCATAAAGTACATGCCATATGCTGCCATATACCATAAAGCAATAAAGTTATTGGAGAATGAATTCTGTTGGGATAGACGACCATCGTATCTCTCATCAGCCTAGAAGCCAAGCAGGATAGCCAGTGTACTGGTTTCAACCTATTACTTCGTGGATGTACGTTTGAATAAATGAAGCACTTTAATTAAAGTTTTAAATAATGGCTTCATAATCAAATGTATAAAATCTTGAACCCCACCCACTGGATTATTTGCACCTATCTAACTCTTCAGTACAAAGGTTTTTTTTATTTCTGTTTTTTTTAATAGACGAAGATAAGATTATGCAATCAACTCCTAAAAGAAAATAAAAGTTAAATGGAACGAAGTACAAGGAATTGTTAATTGACTAAAGTAAGTTTGTTCAAAATGCAAGATCTGCCGAGACTGATACATGTCAGTGTTATGTGTATGTATATTTTGGCTTTCCTTCCCCCTTTATTTATTTATTTATATATATATATATATATAAAGAGAGAGAATTTTGTTACTAACCGACCGGCCGCAACTGCAGCCGGCCCATACTAACACACAACCCACTTGGGGCTGTGTATTTGGATTATATATATTTGGGTTTTGTTCGTTAGTATGGGCCTGCTGTAGTTGCGACAGGCCCGGATACTAACATGTAATATATATATATATATATATATATATATATATATATAGGGAATTCGAGGATCATTGGGACATTATTTTGTGACATTATTTGTGTCCTTTTTCATTTATTGGAACTGCGCGATGTTTTAACCAAATCCGGCGGTATGGATTGAGAGAGCGTCGAAAAAAATAGCGTCGATTTTCATATCTGATTTAAGAACTTGCAGGGTCTTCATCTTAGCGGATAAAATTTTATACGGTTGAAATTTCATCATTTAATATGAAGACCCTCTACAAGTTCCTAAATTGTATGAAAATGGCGTGTTCTTTTTTTTAAATGTTCTCTCAATCCATAAGGTTGGATTTTGTAAAACACTCTGTAACCTAAATGAATGAAAAAAGGATGTCAATGATATGTAAAAAATAGTTAATGGCATTATCCTAACCTATATATATATATATATATATATATATATATATATCGATCTTGATTATCGGCCGGCTCTGAAATTTACAATTTCAGGCCGCCTGTGATTCTGAAGCCCTGGAGGCGTGTTTGAGCAATTTTCAACTGTATGGATGGAAAGATCATCGAAAAATAAGTTAGCGCATCGATTTTAAATACAATTTTGGGAACTTGTAGGGTCTTCATCTAAACAGATCAAAACTTATATAGGGATTTGAGCGATCAGGAATTTCAACCGTTTAAGTGGGAGGGCCGGCGGTTCTGCGAGGTGTATGAAAATTCTGAGGTAGGAAACATTTTTAGCAGATCTTCTCATCCATAAAAAAAAAAATACTCCAGGGGGCCAAATGGGCGGCCGACCGGAAATGAACAGTATTCCGGCCGGCCGTACAGAATCAGCCCTCTATATATATATATATAAATTATATTCTGTCTATATATATTTATTATATTCTCTCTCTCAAACACACACACACTCTCTCTTGAGTCTTGACTCAGTGACGCTCCCTGGTAAATAAATAAAAAATCCTATTTCTCAATCCTGAAAATATATGATGGCTTTGAGGCTTGGTGAAGAGCAATGTTGTGCTGCTGCTTCTCCTCCAAATCCAACAGAAAGCAGAAAGGTCTCCTCCGTGAAAGCAATGCAAGAGCTTTCAAGATGGCTCTTTTACTTATCTAAGCTGACCTCCCATCCACTCTTCTCCATCTTCACCGCCTCCTCACTCCTCATCCTGCTCTACCTCCCTCGCCCACTCATTCCCCTGCTCCTCTCCCCCTTCCCCATCTCCTCGCTCCTCCTCCTCCTCCGCTCCGGATCCAAATCAGACAAACATCGCCATCCACCCCTCCCCGACCACCCCAATCCCGAACCCGAATCAAAAATCCGGCCAGAACCCCTGCCCGCCCTGCAAGATCCCTTCTTTTCCCATTCCGGCTTCGAATGGGCTCCCATGGGCGGCCCTCTCGAGGTCATCTACGAAGGCCATGAAGACGACGGAGACTCCCCAAGATCTTCTCTTATCGGCAGTCTCGGAGTCGGATCCTTTGGCTTCTGCTTCACGGATTCGGATTCGGATTTGGATCCAGATCCGGATTACTATGGCGACGGCTGCGAACCGGCTAATCTGCGTTTCCGTTGGGCAGTGGAAGAGGAGGACGACGAGGAGGAGATGATCGAGATCGCTTTGGAAGAGGATAATCTCATCGAGATTGACATCTCCGGCACCCAGCGGTGGTGCATGTAGGAGTGGTTTTCTCATGAGAGAGAGAGTTTATTAATTAGGACTTTGGAGGATGGTTTGTTTTTGTAATTTTAGCTTTTTTTTTAGACTTAAAATACGTACTAATTAATCACATAGAGGATTATCTCATAGAGAGAGAGTTTATTAATTAGGACTTTGGTGGATGGTTTGCTTTTGTAATTTTAGCTTTTTTTTAGACTTAAAATATGTACTAATTAATTATGATTTACTAATTTATAGTTTCTTCATTTCTTATTAATACGATGTTAGTACTCAGGTATTTTAAGATGGACGGGCTAACCAAGCTCTTGGCCTTGCTCGAGACAAAAACTTTAGGAATAATACTATCACGGCAGCGGTACTTGAGGAAAACAACTCCCCTTGTTGTTTATTCGCTGAAAAATTAACAATTCATAATAATAATATCTTTCTTAAAAATTTGATGAATAGTAGTTTTTAGCTTTGAGTTAAAATAGTCTAAATAATAATTTTTATAAAAAAAAAGTTGATTAGTTCATATTTTTCTCACAATGAAACATTGAGGGTTCAAATCATATTTTGCTCGCATTTATCAACAACAAAAAAAGACATCTGAATAATCAAATGTTTTGTTAACAATAAAACTATTTTCTAAAATAAATTTAAGAATCATAAGATATTTTCTTCCTTGATTGTAGTCCAAGAAATGAAAGATGGTCCCATGGAGAAAAGAAAATCAAATGCACTTCTCATATATATCTGTTAGTTGGTTGGAAAGAAAAATAAATAAATAAATAAATATATATATATATATATATATATATATATATATATATATATATAATATGCAATCAGAAATGAAGTATGTTGCCTAAAAAATTAAGAACAATAAGATCAATGATTATTAATTATTAGTCCCTGTTATAATGCCTAATGGTGAAAAGTCTCCTGCAGGATGAGTGTGTGATTTGAGGTGTAGTAATAGTGTGTAGGGGGATCTGCAGTTCGCATTTTAGGATTTGTAGATAATTTACCTATAAGATCATCATATATATATAAATATAATGTCTATACACATTGCAGTGTACTGATGTCATCCTATGACATTTATTCAAACTAATTAATTAAAGTTTTCCCAAACTTTTCATATAATTTGGTTTTGGAGTTAATCCGCGAATTGATTTCTTCAGCAAACCTTCTCCTACTTGGATGAGTCTATCCATATTCTTTTTCGCACCCACCACAGGAGAGGAGGATGAGGCACTATAGGCCATAGGCCATGAGGAAGCAGAATGGCTGTTGTTTTTCCATTACAAATATGATATTACACGGGAATTCATATAACAAATTAAATTCTCGTGCCGTATGTATATATATATATATATATTAAAAACAATATTTTATTGTCAAGTTAATTTTCAAGACAATTATATATGGTTTGCTTAAATCTTGAAAATTTTGTTACCTGAATACATAGAAAATTCTTATTACGTTTAAATGTCTCTAATAATTGACGAGTATGACCATCAACTGAAGTCATATTACGCTCGCTGAAACCGTCTATGATAGGTGAAGAACCATGTCTATATACCAATCTAATACTCCCCACTTTGCAACAATATTACCATTGTCATGCTGTCTTCCTCTTTCTTTGCTAAACCTGTGCCCAATGATATTATCATCACATCGATCACAGTACTCGTTCTGATCATCAGACTTCCTTGTGAAGAAGTCCAAGTTATCTCCCACCAAAAGACTTAAAGGACTGCTCCATCATATACAAATTGTGATGATTACTGGCAACAATGACAGTAGCTTGTAATCCCATACTTGGATGGATTTATATGGATTAACTTTTATATGGATTCTTTGTAGCCATTTCCGAATATAAAATAAAAATAAAATTAAATGAAATGAAATAAACTGAAATAAAATGAAATAAAATTAAAATTAAAAATACATAAATAAATAATAATAACAACAAATAATTCTATGAGAGATTAGGATCTTAGAAGTAGAATAGTATCCCTACAAACAAAGCTAAGCTAATGAAGAACAACCTTTTAGCCGACTTATAGGTAATCCTATACTAGTTGGGGTTGGCTATATGAAATTTTTGTCTCCATGTCGCTCTGTCAAAAGCAAGATCCGGCTCAATATCTAACATACGGAGGTCCTTAGACACCACCTCTCTCCACGTAATCCTAGGCCTACCTCTACCCCTCTTCTTATCTTCTATAACTAAACTATCACATTTTCGAACTGGAGCACCTGGGGGTCTCCGGCGTACGTGTCCAAACCATCTTAAACGCCCTTCTCGTATTTTATCTTCAATTGGTGCAACATGCACCTTCTGTCGGATGTGTTCATTTTTAATCTTGTCCAATTTTGTATGACCACTCATCCATCTTAACAACCTCATTTCGGCCACATTCATCTTATGCATATGTTGAACTTTAGTTTCCCAACACTCGCTCCCATATATCATGGCCGGTCTAACTACCATCCTATAAAATTTTCCCTTTATTTTGTTAGGCATCTTTTTATCACATAACACCCGCGTGGCACTTCTCCATTTCAACCATCCAGCTTTGCTTCTATGGGTTACATCTTCATCTATCATCCCATCATCCTGAAAAATGGAACCTAAATACCTAAAATGGTTAACCTTAGGCATTACCACCACCCCTACACTACAAGAAATGTACCCTATAGCGGCGGATATATCCGCCGCTATAGGGTACTTATCCGCCGCTATAAGGACATAGCGGCGGATAAAAACTATGCCACTAAATCTCCCGTCGGTGAAAGTTAAGCGGCGGATTTGTACACTTTTAGCGGCGGATATATCCGCCGCTAAAGATAATTTATAGCGGCGGATATAGGACTTATAGCGGCGGATATATCCACCTCTATAAGTCTTATATCAGCTGGTGAGACCTATAGCGGCGGATATATCCGTCGCTATAAGTGTGAAATCATCTGTGCAGACCTATAGCGGCGGATATATCCGCCGCTATAGGGTTTATTAATCACCTGTTGAGACCTATAGCGGCGGATATATCCGCTGTTATAGGTTTAATAATAATAATAATAATAATAATAATAATAATAATAATAATTACACAAATGACCCTAATAATATCTGAAAAGACCAAATTTATTGATAATGAAAACAAACTTTATTTAATTAAGAAATACATTCACATTCCAATAGTACTCACTTTATCAACACTAATAATATCTTAAAAGACCAAATTTGGTAACCAGAGAGTTCAAGATCACTCCTTCACAAGCGCGAGTGCCAACATGCCAAGCGTTTGCAGTTCCAATCATCCATGGCTTCCAGCCACCACCATGGCACCATTGTTGAAGGCCAAGTGATCAGCTTCCACTCTCTCAGCTCTTTCCCTTCCTTCTCTGAACATTCTTGGAACCCTAGTAATGGAGGTGTGAGAACTACTGTCTTGCAACCCATCAATGGAAACCCTGTGCCATTCTTAAGCAGAGCTCATCTGGTATTGTGCCAACCACATCCAGTGCATATTCCTTCCTGTGTGCACAGAAAAGAACAGAAAAAGGACTAACTTAGCAATATAAAAGCACTCCAGGGTTATTTCTCCTGCCAAGGCCTACCTAAAAAATTTACAAATTATACTCTGTAAAAACCCAGCTCTTTATCTCCTGTCACTGCAAGAACAATGAGAGAACTATCTGTAAAAACTATCCGACATTGAATATCAACTGTGTAAATCATGAACTTAGTTTTTCTGTTTTAAATCTTAGGAAACCTGTGAAAACTCTGTGTTCGACTACCTCACGGTATTCATCCTGGATGTTTTGCCTCAGAACCTATATACATACACAAACACACACACATGAGCAGGATATAAGAAGAGAAACCAACACCACATAAAAAGATGAAAACTGGTTCTTTTGAAGGTACAAGTTGGACTCACTCACAAGTGAGAAATTAAATTTGGTACAAGTTGGACTTAACAAGTGAGAAATTTTGAAGGTAAAAGTTGGATTCACTCACAAGTGAGGATTTCTCTGGCTGAACAAGTAAAGGTTCATATTTTGAGCCAATGACCCCTGCAAATAGAAAAGAAGGCATACTTTTTTTCCTTAAAAAAAAGACTTGTATTGACTTGCTGACCATGAAAATGAATTCAATTTTACCATCTTCACCATTAGATTTACACTTGGCTTGCTCCTGCTTCTCAATCTCCATCTGAATCCAGAGCAATATATTGTCTCTCACTTCATCCATAAATGAAAATTTTTCGAAAAATTACAATGCATATATTCTGTTTTACTTCTACTTAACTTAAAGCCTTTACTTTCTAAAGTGTTTTTCCATAATTCTAGCTTTTGATTTACTCCATCTCTGGGCCTAAATCTACTGTGACAACATCATTCAGAAACAACTATACACCATGGGATGTCATCTTGGATACAACTAAGTTAATTCATCCATTACTTAGGGTAAGCAGTATGGGGCCAAGCCGCCTCGATGTAGACCCACTGTTATAGGAAACTCCTCCGTATCACCTCCTACTGTTCTCACACTTATAACCGCTCCCTCATACATATTCTTAATAATACAAATTGTGATGATTAATATATAAATATTGAACATATCACTAACAATAACATCAATATGAATTCTTATATTACGACACTCACTGGATTATTTGCAACCAAACCACCATCCAAAAGACTAAATTTTCGAGGCTTTCTCCTTTAAGTTTTTGTCTCAAGAGGTGGGAGATAAGTAGGAGCAGCAGAAGTCGGATAGCAAGGCATTTAGTAAAGAATTTGATCTCGCCCGCAAAATAAAATTCATGAACAAACATGATTGATCAATGTAAATAATAAATTAAATTACTCTGTAGATAATTAATGTATATATATATATATGTAAAAAAAAATCATATTATTTTGTTGGTTTGACAATGTTTGTCAGCACTTGAAGAAGTTTTGTTTGGCTGATTATTTCTTTAACCAAGTCATGTAAATATTTTCCGTCATACTTAGGCCCATGAACATATGACGATATTTAGTAGTTTTAGAAATTAATGATCAAAATCTTTTTAAGATAATGGTATATGTGGTATTTCAATATCTTCCACCATAAAAAACAGTTTTTTGTTCTTATTTTATTTTAGTTTAGAAGTATTATAAGGTAAAGGTCCTAATATAAATAGCTTTGGTTCCATACTTAATAATATCTTCTACTGTAAATCCGTTATCAAAGAAATTGTCTGGTATTTATATTTGTATATTAGAGGATAGGATTAATTAACATATTGCCATCAAGGTACTACTATTGTTTTGTGATATCTCATCCAAATTACATCTTCAAATTTCAATTGGATGAATTTTTATGGAACTTTGCTATATTGTTATTCAATATCTTTTATTAATTCCAAACAGCTGAATTATTATTAACAACATTAATGAAGACAAATTAATATGTAGGTATTTAATATAATCTCCCAGGCCATGGCTTAAGTTTAGTTTAGGTACTTGTTTCCCAGAGTGGCCGGCTTAACACTGATTTTAAGTATCATAAATCACAAATTCACAACCATGCATGGGTCCTCCTTTGCTGACAATCAGGGTGCTAAAAAAACCCCTATATATTTATATATTATGTGTGAATGCTATCTTATATTGGGGGGTATTATTATTTCACTCTCCAAATGTATCTTATTTTTAATAAATTATTTTTGTATTCACTTACAAGTTATAACTAGCTAGCTCCACACACTTCACGCCCCTTTGGTTCTTTACCAGCGAGTAACCAGCCATTGGTTCTTAACGTCCAAAAAAAAAAAAAAAAAACTAGCTAGCTCCACACACTTGACGGGTTATATAATATGCTTTGATTCATATATATCCTCTTTGAATCAGATCCTTCCTCATGTGCCCGGATTATTGCCAACCTCTCTCACCAACCTCAATTGCTGCTTTCCATTTAAGCACGCGTTCATCCATCATCACCGTTCAATGCCTGGCCTCATGACCAATCCGACGGTCAATATACGGAGACATGCAAGGCGAACTCCACCGACTCCCCGGGCTCCCTCCATGACTCTCGAGATCTCCATGTTCTTAACGCTGCTTAATTCCTCTTTCTTTTTTCCACGTGAAACCTCTTCGTGCCTTCCAGAATTTGTTATTAATAAATAATAATGTACCATTGAAAACCACGTTCTATTGTCCCAGCTTCTTTCCAAGTGTACATATGCCAACAGCTGATTGGTGTATTGCCATATGTCCCCCCACCCGAGTCTTGTTCCGGAGTCTCTCTTCGTTCTTTGACGGATGCAGCCTGTCTGTCTTGGTTAGCAAGTCAAACAAAACCTTCTTATTTTTTTTTTTATTTTTCTTTTTTGACCAACAAAAAACATACACCGATAAAACGGGAGATGGAACTTTTTTGAAACAAAAAATAAAATAAAAAGAGAGAGAGAGAGAGAGAGAGAGAGAGAGAGAGAGAGAGGTCTAGACCAATTTCTCCGGAAGCCACGTGGCTGTCTATAAATGCTCAACTTCCGAAGATCTCGTAGACCCTTTAACGGGGAAAGAAAAACTCTTCCTCTGTTTTACTTCTGTTTTTCATTTTTCCATCTATTTTTCTCTCTCGTTCTCAGATCTCCATTAACGAACGAAATAAGCGATGCGTTTCACGGCGTTTGCCCTGGATCGCGCCTCCCAGGCCCTTCGTCGTGGTCCCTCGATCTCCAAGCTAGTTGTTCTCTTCGCCGTCAGGTCTCTCCCTCTGCTCCTAGACTCTGTTTCCATCTATTTTATGTTGTAATGAAACCCCAGATCCATGTTTCCTGATTCCATGACCTTCATGTTGTGTTTTTTTTTTTTTTCCTAATCTGATTTGAATTTTTTCCCAGCCACCTATCATCTTGTGAGGGAGTTGCCTTTCTCTGTTTTGCTTCTAAATTTTTTTTCCTCTAGTTTTGCATTCTTTTCAAATGGTAATTTGTGCTTTTGGTAGCATTCTGGTGTTCCATATAACGTTTCATGTGTTTGGA
Organism: Dioscorea zingiberensis; assembly: GCA_026586065.1. Lineage (NCBI taxonomy): Eukaryota > Viridiplantae > Streptophyta > Magnoliopsida > Dioscoreales > Dioscoreaceae > Dioscorea > Dioscorea zingiberensis. Next base: position 73,184,152 of record CM048819.1, on the reverse strand, counting down.
CTCACTTTGACAGCCTTGTTCTGTTTTGTTTTTGTTTTTTTAATAATTTCATTATTTACTCGCTACTGGTTTTTTTCCCATTAATACATGTTCTATAATAGCGTCTGATATTAGAAAGTAAGGAAAACATTCCGGTATGTCAAAGGATATGTCATTCTTTGTATGAATGTTCCAATTATTACTATGCTACTGTTCAAACTAAATAATATATATGTAGAATTTTGATTCAGATACTAGATCACGATGGAAGATTAGTGTAGCGTGATATAAGTGGTTTTTTTTTTTTATTTGAGAAATTGGAGATAAGTGAATTTGTTAATGATCAGGCCAACATGATTTGGAACTTCATTTATTATTTAGCTGAATGATTTGCCAGCGTTTACAAGGACTAGGAAATTGTTTGATGGATCTGCTATAAGTTTGACCTGCATGCGTGTTTCAAAAGAGTTGGGCACAAGGTGCTTAGAACATTGGATTATTTTATTTTCTTCTTTTATTTAATTGAAAAATGTCATTTTTTTTTAGCTTAATGCGGCCATTTTATTTTGTAATTGTGTAGTTTTTTTTCCATTGTATGTTGATTTTTAGCTTTTTCCCGTTTGCTTTACTATTATTACAGGGAATTATAGTACTGGAATTTGGAAAGTGCGAGTCTTAGACCTTTCATTCACTTTAAATTTATTACTCATATGGCAAAAACTTATAGTACCTTCTCCTCAACTTTGAATTGATCCATTTCTCCATTTCTGCATGCAGCAGCGGGGGTCTTGTGGCATATGCTGATTCAAGGTTGGACAATGGAGTTGAAGTATCCCAAGGACCTCCCAAGAAGAAAGTGGTTGTCCTTGGAACTGGTTGGGCTGGCACTAGTTTTTTGAAAAATCTGGATACCTCTTTGTATGATATGATGTACAGGTGGTGTCACCTCGTAACTATTTTGCTTTTACTCCTTTGCTGCCAAGTGTTACATGTGGAACAGTAGAAGCTCGTAGCATTGTTGAGCCCATCCGGAACATTGTGAAAAAGGTATGGTTTATGCTACTGAGTTCTTTTAGTATTTTTAGATTTGAAGTAGATATGACCTAAGATAATTGAGATATTTATCAGAAAAATGGACAAGTAAAATTTTGGGAGGCTGAATGCTTCAAGATTGATCCAACAAAGAAGAAAGTTTTCTGCCGGTCAAACATTGGGACAAACTTAGATGGAAATGGTGAATTTGATGTTGACTATGATTACTTGGTGGTTGCACTTGGAGCCAAGGCAAACACATTTAACACACCTGGTGTGGAGGAGAATTGTCATTTTCTAAAGGTCTGCCCCTATTTCCACTATCAGATAAAGAAGTACTAATTATTATTATTATTATTTTGGATCATGTAGAGGTAAACGAAAATTCTAGTCAGGCAACCCTGTTCCAAAAATATATTGGATTTGTGCAAATGATTCGAAAATATTACCTTGCTATCACAATGCGGTTATTTTGCCAAAAATCATATTTTTCCCTTTTGCTGTCTCCTTTTGTCATTGCTCTGAAGTTTGTTATCCAAATTCTTGACAGTTGTTGTCATGTTCTATGTTAATCCCGCTGGATCCATATAAATTGATCATTAGTTCCTTGGAAATGCATCTTCATGTAGGAAATAGAGGATGCCCAAAAAATCCGCAGGAGTGTAATGGACTGTTTTGAAAGGGCCTGCCTTCCAAACCTCAGTGATGAAGAGAGGGAAAAGAATCTTCATTTCGTTGTTGTAGGTGGTGGTCCAACTGGTGTTGAATTTGCTGCAGAATTGCATGACTATGTCTCTGAAGACTTAGCCAATTTGTATCCTAATGTTAAGGATCTGGTGAAGATATCGGTAATTGAGGCTGGGGAGCATATATTGACCATGTAAGAAGCCACTATTCAATTTCACATAATATTCAATCACAGAATTGCTCTACCAGTTGCTTTCTCTTAATATACTGGTTGCACGGGTCACGTTCCTTAAATTTTTTGCTTTAATTTTTTTTCTTTCAGGTCAAGTTTTATATTTTTAGATTTTGTGATATCAAGAATGTTTTTATTCAAATCTCTTCTTTATGTTTAAGGTTCAGAAATCAGAAGGATGTTTTGTATGCCCATGGGTGTTAGATTAGAAATTATTTTTAATTTTCTTTCTTTTTATAAATGTAGATAAACCACTAGAAGCACGTCACAAGTATGATCCAGTAGTAATTTTTAACTTAAGGTCTAAGACTGTAGACTCAGTAACATGCTTGATTCATATCCCCATTCTATAATGCATAAAATTGCTCTAGTACTATTGGATTTGGATTTGACTTTACAGCTCAGATGGTCATATGCTTAGAATTCAAATCAAGAATGCTTGCCCTTTTTTTTTTTTCTTTTTCTTTCTTTTTCTTTATTTGGATTTTCGTTTTCATGCCCTTTGTAATTGTTATATAGGTTTGACAAGAGGATCACAAAATTTGCTGAAGAGAAGTTTCAGAGAGATGGTATTGATGTAAAAACTAATTTCAAGGTTGTCAAGGTGTCCAATAAAGCCATCACTATGACCAATCCATCAACTGGAGAGATTTCTGTACCATATGGAATGGCTGTCTGGTCCACTGGTATTGGCACCCGACCTGTCATGTTGGACTTAATGAAGGAAGTTGGTCAGGTTAGCTAATCTAAATGCTTAAGGATAACTCACTTTGTTGTTTTTTTTCCTTTCTACTTTGTTTATTAATCCCCTGTTTGTGTCTTACACAGGCTGGTAGGCGTGTACTAGCAACTGATGAATGGCTTAGAGTTCTTGGGAGTAATGATGTGTATGCCCTCGGTGATTGTGCCACAATAAGCCAAAGAAAAGTCATGGTAAGTGCAGCGTAGACTTCTTAGTGCGTAATTATAGAATCAAGTATTCCACATGCATTTTATGGTTTCATTTCTCTGCTTATATGTCTTTCAATAATTAGTCCTTTTTTATTCTTATGTGATCATTAGTACCAATAGAAATTTCTTTTTTCATGTTCAATTTTAAAATTTTTAAACAAAAATTAACAGAATTGATGCTAAGCTTGAACGCTGGGAGTTTCATTTTGGTCATTTTTTTTATAGATGGACAAGTTAAATTTGATTTCTTTTATTAAAAACTGCTTGACTTTTTAATTATCTTGGTGTTGATTTCGTTGATGTTCAAACTCTCGTGTTTCATATTCCCTCGCCATAGTCATAACTCTCTTTGTATTCTTTTCTAAAAATAAGAAACAACCAACTAACATTTAGCTTAACATGGTTTCTCCGTTTGACCCAAGAACATTATCCCAGACTTCTTTTGATCATGGCTAAAGCAAATCAATTATTAGTTTATTTTTTTGATATGTTGAATATTTGAGCAATCCGTTTCACACGGCACCGATATGTTTGCAGGAAGATATCTCTGCGATATTTAAGGTTGCAGACAAAGACAACTCTGGAACTCTAACAGTAAAAGAAATTAAAGAAGTACTTGATGACATCTGCATTAGATACCCTCAGGTGGAACTCTATCTTAAGACAATGCAGATGAAAGACTTCTCATATCTGCTTAAGGATTCCACTGGGAACGGCAACAAAGATTCTATTGAATTAAATATAGAAGAATTTAAGAAAGCCCTTGCTAATGTGGATTCACAAGTCAAGAATCTTCCTGCGACAGCACAGGTGATGATATTTTTGTCATTAATTGGTGTACAGTTAGTTATTCACATCAATATAAGATAACTTTGTAAGATATACCAAGAACAATCTCTATGCCTTATTACATGTCTCATCCATCAGGTTGCTGCACAACAAGGTCAATATCTTGCTCAGTGCTTTAACAAAATGAAGCAGTGTGAAGAAAATCCTGAAGGTCCACGTCGCATCAGAGAGCCAGGCCGTCATCGCTTCCGTCCTTTTAGGTACCATTTTATTTTTCAGCTCATTTTTTGACATGTCTGCATGATATTTAATAAGTATCATCTTTCACATGATGAATGGACAAGTATTCAATTGAAATGGTTTTGTTGGTTCACTTGCCTTCATATTGACGTGGATTGATCTCAAATGTTAATTAACTGCTAAGGTATTTCATATGAAGTTTTATATAAATCACCATGTGTTTCTTGAATCCGCACAATTATTATCTATGGCTTCTCTCAGAGTTAAATGTACTATCCAGGGCCTTAAGAATGTTTGATCCAGTCTGACAATCTGCTTCATTTATTGCTCAAGGTTCAAGTTTTTATGTATATAAAGTTAAAGAGTGTAGTTGGAAGTGTAATTGGATCTTAATGTTAGCTTATGTGACTTATCTTTAGAATACATTTCAATAACAAACAAATATGTTCACTCATATTGTATTTGCCTTTTCTTCTTTTTCTGTTGTAGGTATAGGCATCTTGGTCAATTTGCTCCATTGGGAGGAGAGCAAACTGCAGCACAATTACCAGGAGATTGGATCTCCATTGGCCACAGTTCCCAGTGGCTTTGGTATTCAGTATATGCAAGGTATCTGAATATTTATAGATTGAATTTTATCACCTAATTCTTTTCAACATGATATGTGAGGTTCATATTATCCTTCATTTTTATTTTTTTAATTGCTTTCCAACTGCTTTTTCCCAAATACAGCAAGCAAGTCAGTTGGCGCACGAGGATGCTGGTGGTGTCTGACTGGACAAGACGATTCATATTCGGAAGGGACTCGAGTTGCATCTGAGTTCTGAGAAACAAGCTATGCATTCATTTTGTGGACTAAGCTCTTTTGATGTGCCAATCAACCCGAATTGCACTAGCTGCTTCATTTGTACTGTTTTTATACCTCATTCTTTTTGGCAATTATGTCCATTTCCTCACCATGACAAGTTTTAACTTCTTGTCAATTTTGAGAACTCGCATACACGAATGATTTCATTGTAATAAAATTTTGAATATGGTAGTATGATTTTTACTGTTTACTGGCAGTAATTTTCCAAATGGTATGGGTATTTATTAGCAGAATACTTGCTGGTATATTTGTTTTCAGGCAAATTTCTGGACCACCTCCATATCTCATTAATCTGTGATTAATTGTGAGATATCAATAACCAATTTCTGGTCACTTTTCAGCAGTTCATATTTATGCCAGGTTTGATTGAACGTGTCGTGTGTGCTTGCTGCTGATCAACTGGACATGGTGCTAATACTAGAACAACTGCACTGCACCCAAATTTTACTTGACTGCTTGCTTGCACACCATATAAACATATAGTCATATACATATATCTCATATCTGTATGGTATCTGGGTTATTCCTTTTTCTCCTTGTGTGGTGTTTTAGTAGTGAGGGGTGTTTAAAGCATTTGGTGTCAGTAAGTAGTACTTGAGGAAAGAAGGAGCCAAAGTTCTGTACGTAACCATAATGGGTCTGACTTGTTCCCATTCTTTGGATGCCATACATGCAGGCCCCTTCTTTGTGTTGGGCTGAGACTCAATATCCATTTCTTCTCTTTAAACCAAAAGAAAGAGGCAGCATGTTGTTCACCCCCTCAACCACCTCCTCCTCTCCCACCACCACCATGCTCAGTGGGAATCCTCTCACTACCCCTCCAGCACCCACACCAAAGAGGAAGACAGTGAGGAGGGAAGTAGTCGCGCGCTATCAAAGCACGGGGCCGGCCCTCGCAAAGCGGCCAGTCTCTGCTGGAGGCTCGCTGGGCTCAGGAGTGGAACCGAGCCTTCCTCCTGGTCTGCGCCGCGGGACTCATCGTCGACCCTCTCTTCTTCTACGCCCTGTCCATCAGTGAGGCTCGCATGTGTCTCTATGTCGACGGCTGGTTCTCCATCACCGTCACTGCGCTCCGCTGCATGACCGACGCCGTCCACGTCTGGAACATGTGGCTTCGCCTGAGGTCCGCCACCCGAACCAGGCGCCTCTATGGGGATTACGGAACTCGGCGTAAACACCACCACTACTTGGTTTCCATGAGGGGCTTCTTGTTTGATCTCTTCGTCATCCTCCCGGTACCCCAGGTGAGAGGCCCCATCATCATCATCATCATCATCTCAAATTAATTCATCATCATCATCATCATTCACCCTGGCTGTTCTGCAATGCCTATCTCAAACTGAGGATGCACCGTTGTTCATGGAAAAGGACAATATTGTATCTGCCTGCTTCGTGGCATCTCCCTGACTGCATGTCAGATGGAGGGGGGTGTCACGTGGAAAGTGAAAACAAACCTCGCTCAGGAGTCACGATGTGTTCTCCAGTAGTGTTTTTGTTTTCTGGTGGCAACCCAAAATTAATTAATTAATTGTTGTTACTCGAAATTTTATGAATGAATAACGTCGGTCCTTGCAAATAACTTAGTTCATGACTAAAGGGGTGAACAGAACAGCGTCAAACCTCATTAATCTTCAAAGAGATATATTGGCCGATAATAATGACATGTACCTAGTATTCTCATTAATTAATATTGCAGGTTGTATTGTGGGTGGCTGCCCCTTCTCTGATACGAAGAGGATCAACGATGATGGTTATGACAGTGATCTTGATCATGTTCCTCTTCCAATACCTCCCAAAGATCTACCACTCACTCTGCTTCTTGCGCCGCATGCAGAACTCCTCAGGTTATATATTTGGAACCATATGGTGGGGCATTGCTCTCAACTTGATTGCCTACTTTGTTGCATCACATGTAAGTATAAATTCCCTTCTTTCGCCAGCAGGCCGGCCTCTGTTTTTTTTTTTTTTTTTTTTTTGTTTTGGCAATACCACATCTTTAATTAGTTTCCCTAGTTTTTAGTATACTTCTCAGTACTCCTAGCTAGTTGCTATTTGCAAGTAACTATATATATACATTTGAAAGTCATCCTTAATTAATAAGAAAATGCATTAGAGAAGTCTTTGTGTGACTGAGGTATATATGTTAGTTTGTGGTGTGGGTGATAATAATAAACTAATTAAATTAATAACCAGCAATGCATGTATGTGACATTGGATTCTTTTAATAAATAATTATTGTACTGATCGATAAAACAGTATGAAGAAAGTTCCTGAAAGGAGGATCTCTATGTGACAGAATGCAGCTTGAGAAGACCATGCACGTTTTTCTTTTGTGATATATAATGATTCCTTAGAATAATATTAGATTAATGAGCAGCAACTATAGCGTATATATACTACCAAAAGAGTTTTTCCCTAACAGGCTGCAGGCGCCTGCTGGTACCTACTAGGAATCCAAAGGGCCACAAAATGCTTAAGAGAGCAATGCATGACAACCAAGGGATGTGGGCCGAGGACGGTTGCTTGTGTGGATCCAATATATTATGGCACAACAACAACACCAATATTGAAAGATTTGGGAAGAGTGGAGTGGGCGAGGAACGTGACTGTGAGGACTACGTGCCTGGATAGCAGTGATAATTTTGAGTATGGGGCTTACAAATGGACGGTCCCTCTCTTTACCAACACTAATCGTGCAGAGAAGATCCTCCTGCCCATCTTTTGGGGCCTAATGACCCTAAGGTGAACGACCACGACCACCTTATATAATTATAATCCAAATTTATTTCTTTAGTAGCTAGCTAGCTAGTGGTACGTACGTACGTGCTTAATTAATTTCTAAAAACAATATTAATCCAATACATCTTTGTTGTTGTTGATCAGCACATTCGGAACACTTGAGAGCACAACGGAATGGCTGGAGATTGTGTTCAACATCATCATAGTCACCAGCGGGCTCCTTTTGGTCACAATGTTGATAGGAAACATCAAGGTGAGCATACAAGGAATTAATGAATGTATTATTAAATTAGGATGAAGGAGGTGTTTTAATCTGGCGCATGCATGCATGCATGCATGCCACCAAAGAATTAAGATGGGCAACGTTGAGCTGATTGGTAGTGAGTGGAGTGACAGGTTTTCTTGCACACGACGACCTCGAAGAAGCAGGCGCTGCATCTGAAGATGCGGAGCTTAGAGTGGTGGATGAGACGGAGACATCTCCCGCACGGACTGAGGCATAGGGTGAGGCAGTACGAGAGGCAGCGGTGGGCTGCGATGCGTGGCGTGGATGAGTGCGAGATGATACGAAACCTCCCCGAAGGTCTGCGCCGGGACATCAAGTACCACCTCTGCCTCGACCTGGTGCGCCAGGTTCCTTTGTTCCAACACATGGATGAGTTGGTCCTTGAGAACATCTGCGACAGAGTCAAGTCTTTGATCTTCCCCAAAGGAGAAACCGTCCGTGAGCTAGCTAGCTTATAATTAATTAGTATATATATATATATTTCATTATTATTATTATTGTTGTTGTGTTGTGTGTTATGATTATATCATCATTATTATTATTATTATTATTATAAGTTATGATTGATCATAAGACCTGCTAGCCCTGTTCAAACAGATTGCAAAAGAAGGGGACCCGGTGCAGAGGATGTTATTCATAGTGAGAGGGCACCTGCAAAGCAGCCAGGTGCTGAGGGACGGAGTGAAGAGTTGCTGCATGTTAGGACCTGGAAACTTCAGCGGAGATGAACTATTGTCATGGTGTCTGAGGCGGCCATTCATTGAAAGGCTGCCTCCCTCTTCGTCGACGCTAGTGACCCTGGAGACGACGGAGGCCTTCGGTCTGGAAGCCAAAGATGTGAAGTATGTAACGCAGCACTTCAGGTACACTTTTGTGAATGAGAAGGTGAAGAGGAGCGCCCGGTACTACTCCCCCAGTTGGAGGACATGGGCCTCCGTGGCCATTCAGCTCGCATGGCGAAGGTTCAAGCACCGCTCCACCCTCGCCTCACTTTCTTTCACGCTTCCCCGTCGCCCTGCTTCGCGTTGCTCCTCTCCCGGTGAGGACCGTCTCAGGCATTACACTGCGCTCTTGACTTCGCCTAAGCCGCAACTCGATGATTTTTCCTTGTGAACAATCTCCATGCCGATATATATGACATGTGTATGGGTACGTAGCTCGTTGCTACCACCCGTTGACTTTGGTTACAGCTAGACAGCTAGTTAATGAGTACAATAATATAATATATATATATATATATATATATATATATATATATATATATATATTTGACCACTTGCACAGTGTTTTAAGGATTTCTAACCGTATGGATGGAAAGAACATCAAAAAATAAGCTAGCATGTTAATTTTCATACAATTTGGGAATTTGTAGGGTCTTCATCTTAACGAGTGAAAATTTATAGAAATCTTACCGGTTCAAAATTTCACCGTTTAAGATAAAGACCCTACAATTTCCCAAAGTGTATGAAAATTGATATACTAGCTTATTTTTCGATTTTCTTTCCATACATACCTGATTGAATTTCAAAAATCGTCTAAGTAGTAGAAAACCCATAACCGCGACTTCGTTGAAAGCCGATAAGGCCGGCCGCATAGTGTGTGTGTGTATATATATATATATATATATATATATATATATATATTGTTAGTACTAAAATTGGATTTAGGGCCCAATTTCAGCCTAACAATTGAATTTATATTTATAGGGTGGCTATCCTAGTGAGAAATCGAAAGAGAATCCAAGCAAGAGAGAGAAGAGCCAAATTTACGTGGAAAAACCCCTGAGAAACGGGGAAAAAACCACGGGAGAAAAAGAGATCTCAATATCAATCATTGAATGTACAAGAGATCTTACAACCATTTTCCAAATAGAAGGCGTGAAATGGAAAGAACGGATTCTATTTCCAATTTGGCAGAGCTTCGCTACTTGGATCTAAGAATGTCCAAATTGAGCTGTAATCCTTGCCTTTTATAGGCATGGGTCGCGTGCTGAGCACGCTTCTCAATTTAGTCACGTGTTTGGCAATTGCCAATCCAAATTTAAGTGTCGCCAATAAGCGTCTGTAACTATTTTAGAACTTTTTGGAATGCCAGGCTGTCTACAGCTGTCCCTCTTCTAGAAGGCTGAAGGCGATATGGGTAATTATGGATTACATATGCTACGTTGGATTGATGAGCTTCTTTTAGATACCAATATGGCTCATAAGCTTTTTTCGTATCGGTTCTTCATATATCGGATCGGAATGGCGCTTCGTGATGTGTCGATCCGATTAAGTGAGCCGCGTTCATATCGGAATGGTAGATCAGAATAATCATGATATCCTGAATGGCTATTCTGACACGTGGTTTGTCTAGATGACTACATGTGGTTTATTTGGATGACTACCACATGTTTTATTACTTTCATCCCTATCAGGATACATACACCTTTTCTTACCCTTTCCCTCTTCCCTTTTTTTTGGGCACATAATCTACAAAAAAAAAATAAAAAAAAAATAAAAATCATTAAAACACCTCCATCATAACCCATGATTGCTATTTTTGGGCACATAGTCCACTAAAAACTCATTAAAAATTTATATGGATATTAAATGATGTATATGGAGGATGTCTCCATAGATGAGATATTCATATATTTTGCATCTACTTTCCATATATAAATTGATATAAATTTGATTTATCATAAAAGATAGATTTCCGACATTTTCCCGTAATTAGTTAGGATATATATTTGGATATTTACGTAATAATGGCGAGTAATCCGCCTGGGCGGTGGTGGTTCCCATTCAGTCCAGCTAGCTTTTACATGGACATCACGTGGACCTCGGTCTGGGGGGTTCTTCTCTTCTCTTCGTTGCCACATAATTAAAAATCCAATCTCCAAAATACTTTGTATTGATAAATTTTACTTGGTTAATGGGCTGGTAATAATAGTTATATAATTTATTTATTTAATTGTTTAAACAGAGTTATGGATAACATAGGTTATAATATAAGGATAAGCGATACCTCGTAGATTTGAAGCTACTCAATCTGATCCGACATCCTACCAAGAAATGCATGTATATGGTGGTAAAGATCCTTTAAAATCAGCCTACCAATTAAAAGCATACTGAAAAATACTCTTATATATATTAAATTATATAATTTGTGTTTCTGATAACGTAAGTTTTGTTTCAAGTTTTTTGGACTTTGGTGGAGCTTTCTTTCCCACTCTTCTCTCGAGCTTTGTATATCAAAGTCTTTTACATCATTGCCAAGTTAAATTTATTTTATTCGAGTTTAATTCCAGAATTTCTCTTCATTCTATTGGCCTAAATGTAATATTTTATTCAAGCCACAGATATATCGGTGTCCATGACTGCCCCGGCCCACCTCAGCTCAGCGCCCAAGGCCCGCCACTATTTAGGCGGGGCGGTGGTGGTAGAGGCCTGCCCTACCCCCGCCCCACCCTATTGCCATCCCTAGTTATAATACAATACAAAGAGCATGGAATCAAGAATCCCAGTTAGCTAGTTGCATTAAAGCACACTGGATGGGTCCAATTTTCAATAGACTAAAAACCAACGGCTACCTCTTTCGCTGCTGCGATTGGGGTCCAAGTTGTTCATACGTTTAAGATAAATAAACTTGCTTTATTTCTTTACTTAAACCGAATTACTTGTATTAAAAACACTTTCACTCTTTATATTTATCTAAAAAAATTTGTAAGACTTTGACTTACACTGTATACTAATCCACTGTTATCCAAATTCTATTTATGTAAAGACAAAATTATTTAAGTTAGAAGATAATTACGCACTTTTTTTAATTATTTATTACGCACTTTACTGGTGAAAAATTTCATATTAAGTACATCCTTGTTCTAAGAAGGATATCAAAATAAATAGACAACAACCGAACGATTATTGCAATCAAAATTCTGATGATATATTTCACTTTCTATCCTGGTTTGGATATATCATCCACATCAGATAAGCCTAAAGTTTTCACCCTCCTTCCCTCTGATAATATGTATATATAGACCCCCCCACTCCTCTTCTTTGTATGCAATACTCTCTCTCTCTCTCACTTGTGATTTAATACATATAGTCCTCCCCACTCCTCGGCAATATTTTGTCTATTTCTCTCTCACTTGTGATTTTGAGCTCTTGATCTTCATCAATGGCTGGAGGAGCTTTCGTCAACCCGCCCGGTGGAAAGGACTACCCTGGAAAGATGACACTTTTCGTCTTCTTTTCATGCCTTGTGGCCGCCACTGGAGGCCTCATCTTCGGTTATGATATTGGCATATCTGGTAACTGAAATCCTCCATCAAGATCTAACTTTTTTTTTTTTTGAGTCTTTCAACTTTTGATGCATTGATTTGTGGTGGGTTTTGGTTCAAAATTGGATTTTGTTGATGTAGGCGGTGTGACCTCCATGGATTCGTTTTTGGAGAAGTTTTTCCCGAGCGTTTACAGCAAGCAGCAGGCAGACCATAGCACCAACCAGTATTGCAAGTTTGATTCACAGCTGTTGACTTCGTTCACTTCTTCGCTCTATCTGGCGGCACTGGTCGCCTCTTTCTTTGCCAGCTCCGTCACCAGGATGTTTGGAAGGAAGTGGTCCATGTTTGGGGGTGGCCTCGTCTTCTTGATTGGTGCGGCCATCAATGGCGCAGCCAAGAACATCGCCATGCTCATCCTTGGTCGTATGTTCCTTGGAATCGGTGTTGGCTTTGCTAATCAGGTAATCAACACTTCCTTTGAACTTCTCTTATAGTCTTATGATAAAAAAAAAATCCAAACTTTGCTTGCAGTTTTTTTTTTGTTTCTTTGTTTGTTAGTTTGATAATGATAGCCATTATAGTATGTTACGTATGAGAAGATAGCCCTGTGATTCTTTCCCAGTCACCCTGTGCTCTTCACAATACAAGCCTTGTTCTTATTCTTCTTCCTCCCACGTGATGTACGGTGATATTGTTAAGTCCACCAATTCGTTTACTTTCTAAGGCCAGTGCTTTGGAATTATAGATAGATATATTGAAGATTTATGTTTAATAATATTACTCCTGCCCTGGTGCTCTCCTTTTTCAATAATTGTTAAGTTTTTGTATTACCAGTGCGAGACAATTATGTCAATCTCGTCCAAAAAGCCTTGAAAATATGGCCCACTATTGTTGGATTGTGGCTCCCGCTTTGGTTTCTTTTTTCTTTTTCTTAATGGGGTTTTACTGATTATTTTTCTTAGCACTTTCTATGATACTCAACGCCTTTCTAGTTCCAATGTTCTTGGACTGGTTGGTCAGCAGATTTACAGTTTTACTTTCTTGTCATTATCTATGACTTCCTTTTATTGTTCTTTAATGTCCCCTGTTTTTACTGCTCCTTATTGTTACTGAAACTTATGGTCTTGCTATTTATTATATGCATTTCACATTAGTGATGTTCTTGTAACATTTATAAGAGTGAATGTACTGATGATAATGTTGGTAAATTATGACAGTCTGTGCCAGTGTATCTCTCTGAGATGGCTCCTGCACGTATGCGTGGTATGCTCAACATGGGATTTCAATTGATGATTACTATTGGCATTTTAGTTGCCAATCTTATCAACTATGTGACATCTAAAATCGAGGGAGGTTGGGGTTGGCGTATCAGCCTTGCTCTTGCTTTGGCATCCCTACTTGACTATTATCCACCATTGGCTCACTTTTCCTCCCGACACTCCCAATTCTCTCATTGAACGTGGGCATGACGAGAAGGCTAAGAACATGCTTCGTCGTGCATTGCGTGGCAATCATGACATCCAAATGGAGTACAAAGTTGACCTTGTAGTTGCCGATGAGGATTCCAAGACTCACAAACACCCTTGGAAGAATATTATCCAAAAGAAGTATCGAACCCCAACTCACCATGGCCATCTTAATTCCTTTTTTCCAACAACTCACTGGAATTAATGTTATTAATTTCTATGCACCGGTGCTCTTCAAAACTATTGGCTTTGGTTCTGATGCTTCTCTTATGTCAGCGGTCATCTCTGGCCTTGTTAATGTCTTCGCAACCTTTGTATCTATTTTCACTGTTGACAAGTATGGTAGGAGGGTGCTCTTCCTGGAGGGTGGAATTCAAATGATCATCTGCCAGGTATATATAGCTCATTCTTGCAATCTTTACATAATTTACATACAAATTGTTTTTATATATGTTCTCTTTGACAATCATTTCTCACATTGCAGATTATTATTGGAACTCTGATAGCCATCGTATTTGGGACATCAGGAGTAGGTCATGTTTCCAAGGTGTATCTTTGGTTTTGTGGTATGCTTCATATGCATATATGTTGCGGGCTTTGCTTGGTCTTAGGGACCTCTTGGCTGGCTCGTCCCAAGTGAAATATTTCCTTTGGAGATTCGTTCCATTTGACAAAGCATTAATGTTGCTGTGAACATGTTTTTCACTTTCATTATTGCTTTCGATTTTTCTCGCCATGCTTTGCCACATGAAATTTGGTCTTTTTTACTTCTTTTCCGGGTGGGTGGTGATCATGACCATTTTCATCGCTTTTTTCTTGCCGGAAACCAAAAATGTTCCTATTGAAGAGATGGTTCTCGTGTGGAAGAAACATTGGTTTTGGGGAAAGTTTATCAGAGATGATGAAATCCATGTGGGCAGCCTTGAGTTGGGCAATGGCAAGTCCGTTAATAATGTATGATATTTTTTTGCTGGAAGCAAACTGAAAATCCCCAGTCTTTTGATAAAACAATTGTAGTACATATAGTCAGTCATTAGTTTAGTGATCTGGATTATTATTGTGATGAACAACTTCCATGTTACTTTTTACTTTTTCTTGTTCTTTGGCAATTTCATATATATATATAAGCAGCACTTGTATTTTATATTGGTGGTTTCAATGAATGATAAAATGATTGAAATTTATATGTGATGGAAATTGCAGAGTTTGGGTATCAATTGTTCTGTCTTTTTTTTCCCCTTTCAATTTGCGCCTAGCTAATACACTACTAATTGTCGGCCAAAAAGTGCCAACTTGGTAGAAACATTGAATGGGGCCTGATGACAGCTGATTGATTCTCTTTGATGATTATTGAATTGTGTTGTTTTGAGTGGGGGTGGAATATGATCCGTTACCGACTTTTGTGCATAGCTCACATCAATCGAAAAAATGTATCAATTTTGTGTTTGATTCACTGTTCATGGAGTCTTCAACTACTAGCTTCTCAAATGAGTATGTATCCTGCAAGTGGTGTCTGGTTTGGCATTTGTTCTGTGATACAATAAATTAAACTCTGCCTTTTCACTGCAACATGATCGATCATCTGCTGCTCTTTCAGACTAATCAAAATAAACTATCACCACTTGTTTTCTGTTATAGTTTAGATAGAAAGAGAATATCCAAGCAAGTCTCCATTGTTCAGATCTCTGGTTTGCTTTGTTTCTACAAAGTCTATAGGATACTGGATACATACATAGCCAGATGAGAATTTCACCAGCACACTTCACCAAAGCCATCAATATATCCCCATCCTAGTTTTTCTTGGTATATGTCATTTTCACTAGTAGAAAAAACTAAAAAGAAAGTTTTTTTCTTTTCTTTTCTTTTTCAGTTTAATGCTCAAGTATAAATGTGCTCCAACTATATATATGAAAGTACTGTGTCATACAATTCACATTAAGGTTGATAGCAACTTCATGGAAATTCTATGGTTCATATACATTGGTGATCTTTTGCAATAAGTAGCTTTCAAGATCTCATCGCTGAGATTTCCCATGTTCTTTGCAATGCACAACTTGTGAATGCATCAGCTCTCTTTTCATGAACATGAACAGAAATTGTTCATTTGTTTGTGGTGCCCTTCTCTAGCCTTTTCTAAATGCTGGATTCAGGGCCCCAAATGTCACATGTTGAGCCTGGACGTTAAATGAAGTGGTGATAAGAATGATGAGGTTTGTGGAAAGTTTATAATTGTGGTGAGTTGTCCTTCACGAGCTTACGACGATAAAGTTGGAAAAAACAGATAAAAGTTGTAACCCAAGTGAATGAATGCTTGCTTCTACTCAATTCTTAACTGCCTGCCCCCTATTTGGATAAGCATCGGATAACCATATGACATGGAAAGTAAGAACTAATTGACTTCACAAGCTGATGTCAAAAACTGTGTGGATAGCCATGTATACATATATATACTAATCTGTTCCTAATTCCACTATACATACATGAATACGAATATATACCAGTTTTTTTTTTTCCGGTACACGGGAGCTACAAAAGTAACTATCTAAAAGTCTGGCTATCACTACATTATACTGCTGATTTATTGATCCTGATGAATTCAAAATATACATACATTCAAATTGCCAACCCTCTTTCCTGTCTCCTTTGCTAATGCAACTGCCACTTCATTCATGTCTCTGGAAACCTTCATCACTGCATCACAGTCTGTAAAATCCACAAAAAAATATTTAAAATATTTTTACTTACCACGATTAGTGATAATGTGGGATTAAGTGATTTATTTAAATGAAAAAAAAAAAAATTATATGGGGTCTGTAGGGACCTAATAGTAATTTTGAAAAAATGGAGGACCTTAAAGAAGTTTTCCCTCTCACAGATTTGGACCTGTGTGTAATTCTAAAGGTGTCAGGGACCTCCGGAAAATTTTTCGAGAGAAAACTCTCACAATATATGAATGAACGGCTGAGATTTGATTATCTCAAATCGCTGCAAGGCATCTTGGAGGTATTATAACGGTTTATGCAGAGACACGTGGCAAGCGTGAGATCAGTCCATCTGATCGTGTTTGCGATCGCGAGGCTTAGTAGAGAGGATCGCGGAGCCACGTGGTTCACCAAGGACCGTTAATCAAATGGGGTGACGGATGCGAGGAAAAACGGAGAAGATCCAGCCATGGGTAAGGGATTAAATCTCAACCTTTCATTTGATGAATACAGTTTACGAGGCAAAAAGGAACGGATCGGATCATTTTACCCAGATTAAATCTGGAACGGCCATCAAATGAAACCCGAATCCGAGGCATACCCAGTGATCCTCACCATTCACCTCGGGATACCAATCCCGAGGCATCCTCACCGCCGCATACGTATTCGCGTGGGCTCATGCCGGTATCCGGCCGTTCATGCGTAGAAACTTCGGCGCCGCCGGCGGAGCGTTACCCCCCACGAGCTGACGGTTCGTCTGGTTCCCTGAGGCTATAAAAAGGGACCAGAAGCTCTCTGTTTCAACACCCCATCAATCGGATTTTCTTCTCCTACGGTGGTGAGCGGAGAGGGAACGACCGACCACGCCGGATTGCATTCCCTTGCCGAAAGCTCGTTGTCGCGATCAGCTTCTGGTGTTGGAGGAAGCCGAGACAAGTGGTGGGTTGCTGCTTAAGTTCGCCGGAAAGACAGAGTGTCTCCGTCCGACACCGGGAAGCTCCTGTTGGGTACCATCATCGTCTGCGATTCTCTCGGTAAGGTTTCCTTTCTCCTCCTTAGGCATAATAGGGTTCTTGCATGCATGGTGGATCACGATCCGAGCTCACCGAAAAGTAACCCGAAGCTTCGGTAGAGATTTAGAGACGGAGGAGGAAGAATACGTGGAAGAAAAACTCCTAAGCGCTACTCGGTGACAAATGAGTTTTTCCGAGGAGGAGCGTGGCCCGTTGATGGAGTCACGAACTCCCGTGAGGCTCGGAAGAAGCGACGAGTGTATAGAGAGGGAGGAGAGTGAGGTTGAAGAAGAAGTTTAAAAAAAAAAAAATGAAATAAAATCAATAATAATAATAGTAGTAGTAAAGTTAAAAAGGGTAATGTTTGATTAATCATATAATGACTATAGAGGTGTGACACATTAATTGAAGTTAATCAATTTATATTTTTCTCTCTTGGTTTTGAATATTAATTAGTTATTGATACAAATAATCATTAGCTAATAGAGTTAATAAATTTGGAAAAAACTATAGAGGTGTGACAAAATAATTATCAAAAAGAAACCTAGATAGTGTGTGACATTGAAATAATAAAAGAATTTTTATTATTTGAGTAATGTTAACTTAGGGAAAGTTGGCTATTAATCATTTTGAAACTTAGGGAAGTGACAATTATTTTTGAATAATTGTTAGTAAAGGTTGTTGATTATTTTAACATTAGTAGTGTGACACATGTTCAAATAATCAATTAGGGGCATAAGTTCTTTGAAAATAGAACTTAGGATCGGTGATGATTGCTAGGTTTGAAAAAAAAATAAGGTTCTAATAAAAGATTAAAACCTTAGTGTACTAATTAAATCGGTAATGATTCTATTAATAGTATTAACACTATTAATCAGATAGTTGTATAATTTCGGTAACTATGTGGAACTATAAGTATGAGACATAGTAATTAAATAATTATTATTGAAATAAGATAAATAGAAATTTATTTAATTCCTGGAATTTGGATAATTGGTTGAGTGATGGAAATTATTTAGTAAGGAAGCTAAATAAACTCAAAAAGGACTAATAAACCCTAAGCAAGGTGGAACCTAAAACTTTAGGATTAAAAAGTTGCTAAATGACCAGAATGCCCTTCTAGGAAAAAAAAGGGGTTAAGATCGATTTAAATAGACTCAACTCAACTAAAGTGGCCTAATAAAAGTCAGACTTGACAAATAGGCTAGAGTTGACTAGATTTGACCAAAGTAGGTCTAAAAGTCAACTAAGGGACACTGAAACGGGGATAAGGGCCGGTAACCCGAGAGATGGTCCTTAGGACCCGTTAGTGGGCCTAAGCCCAATAAGAATGTAAGGCATGCATGTACACCTAAGGACATAGAAATATTATGGGAATACTGTTCTAATAGGACCTCTCAGATGCCGTATACTCTCAGGAGTTGTTGGCACCCTAGAGGAAGCTAGAAGGACATCTAGTACCAAACCGCAGGTAAGTTCACTTGCCTAGTCTTCCACCGTGCTTGATTTCTTGATACATGCAATCGCTGTTGCCATACATGCTCTTAATTATTCTTGAATCACGGTTAAAAGCGTGTATGCTTGCTTTACTGGACGTTGGTGTCCCTATTTGCTATGTTCCCATCGGCTCGACTCAAATGGAGCTGGAGCTAGGGAAGCTCCAACTTTGGGAACGCTCAGCAAAGGGATAGGACCCCCTCGACTTTCCCCCGGATACCTGCACCGGAGAGAAACAAATCTCTGAGGTCTCACCCTCGTGGGCATGGTACAATCACCGTGTTAACACTGAAGAAGAGGTAGTTCTACCGATCTTTGATCTGAGAGTCAAATCCACCATCTAGGTCGTAATAATATCCAAAAATTTGGACATCTTTGGTGGGAGTAAACTCTGAGTTCTCTTAGAACTCACCACAGAGCCCGAGGGCTTCTGTAGCAGGAGTCGTACCTTTGACATGTTTGTGGTAGACTCCTAGGATTTTGTTGTTGATTCTATGATCCCGCTGACTCGCCATTTTTATTTTTGATGACATCGTGGACTCAAGTAGGGATTTACCGAGCTTTCCCTTCGAAAGCTCACGTGTTTTCTCTTTTCCTCCTTTTACAGATTCCGAGGTTTAGAGGGAGAAGAAGCTTGAAGAGAGGGACTCCGGGAGATCAAGGTTTATAGGAGTCTCAGTTATCTTTATTTCTATAAACTTTGTTATTTGTAGGACCCGTATAGGGACCAGACTTCTATAGGGCTATGGACCCTAATGACTCTATGTTCTTATGAACTTGAGTTTGTGTTTATTTATGGATTGTTATCTGCTTATCACATTATTAGGTCTTGTATTAGAGTTGAGTTTATCTCTACTTTAATACTACCGATCTGTAGACGTGCTCGAGGTCCCGGGATCCGGGTCGGGGCGTTACACAGTCATTGAGCCCCTTTAATAATTCTCTGCATTCTTCAATGATGTTTTCAGGCCTCCCAGTTCTTTCTCTGCATCCATTGTTGAAGGAGTCTGGGGATGAGCTGATTGTCTATGAAAATCTGAAATCAAAGACTGTGTTGTGTGGATAGGCGTGTATACATACTCATCTGTTCCTTATTCAACTATACATACATGCATGAATGTATACCCGCTCTTAGCACAACCCAGCAGCTCAGCATGATATCACTTTTAAGATTATGATTAAGATTAATGCCAATATGTCATGCTCAACTTATTTATTTATTTATTACTATTATTATTATTTGGATAGGGTGGGTTATCATGCTACTTATAAAAAAAAAAATTACAAAGAGCATTTGTGCATTTTGTTCATTTGTTCAGAGAAGTTCTCCTCTCAATCTAATCTATTTAGTCATTGCTTGCAGCCCAATATATTGCTGCTGCTGCTGTCAAAAGCCCAACTTATATTGAAAGCGAAGAATGTACATCAGCCTTATTATTAAATGATGATAAAAATTTAAAAAAGAAAATAAAAGGGAAAAGGGTAATCCATCTCAATCCGCGTTACAGCAAAGGCCGGTGTGACTCGATTCGATTTGGTGAGCTGCCACACCGTGTCTGCCGACATTTCGCCTTCCTTACCTTTCCTTTCGCTTCTGAATCACCACCATCCATCATGGATCCGTCTCTCGATGTCGATGATTCCTTCCCCAATCCAACGGCCATGATTCCTTCCCCACTATACAACCATTCCCAAGTATTGAACTTTCATAGGATGGAAAACAACAAAATAGTGTAGGCTCGCATCTCCAGCTGGTGTCCCGTTCCCTTCCCCTCCACCCACCGCCTCATCTTCAGTCGGATCTGTTCTCACTTGTTAACCTCTTACTCCTACGTGGCAAAATTTCACTCGTTAGCTTCCTCAACTAATATCCATCAAAAGTTGACCACGCAGGCGGTCAGAATTAGTTAACCTTCTCCTTAGAGTAACCAACCAAACATTCCCAATTCCCCGCCAGGAAAAGAAAAACGCTTTTTTGGAATACCCTTTTCTGATCTCTCATTCTTCTCTCCAAGACTCAAACCAAAGGAAACCCTCTCTCCGTAGATCTCGAACCACGGCGATGGCGCCCCGTATTTTCGCTTGCTTCGGGCGTGGGCCGTCCACTTCCTCCACTACCGCCAAACCCCAATACTCCCCGGACTTCCACGACACTGCTGACCAGGTTGCCGAGGAGCAGCGCCGAGGAGGTGCCGTGTTGGTGGAGCTATTTTCCTCCCAGGGATGTAGCACCTCGCCGGAAGCCGAGGCTATCGTCAGCAGACTGGGCCGCGGGGACATCGGCGTCGACGTCCCTGTGGTTGTCCTGGCGTGGCATGTGGATTATTGGGATTACCAGGGGTGGAAGGATCCGTTCGGGTCGAGCTTTTGGACAGTGAGGCAGAAGGCGTTCGTGGAGTCGCTGCAGCTCGATACGCTGTACACGCCGCAGGTGGTGGTGCAGGGCCGCAGTCAGTGCTTGGGCACCGATGAGACCGCCATTGCTGATGCCGCCCGTGATGCGACGCGGTTCCCTTCGCCCACTATGAAGGTACACCGCCCTTGCGTTTCCCCCTTAAAAATATGGATAATATTGGTGTGATCTGTTTGCCTATTGACCTTCATCCTCTATCCTGAATAAAGTGATAGAAAAAAACTCCATTGAAATATGATAGAATTTAGATTAGCTCATTGTTCACATCCATACGCTTAAATTTTTTTCTTTTCTTTTCAATTCGTATAACTAGTAATGGTGATATGACAAGTTGTTGGTTCTCAATCGATTGAAACTCAATGAAAGCACTTTATTGATTTCAAGTTAGTGAAAGCAGATTGTAATTTTAGATTTCTAATCGGGTGAGTTAACCTTTAATATTTCTTTTGTATGGCTTGGTAATTGTTGCTACAGTAGTTTGGGATGTCATTCAGCTTTGTCTAGAATTTAGTTAACTGTGCTTATAGGCCATAAATAAAAACCCCTAATTGTCATCATGAGGACAAATACTTGGGCCCTTTATTATTGGGTAGTTGGACCTAAAGTTTACACTTCAAGTATGCTACCTATTGGTTGGTATAAGTTTGTGGTTGGTAAACAGGGTTAGTGTTAGTTCTTAATTCTTATCCTAAGTAGCTTGAGGATTCATACACTTGTTAGAACAGCAATGAGCGTCTGAACAGATGATCTTTAGAGAAACATTATAGCAATCCGATTTCATGTATATAATTTAGGGGTTACTGTTAGGAGGCCTGAATATTCAGGTATGCCATTTTTTCCAAAATGTCTACTTTCCATCTATAAAAAGACATTGCATTTCAAGAACAATTTGTTTCGTAGCGGTCAAGGAAGAATAAGCTTGTTAAGTAGCTTTTGAAGATAACCACATAACAGTGCAAGCCTTCCTATTACTAAATTACTTAAGTGGCTGTAGGTTCAAACTATAGGTGTTCTTACAACTACATCCAGATAGAGTCTAGAAATCTAGATTGAGAGTGACCATTTTTGTCTTAGGGTGTGTTTGGAGAAATTTGGAGTTCCGGGATTTTTAAATTTGGTGCTCGGACGACTAGAAAGTAGTTGGTTGCAGGGATGAGGATGAAGGATGGATTTTAAATCTCATACCTGGCATTTGAAGTTGATATTTGAATAAGTTGGACCTCTGTATTTGGATATCTAAACATCCTACTAAGGAAAAATGCAGAAATGTCTGCAACTATTTTGAAGGTTTGCTACAATTCTCATCTTAACATAGACAATTATAACATTTTTCTTAAATGACAAACACTGGTTGTTTTAAGAACTCTTTTTGTAGAAATTGTTTTGGTAATGTATGTTTTCTTTGGACAAACCAGCATGGGTACTTTATCTTGCTGTTGGATAGAATTTAGAGAGAACTTTTAGATAACCAACTGTGTCCTTGTTGACTTCGCTAGGTTTATGTTATGACTTCTATGTTAGGAGCATGTTCAGGTTTGTATTACAATCAGCTAGTTTGTTGGAAAGGTTTGTCTTTTCATTAACAATCAGCTTTCTATGTTTTTTTCCTCTTCCCTCTGTTTTACTTGGAGCGGATCATATTTGGAAGATTTGTGGGCACCATGATATGTGTAAGTCTCGGTGTAACTTGTAAGTATAAGAATGTGGCAATGATGTGACAAATTGGGAGGTATTTTTGTGTTAAATTGCTTTCAAACAGGTTTGCATCACTAGTACATGGAATGGGAATTAACTTTTTGTGAGCTGTCAAATAATTTGGCCAAGTATTTTATGTTCTCGATCACCAGTCTTACCAATAATAAGACAGATCTTTATTTAGAAGAAGAGTTTATATTTGCTTGCCCACTAAATGTGACATGATTCTGGCTTGATCCTATGTTTGGTGAGAGCCTTAGCTAGGTAGAGTCTGTTCCAAAGCATGATTTAAGGCTGATCTTAGCTATATACATCATGCATTCTAATGATTGTAATTTGGTGGGTAATCTTAGCTGCTCTATTCTATCTTCCATGCAGGCAACGTTCCAGAAGCCATCACCAGACGTGTTGCAGGTATCATTCTCAGGGGCACTCCGGTCGAAGGTGGACGGCAATGGTGCGGATGTGATGGTGGTGCTGTATGAGAATGGGCTGGTGACAAACTGTGCACGCGGTGAAAACAAGGGTCGTGTGCTCAGCAATGACCATGTTGTTCGGCGCTCTGAGAAGCTGCTCACTGTCAAAGATGTCTCAGCCAAGAAGAACCTATCAGGCACTGTTCAGTTCCCGCTGTGGCAAGATTTCAACAGCAGTAACTGTGGTATTGTGCTCTTCGTCCAGAACCGGTCTTTGCAAACGTTCGGTGTCCAGCACTTCCAAATCCCAGACACTATCTGACCATCTGATGGTTGATCAAATGTTGAACTACTACAGGGCTGTTGGTGAATACAGTCCTTCTGTACAGTGATGTTGCGCTCCATGAGTTTTTACTGGTTTGGGCTTGTGATTTGTTCGGAATTTTTTAGTACATTTTTTCACTGGTTGTATTTTTAGAATATATGTTCCATATGATAACGAGTGAGATTCAGTATGTTGATTTTTTTCTTTTTGGGAATTAAAAACCAACTGCACGGTCACTGTAGTTTATTATTTCTATTTTAGCAGCACTAAATTACTAATGAAAATTATATTTGTGTGGTAGTGCCAGTACATCTGATCAGAAGTATGTAAAATATTGTCTCCAGTTTTTTTTGCCCGTGTGAACGACTGGTTAGGCCAGACGCTCTCAAGAAACAAAGGATGGGAATACCTTGGGTTCGACTCCGCGGCAAAGCGAGCGTGCAACTCGTGCACAGCAAACACAGTGCCTAACGTGCGGAGCCACAGAGAAATTCCCACGCGGGGCGCGAGTCACAGAACCCGAATACCAACGGACCAAGGGCAAAAGCTAATATGGACCCGGGCTCACCTATCTTTAGGTGAGCCCCCCTCCATTATGCTATTTAGAAGATGTTTTAAGTATTTTCAATGCATGATGGGAAGATATCATCGGAAAAATAAGCTGCATATTCAGTTTTCATTATAATTTTGTGGCCGTTTGGTCTCCCACTTAACGGTTGAAATTCTAAAAATCTGAACCGCTAAAATTTCTATAAAATTTCAAACCGTTAAGTGGGAGGACCAAACGGTCACAAAATTATACTTGAAAATGGATATGCTAGCTTTATTTTTCACGCATCTTCCCATCCGCATCGGCCAAAAATACTTAAAACATCCTCTAAATAAGATATGGACCATCAGCCACTCTAGAGATAGGTGAGCCCGGGTCCATGCAAGTATTCCTCTTGCTCCGAGGGACGTGCGTGCACATGCTGCGCATTAATTAACATTTAACGGTTGCATTTTGGCGATTATTAGCAAGCAAGCATCCCTCCACTAAACTCTTTTGGCAGGCTTAAGGTAACAACGTCCGACGCGTGTCAATCTTCTATCTGTCAGCTCTGAGTAAAAGAGGAGGAGGAACTTATGGCAGGCTTACTTGTTTTTGATTGGGTTGCAGGCGGCCCATTGCATGACCGTGTACGTGGCACTATTCCATACTTGTTTGGGTGGCTGCTAGACCTTAAACTCCGACAAGAGTAACATGTGCATTCACGTGAAGAAGGGATGGCTACCTGGACCCTGCCACTGCCACGGGCACAAAAAGCATTCATAGCCTCTTGGCACTCTTCTTACTCTGACTTGTAAGCTCTATCCCATAGTTTGTTGTTCAATTTCATTCAATGATCAATTAAAACAGTTAGTTTAGATAATAACTCCTTCTAAAACACAGACAGATTCGGAAGCTTGATTTACAGAGATCTATTATATATATGCCTAAAGTTTAATACATCTTAAGCTTCACTTTCACTTTTACTCACTCACAAGAGTCACAAGGAACTAGCATTTGCTAGCTGCTATGGCACTCCTGAGTTGAGATTTGAGAATTATTATTATTATTATACTAATTATAAGCACAAGATGTCCTGAAGGAAAGAGAGAACGCAGCAGTTGACTTAAGATTCGTAAGTATCTCTTAATTAGTCCCTCGAATCGAATCGATGATTTTCATATATAATATCAAGTCGCAGCTTTGAAAGAAGGATCAATGAAATTGATTGAGATACTGAGGGAGGACAGACAAAGCCCCGGCAGCAAATTGATGAATTCTTGGGTGTTGAGCATCATATATTCATGGGGAAGAAAAGTTAGGCCTCTGAACATTAAGTACATTATTACAACTCATGTTATCCATCACAAGGACTAGAGATTACTTTTACTTTTTTACAATCGAGACATGTTTACACTACACACCCTAAACCCTAAAAATAAATATTTGCAGTTTGATCCCTATGCACAGTCCACCCTGATGATCAATCAATCCGGATCCGGGGTGGTGCATGGTTTTTTTTAGCTCGGCCCCCAGCAGCTGATGTACATGGCCTGCCGGACCGAGTCCTCTGCCTGCTTCCCCTGCTCCTCTTTCCCCCCGCCGCCGGTTACCACCCGATCAACGCCGAGACCAGCCAAAGGCAGGATACCGGCAGCAGCCAGCCGGCTCTTGCCGATCTGCAGTGATCGGAGACCGGACCCCAACTTGGCGCCCCCATCGCAGTTGCCCTGCACGGCCGCCACGCTCGCCGCCATACACAACCTACTCCAATGATTCATCATCTTCTTCAGTAGTACCAGAGAATAGTATTATAGAAGAGAAGCAACAATTCTTTTCTTTCGATTTCCTCGCTCGCTCCTATTCTCGAATGTTACTTGCGTTCTTGGGTGTGGCTTTGTGGTGCATTTATAGGATAATGGGGAGAGAAATAGGTGGTTTTCTTTTTTGTAAAACCACTTGTGGTTTCTGGTATCCGGATTCAGTTCAGTGGCACTGGTTTCCCTGTTCTTCGTTTCTCTCTAATCCATTCCCCAAGGAAACGGACAAATACGTGGTTAATCAAGCATTATGATTGTGTACGTCCTTGAGTGGAACACAAGGACGTTTCTCTCGCATTAATCATCCCTTTTTTGTTTTTTGTTCTCTTTTTCTAGTTAATATCAAATTAGATATTAACATAGATATATATAGTTAAATAAATCATTTCGTTGATTAATATGTCCAACAAGTGTCCTTTTTCTTTATTGAATTGCCTTTAACTTAATTTATTAGTTTGTGTCTTTCGATGTAACAGGTGTAGGCCTTATCCGATGGGCAGGGGGATGACTCATATATCTAGCTACAGGGCACGTCTTGTCTCTTTTACCTCCTGTCTTCTTCAACCCATGTGAAGTCTTATTCTATTATCATTTTTCTATTTCTCGTGGTTAATTTTTATTACTTGGTAACTTGTTTTGAACTCCACATATAGATGTGTTCGATCAATAGTCTATTACAATTATAAATTTTATATTAGACCACTAATTAATCAGCCAAACCACGTGATTTTAACCTCTCAGTTAGGATCACGACAACTTAAGTAGATCACCAACCATACATACTGTGTGATTTCATCCTTAGTTAGGCACTACCCACGTAATGTTTTGTACCGCCCTTGATATATATATATATATATATTAGATGCGGTAGTATGAAGAGACTTGGGACTTGAATCAGAAGCCAATTGTTTTCAGGATAAATACTAGATTTGAATTTCTGGTCATGGTTTTATCTTCGTCAGCGTCAGCTGTGTGTGTTTATTTTGGCATGAAGTTAAAAGAGTATGAAGCAGCCATGGGGTTACAAGTGGGTCTACATTCATTTGTTGTTATCTTCTTCAATGCTAGCTCCTTGTGTGTCTTCATCTTTCGTTAGCTTTATCTGCTTAATTTGGTACATTTAATTTCCTCTCCTCATGTTGTTCATACTCACATGTTCCTCTCTTAAACTCAGCTCTTACTTCAGTAACACAGTTAAAGTTAGCTTTGGCTAATGACCCAGAAAACAAGAGGAGCAAAAGAGACACTGCGGGAATTTTGGAGGTTTGCTTCCATGTAGGAAGTTTCCTTTCTGGAATTAGTTCAATATATAAACCAGCTAATTAGTGGTGTTCTTATATATATATATATATATATATATATATATATTGTCCTTAAATTTGTTGTAGTGCACTATATAATTATATTAATATTTCCTGTCTTCTTTTATATGATATACAGTATCCGACAGGATACGCTGTGCCTTATATTATTGCTGATGATGTGTTCATGTGATTTAAAGATGATCACATGAATAGGAAAAGCGCTCGGAAAATGTCACTTAAACAGGCACGCCAGACCTTAATATGCACTTAAGTGTGTTTAAACTGTTAAAAAAGATTAGGTTGAAAGAGTGATGGGTCCTTTGGCTATCACATCAATTGAGAGAAAATACAAAATGCAAATGGACATCACAATCAAGCCATACTTTAGATGGTAGTGTAGTTAAGATATTTAATTAATCATTACACCCATAAGAAAACACACAAGGAGCCTTAAAGAACATGAGAAACTCACAGAAACTTTGTTTGTTTCTATGTGTCTAGGAACCATTGCATTAGGATAATGGCTTATAAAACTAGACCTCTCAGTTTAGTTTTACAGCTTGTGACCCACCAGTATGATCTTTGAGTTTTGGTAATTAATCAAGGATTAAAGAGAAAAATATCAGGAATTAGGTAGACATGAACTGGATCAAGAGATCTTTTTGGCTTTCTAAGAGGATTTAAAATATATACCTTTTTGATAAGAGGTTCCAAGAATTTCACATCCACGGACAAAATGGATAGAAAAGATCTCCTCCCCCACTATCGAGATCTCATAATATCTTCTTTTACTCTTCCTGTCTTCCATTCCAATGTGGGAGTATTGTAAACAACTACTAGTCATAGTCAGCTTCTCAACTTTGTGGACCACTAGAGGTGTTTATAATTAATATTAGGTAAAGGAATGACACCCAATGATCGGAACTGAAGTATTTACTCTCATGTGACTGATATCCAGTATAACTTTAACCCAGTTGGATTAAGACAGGACAGAGCTTAAAACATGTTCAAGAAATTGCAAAAGTTGATTCACATGTGTTTATCAGAACATGGAGTTCCAAAAACCTTCAAGACAGAATCTGAGAAACCCATTTACCTCTCAATGGACAAAAATTATCAACAAACAGGGCAGGGCACACATACAAACTCTATTATTTCTGGATGAACAGTTTAAACACACCTCGAAAAGAAACAGAAAATGAATGGGTTGTATACCATGTATTGTATGCTCTCTCTCCCTCTCTCCCCCTCTCCATAATAAAAAGCTTAGATATTTTTCTGCAAGTGAAGCTTATAGCAACAACACAGCACCACCTCTACACTGAATCCACAACAACTTCACCTTGCTGTCGAGCAAGGTATCTTTCTCTCTGTTCTTTCTGAAAGATGGGTGATTGGGAAAAGGAGAAAAAAAATTAAACACATGAAAAATAGACACAGCTCAAGCTGGATTTTGATGCGTTTTAAAAAATTACCCATTCATCAATGACGAGCCCTTCAGAAGTAATCCGGGGACCAGAGTCTTCAGGAGGTTTCTTCCGTGACTCAAGAGCTGCCTCAGCTTTAGCAAGTAGACGCTTCAATTTTTCCAATTCCTTCAGAGTCACAATAAGTGTAATGTTCAGCATATCATACTAATGCCAAAAAAATCAAACTATTCACAGTTGTTAAAATGGCTGCTTACAGGGCAAGGACGATCAGCATCCAAGAAAACCACTCGCAGTATTTGCTCAACTGCAACCTGATCTTTCTGCTCATCAAACTGTTTTTTCAAAAAATTAATCAAAAAGGGGAAATTGCTTCACAATGGACAGCCATACTAATTCTGAGTTACTTGGGCAATACAAGTCAAGCAATGTGACTTATCAAATATTAAGAACCAGAATCCTAATTCTGAGTTACTTAACAAACATGCATGTAAGGTATGCTACATCCAACCACTTGTGCTACACTAAGCATTAGTGATCTAAATAAGATCAGAGACTGTATTAGGTACTCTAGTGAAAGCTTTCAATCACTACTTGGCAAAGGAAAAGACCCACCAGTTCTGGAACATACTCCATTGATCCATTGACCTTCAAGCTAACAATCTTAAACTTAACTTTGCTTTTCTGATCTTGTTTCTCATCATTCTCTGGATGCTCCACAAACTTGAAAACTGCCAAGGAAAGTATATATGTGAAAATGAGCAAAAGGTTCAAAATTAAAAGGAAAAAAAGTAGAAAGTACCAGTTGCTATAATACTCTCGCCCGGAGAGAGTACAGCCCCAGGAGGCCGCATGAAACAACTTTTAGGAGCAGTTGTTTGAAACTGTAATCATCAACACAAATTGGTCTGATTTATTTGTTCAATAGAAGGTGTGAAAACTAAACCACCATATCCTAAAGATAAGAACATGGGAGCTGTGTATATGCTGTATGAACCACAGAACATATTTATAGCACCATTACTACTGGCCTCCAGGTGCAGGTTCTACACTGAATTGTGGCCGGGTGTTGCGGTTAATGTGTATTAGTGAGTTCATAAGTCACACAAAAAAGACAAAATGAAAATCATACCTTAAATGCTACATGAGATTTGCTGGTATTCTTAATCCTGACTGCACTCTGAACCTGCTTTCCAGGTTCATCTTCAACAAATAAATAAACAAGGATGTCAGTAAAGGATCAAAGTCAAGTACTTGTCCTTTCATTCAGTTGAAAAATTAGAAACCAATGGTGAAAATACATCAGTATTGACAGGCATTCTATTTTTCGATAAATGTGGACAAGCCACTAGAACCACGCCGTAGGCATGATTCGACCCTGTCACCCTCTCTTTATGTGTAAGCAAAGAACGTAAAAGAAAACTAGGTAGATATTATTCCCTGAAAACCAAGAAAAAATTGCCATGAATCCTGTCTTGATATTAGCATTAATTTGTAAAATGTGTTAGAACTTGTATGGAATTTCTACACTTCAGCTACCAAAATATCAAGTCCTTTGATAGCCTAGTCACGGATCAAGCATTCTACACTAGCCTATAAATGTTGCTGTGGGCTTCACACTAGAAAGCTGGCAAATTTGATCTTACCAGGATATTGGATAAACATTGGGTAAACTAAAATTTTGAATATTCATTTGATTTTTTCATTCTCTTTGGCCTGGATTGTAAAATAATCAAAGAATTATCAAAGACATGCAGAATACAGAATGACATTATGAGTGATCATAGAACATGACCTTACATTATGTTTCAGCTTAGAGATGCACTAAAATCTGTACTCTGAGAAGCTAAGGGCAAACCCTCTTTGTTCAATGATCAACAGAGTGTAACAAATAGGGGTTCTTATCCTCATCATGCCTTGAGGATACATTCACCTAATGCACAAGTAAAAGCATAATGCTTGAACTCATAGTCACATAGTGTGTATGTGTAGTGTAGTAGTACTTATTATTTAGCAGTATTTCTAGTAGTGTGGTTGTAGAACTGTTTCTATATCAGAATTGGTTCTAGAGTAGTAGTATTTCCAATTATTAGTATTTGGTTCTAGTAGTACAACCAGTTCTATAGTAGTATTAATCTTAGTATAATGTTGTGATACTATGAGTTCTACTGTGTGTGATAAAAAATGCTAAATCCATGGCCTCAAAGCACTGTGAGTCCATGTGGCACAACCCATGGTGTGAAAATTTACCATTATGAGAAGAAGTGAGAATGGCATTCTACTCATTTTTTTAGACAGATGTTCATAGTGAGAATTAATGACCCATTCCTGCGAATGCTCATTCTTCTCTTTAAAAATGAACCAAACAAGAATGAAAGAGAATCTTAACTTAAAAGATCATCTCCAATTCTATTCCAGCCATGTAGTAGAACTGCTTCACTATACCAGAAGTAATACATATTTATACATATACATAAGAAGATTAAAACATATATACTTGAAGTCCTAAAAGCTTAAAGATGATTTATATTAAACAAAAGAAACAAGTAATTAAAATGTATGCTGATAAATGATCATACATCGAATCTGATAACAAGAATAAGGATCAAAGACTCAATTTGATCCACAATCTGAGAACAACTTAACACAATTTACCATGAAATGTTATCTGTTCTTCTCTAGTGAGTAAAGCTATTCAAACAGAGGGAAAGAGATAAAGACAGATTCAAATCAAACTCAAAGTAAGATCAGAACATTAGCATTGCATTTACAACATCCACCAGAGGCTAAATGGAGAAATTAGTTGAATTACCTCACAAGATGGAAACTTTCCATCAAAAAAAGAACATCCATTTCTCAAAACATCTCAAACAATCTAATTTTCCCACCAAAACGCGGATTAACAAAAAAAAAAAAAGATGAAGAAGAAGAAGCACACTCACATGGAAAGTAAAGCTTGGTGGCGGGATCGAGGCGGAGGCGGCGTCTGGTGGGCAGCAGAGACCGCGCCACCGAGGACACCGAGCTGCTACCAGATCCCTTCTGTTGTATGGCCAGCCCATCCCCTTGACTCGTCCGGACCGAGCCATGACTCATCGGATGTTGGTGGTGAGTCAGCGACGCCGACGAGTTGTTCGAGGACGCGCCACCTCCTCCGGCAGCAGCGCCGGAGCTTTGCCAGAATGGCATCCGACACAGCCCCCAGACCTTCCCCTCCGACTCACTCCCGATCGCCATCCACCGAGTGTCAATCCATCAACAGTGCTCACCTGGAGACTCCGCGTTTAGAGAGGGGGAGCAGGACAGAGGAATCAAAGAAAAGGTGGCGCCTTTACAGAGAGGAGTGGAGAGGACTGGGCGGACTTCAGTGGACGGATTGCAATGCGATTAAGAGGCTGGAGTTGGTGTCCGGGGAATCATGAAGCGCGTGCGTTACTGAAAGGATTAAGATATATAATTAAGTTGAAAGACTTAATTAAGTCTCCCAGACTTGCAAGTCATCATCATTGTCGTCCGTTGACTAGTATTGACTCACCTGATCACCTACTGATTTATAATTTTATACCTAAAACATGAAAAACCAAAGAGAAGTGGATGTGTGAAAGTGAAACTGCCCCTTGTTTCTGGGAGTTGTGGAGTGGGACATCCCAAAACCAGCAGTTAGTTTCTCTTTGGCTCTCATGGTTTCCTTCCAAACCAGCAATAACTCTCTCTCTATATATATACCCATTTCCCATCACTTGGCTAGCATACACCATAACTCACAACACCAAAGTTTCAACAGTTTCAGGAGTTTCAAGTTCAAACATGGGTTCTGTGAGCAAGGCTTCGTGGATGGTAGTACTGAGTGTTGGAGCAGTGGAAGCGCTGAAGGACCAAGTAGGTCTCTGCAGGTGGAACTATGCCTTGAGATCTCTTCAGCAGCATGCCAAGAATAACCTGGGATCTTTGTCTCAGACCAGGAGGATGAATTCTTCTGTTGATGTAAGCAGAAAGAATGAGGCTGATCATGAGAAGATGAAGCGAACTGAGGAGACACTGAGGAAAGTCATGTATTTGAGTTGCTGGGGACCCAATAATTAATTAGCCCAGCAGAGACATTTATAGATGCATGTGTATCTTATGTTCTGTTAGCAATTACTGGTGTTCTCTTTCTCTTCAATTTTCTGGGGGTTTTCAAACTTTGATTCCCTCTTGACATTGTATAAATCCAAAGTAATGTTATGCAAAAGTGCGATTTTGGTTACAAAGCATTATTTGGTTCTCTTTTGCTTAGAAAATTTTCTCTCCCTTTGGATATGGTATCCCTTTTCTTTGATCTCCTTTCCCTCGATCTTATGTGCAACGTAGGTACCGTGTGGCTGGTTACTGAAAGCGAGTGTACATTATTAAACAGAGTATGTTCCGGTTTGTTTTAAGTTCAAAACTATATACTAATATTAGAGGTCAAATTAATGACAGTTCTGAATAAGGTTAGAGCTATCAGCTATGTTATAAACTAAAGACGAGCTTGATTTGAAGCAAATTTGTTACCCTTTCTTATACAACATTATAATAGACAATAATCAGAGCAGGACTACAAAAAGAAATTTCAATAAAATCCTCCTGTTCTACATACACTTGTACTTCGTTTCTGTCAGTGAGGCACCATATATGTAACAGTAGTCCTGTATCTTATCAAACTAATTAAAAACTAATCCTCACTCACTAGTCTCACTTTATCATTTTTAATATTTTCAGAGGCTTAAAAATTGAAAACTAGTTACAGACTGTTGTATAACAAAAAGACAACCAGATAAGCCTCCCACACCACGTGGCACAATGGACAAAATCCCAATACCACCACCTTCGCGGAAACCGGATCCTGGTTAAATAAACAAGCAAAAGTGTTTTGGCGTTATCCGACCGATAGGCATAGCATCTTGGTTGAATAAACAAGCAAAACAGCCGTCGGGTTCTTTGAAACCAGCAACGCACAGCTCCCTGTTTAAGCTGACCTCCACACAGGTGTAGTACGGGGACCCATCCAAAATCTAAGTGCCAAGATGAAGGGCGCCTCTTCCCAGAGCCACAACTCTATCTATATAAATAAATGCTTGCCATGATCATAACCCTCAGCTCAACGCAACAAATCTCTTACAACTCGCTAGCTATTCAAGGAGTACGTACTTCTTCAGATTAGTTTTCAAAGTTCTCGAAAGTATATATTTAAGGTCCACATGGCTTCTCCAAGCAAAGCTTCATTGATCGTGGCGGTGAGTGTTGCTGCAGTGGAGGCACTCAAGGACCAAGGTGGTCTTTGCAGATGGAACTATGCCTTGAGGTCTCTTCACCAGCGTGGCAAGAACAGCATGGGATCTTTTTCTCAGACCAGAAGGATGTCTTCTTCTACTTGCATGGATACCAGGAAAACAGAGGAGGTTGACAAGGCAAAGAAATCCGAGCAGTCTCTCAGGAAAGTCATGTACTTGAGCTGTTGGGGACCCTATTAGCAATCCAACCTCTACTCTCTTTTTTTCCCCCATTTATAGTTTTTAGAATGTTTTTCACCCTGAAACATGTAAAAATTTAGAGTTTTGTATAATATATATAATATATATAAATGCAAAAGCCTTGTTCTTTATATCTCTGGTGCTCTCTTTGTCATTGATGTTCTTCAAGTTCCATCTCTTCTTCATCCCCATATCTGTACTTTTATCAGCCGTCTCTCAAGGATCTCAGACACTATACTTAAAAGGAATTTTTTGCTTCCTTAAAAAATCAAGAAATAAAAAAAAAAAAATTGGCATTCTTATCTGATACACTAGTGTTGGTGGATTTGTTGAAAACGAAATACCAACCACAATATTATAATAAACATATAAAGGAGCTAATTAGCCCTTTTTCTCTTCTGACAGAGCATTCCCAACAGTTAGTTTCTCCGCAATTCAAGTCTTAATTAAGCGAATGATTATTCATTGACATTCATTCAAGACAGGCTTTCTAACTAAAGCATCCACGAACTGCAAATGAAGTCTAAACTAAACATAATACATCTACAATAAGCTCAAAATTTATGTACAAAATATGACAGACAGACATAACGGGTCGTCAGTTTACAGATTGACTAAGTGGGACCCCAGCAGCTAAGATACATAACAATCCTAAGAGATTCCTCGGCGCGCTTCCTCTTATCTTCACCTCCGGTGACCACAGACTTCAGACTTATAGCGTGCTCTCTAACAGCGGAGTGTCGGTTCACCTGATTGTTGGAAACTGTGGTGGTGGCGGCGGCGGAGTTGGAGGTCTCGTATCTCGGGCACATCTCACTGACCTAACTGATCGATCGGAAATGGCTGGCAGGAAGAAGGGGAAACGATGGGATGATGAAGTGCTTATATAGACGGAGAAAAGGAAAACCACCGGCCATAGCCGGCTGATTCAACGAGTAGACCATGGGCATGTGAGGTGATGTGAAGGACACGTGTAGGTGGATAGCGTCAATTTTCCAACTAATGGGATTGACTTTACACGTTGGATTCATGTACAGTTGGTGATAGATATTAATCCATCCAATCCATATCATAACAATCTTCTAATAGATATTATTAGATAAATGAACGTACGTACATCATCTCCTCTAATAATAATAATAAAAAAAATGGGTTCGCATCTCTCACAAAATGAAATGAAGGGCATGTCTACTATATGTGTACAAAACACAAGGTGAAAATTTGACAAAAAAGGAAAAAAAGAGAGTAAAAACAATCTATTATGTGAAATAACAATCTTATCTATCTTAGCTGAAATGAGCAAGATCAGCTTCTTCCTCAGGATACTTGAAGGTGTCTGCTGCGCCAAACTTCCTTCTTTCCTCGGATTCATCATCATCATCGTCTGAGCTATCAGTACTGCTCTCTGAGTCACGATGGTGAGAAAATACTGAAGGTGAAGAGGGGTCATGGATGCTCTTAGATCTGCAGTTAGGGTTAGCCAGCATGTTGACTTGACCCAGATGGGAGATCTCTACCACAACAGTGTCATCATCCTGGGGGAGGGGCTGTTTCCAAGGCTCTCCATCCATTCTCATGAATGTGTGGTCAACCGCAGCCTTGTGGAACTCGAACCGAATTCGGTGTGCCTGTTAAGTTTCACGTGACAAACAAACTACCATTCATTCCAATGCCAATATAATCATACATTATAATAAGTTTAAAATTAACTCAAGGTCAAACTAACCTGGGCCAGGCGAGTTCCATGGCCCTTGGGAGCAAGCAAAACAAGTCCATGCCAAGCATCTCTGAAACCCACAACCTCAAGAAGACCATCATCCACATAGGGTGGGGTCAAATCTCTCTGTAAAGAAAAAGAAAAAGAAAAAAAAAATGTCTTTTAAGAAATTAATTAATCTGGGAAACATTCAAGTCTTATTAAGGATATGCAAGTGAATGGATAATTAATGAGGACTTAATTACGTCTCGCTTTTTCTTCTTGTTTGGAGTTCCCCAAGGATTTAGTCCTCCTGAGAAACTTGGCAAGTTGAGGCAAATAATGGATCTTATGCTGTAAATTATTTAAAACTTCAGTTAGTAGGATAACCACCAAAAAGATGGAGATAGCTACAAGCCAGGTGAGCCCTTGAAGGTAGGTACCTCTGAGGAATCTCAAGTTCATCCCACTGTCCATGTCTTCTCATGATCATCACCTTAGCAAGCTGGGCGATATTCCTGAATTCGCAAGACAGTACCATTAGCATTAGTCTGGCCTGGTTTTCTTTCTCCAATAAAAAACATAATTGTTAGTGTTGTTGATGTGCATATTCCCTTTGTTTTTTTCCAAATCAAAATCAGACAAACATCAATCACAGATTCAATCATGCACCATCAACTTGATTAATTAAGCATTACCTGGAAGAAGAATGGGAAAGAGAAGCAAATACAAGCTTTGCATAAGTAGCCTGCATTATGCAAAGACAAATGGAATTAGGTAGAGAAAAATGTAACAAGTTTCTATTCACAGAAAGTCCGTCCAGTACTATTAAGATGTTGCAGTTTACATTATGTGATAAATAAAATCAAATCAACGAAAAAACTGTTCCATGGTGAAGACTACTGATGATTTATCATGGGAGGTCTATCTCGCTTTTGAAAACATATGACAAGATCATGCCTAAGGCAAGATGCACTAAAATTTCATAAGCCCATATATTTTATGGGTGAAGTAGCTTAATAAAAGCAAAATTGAAGTTGAAATTGTGAAATTACCAACAAAATTTAACCGACTAAGAAATCTAAACACAAACGCTACAGTGCAAGGCAGACAGAGATGAGAAGATCAAAGTTGCATTCAAAATTACTTCAAGAACATCATTAATTTTTCTCAATCCCAACTCCAACCAGATGAGATTGCTAGGAAATGCATTCTAATGTATTCATGACAAACATAAATTTCAAAAATCTGCATTGATTGCACATGGTATGTCAGCCCTGCGAAGTATGAAACCTTAGTAAAAGACCAGTAAACTAGACAGTTTGTATAGGGATTGTATCTTCCATTTTCAAAATCCAGAATATGAAATAGTGATGAGAAACAAGCATAGCTTTTAGATTTCATGTTTGATAATAGAAAGTGAAATTTAGAAGAAGCAGTTAACAATGAATGCTCTGAAGACTGTATTTCAAAAGAGTTTCAACCTGATTTACTATCTGATTCTTGAATTTCTCGGGATGCAACTTTCTCTCCGAAAGTGAAATGCATATGAAATTTGAGCATCCATTCCTAAGATAAACAAGAACCTCTGTCATGCATCCTTCAATAATAAGACTTAACAATATGAAGTATCTTGAGGCAGCAACAGAAGATTTATTGCAATTTGATTCCATTTCAAGAAGATATGGTGTATGACAGTAAAAATAACATACCCATACTGAAGTAGTTCCAAAATCCTCCTCGAAATGTGTGATAGCCTTCCTAAGGAACGGAAAACATGAAAACTGGTTATATGATAAAAATATTTAAATGGAAAA
The DNA here is from genome assembly GCA_026586065.1 of Dioscorea zingiberensis. Taxonomy (NCBI): domain Eukaryota; kingdom Viridiplantae; phylum Streptophyta; class Magnoliopsida; order Dioscoreales; family Dioscoreaceae; genus Dioscorea; species Dioscorea zingiberensis. The sequence goes on along the minus strand of CM048819.1, from coordinate 73,146,467 downwards.
CAGGATCAAGATCAAAAAGAACTCCGTTAAACACACCAACTTGCTAAATTATACAGAAGCAAACGCAACTGCTAAGGAATTTTAAAATTCCCAATATATTTTCATGCATATAACAAGAATATCTCACTTGAGGTCAAGAAGTTTTGTGACATGTATGTTCTTAATAGTTATACAGTTCACATGCATAATGACTTTCAACTAGATAAAAAATTCTAAAAGGGGCCACTAACTCTGCTGCTGCTTCTCTTTTTGTTCTTTTTTTAAATTTGCAAACAACCATCATGATGCCAGTTTGTTCATGAGGTGCTTAGTGGATAAACCACATCCATTGAAAATTAATAATGAGTTAACACGGAGAATATTCCCACCTGTCATCAGGTGCTTCTTAAAATAGGGAAAATCATGATATAAACGAGAAGGCTTACCATGTTAAGTGGATCAGAACTTGAGACACGATGGAATGCATGCAATGAATGTGGCAATTCAAGAGGAGCAACTGGATCGCAAGAACCTTCCTTTGGAGCGCGCATCCTCATGATGATATGCCAGCTGATGAAATAAAGATTACATGTTCAATACATTCTAAGAAAAAGTTAAAAAATGTTCCTCCTTTTACTACTTGAGAAGAAACCACAAGGTGGCGGCAACAGATAGCCCTATGAATTTAACAGTATAAATTGTATAAGGTAACATGATAGTGTAGAACGAGATGCTACTCTACCTATCAATTTTCATTTCTCTCGCTCTCATTACTTGCTCAAGAAAAGATTTCACAGACTGACGATCTGTCAAAGGGTTCTTCTTTCCCTGCAGCACATGTTGAATGTTGATTGTAGGTTATGACCACACTAAAAATGATGTGCAAATCAAACATAAATCTGAAAAGCCGTGATAAGTAAATTTAGAATGAACTTTAGAATATTTAGCTAGTTAACTGAAATTCACATCACTTTCTAGCATATGCAGAGGCCACAAACTAGCATACACATTTAGAAGTAAAGATTTTTCACCAATAAAAAAACACAATAAACTGTAAACATCATAAGAGGATTTGACAACCATAAAATGAAAGGTTACAGCTCAACCTACCCAGCCAAATGAAAACGGAAGGTTGTTTCCTGTTCCCAAAGGCACAGTAGCGATAGGAGGAGGCTGTGCTAGTTTGAGATCAGAAACCACCCCTAGCAACCAACCTGCTGTACCATCGCCACCTGCAACCTGTGAAGGCTTAACTGTTAAATGATAAAGATGATGATTTTGGAAAAATTGCAGCATGCTAGCTCTAGTCTAGATTACCAGGAAGATGGAAGGTTAGGCTGGAAAAAGAAGCATTGATTGAAAACATAGAAACTTTCACTCACTATCAGCCTTAATCTCGTCTGGATTTGATCAGCAAGTTTATCACCTGCAAGCTTGAGTCTCTCTAAATTGGAATAGAGTTTGTGTAGCACCTTGTCAGGAGCTTCTTCTCCCAAATCAAAGACCTAAAAGTTATGCAGACTTCCATAAATATCAACTTATGGAATAAAGTTGGTGCATTTAATTGACCATAAAAGGCACATCTCCATGCCTTGGCCCGCCTCCAAGAAGTCGGAGAGTACCTGAACTTTGTTGAGAAGCTCCCGGTATGTAATTAACAAGTCACCTCCAAGTTGGCCACCACTCTTTGAGTTGATAAAAACTACAACTGGGCATTGAGGTGTATAAGAGAGCTCTTCCACCTCCAAACCTAGTTCAAATATATAATCTGGGATATAGAACTCTCTCAATTGTGGTTCTTTCTTTATTTTCAGAAACTTCAACACTCGTTCTGTCTTGGAATTAGAATCAACCATTTCTGTTTCCAATCTGCAGCATTGCATAACAAACTATTGAGATCCACACTATTTAATATCAAGGCTTTTTACCATTCACATGCCACCACTAAATTATCCTAATAAATGTCAAGAGTAGCCTCAGATAATTAATAAATGTAAGCACAGGAGTAATTCCTGGCCAGTTATTTAAGAAAGAGAAAATTGCTTGGATACCCCTCAAAAAGAGCATATTTGCTTATATACCCCCGTAAAAATGATATTTGCTTGCATACCCCTCAAAAACTATGTTTTTTGCTTATATACCCCTGCTGTTAGTTACTGTTAGTCACTGTTAAATATTTAAAACTTAACTGTGGTTAAAACTTAACTATAGTTTGAAAATTACATATTTACCCTTTTTGTAAAACCCTAAACTATTCTCTTCTCATACTCTCGGATGTTTCTCACGAGGTGGAGTTTGGCAGCGTCGGCGGCGGAGCTCTTTGGAGAGCTGCAAATCGATCGTCCGGGGAGAGGAGGAGGCGAGGTAGGGCTCTTCGGAGATTCATAATCCTATCCTGTAGGAGAGGAGGAGAGTTGTAATCGGCGGCGGAGCTCTTCAAGATCTGAGGCGACGGCTGAGGAGCTCTTCGTAGATTCGTAATCCCACCCCTGGGGAGAGAAGGAGAGTCGCAATGCTACAAGCTCTTCGTGAGATTCGTAATCCTACCCCTTTTGTCGACATCTCCACTGCGGTTCGGAAAAGTGAATATCCATTTGGATTGGAGGCAGAAGGAGAAGAATATTATCTTTTAGTGCCGGAAGCAAGATTGCTCCATTTGATACTGTAATTACTGATTAACCTTTCTGCATTGACCCTTGCTTTAGTGGAAGAAATAATTAATTTCAGATTGTTTAAATGTATTTTGGCTGGAAATTGTGGCCCGATTTTGTTTATGTCTTTCAAATTTGAAAATTTCTAAACTTGACTGGATTAGGCTATTTCTGACCCTAAGTTTGCTTTCAATTGGGAAAACAGGGGCTAAAAGAGCAAAAGCACTCACACTACAGACAATTGGCAGAAAAATAGACAGATTAAACTATAGAAAGGATACTCAACCTTAATCTTCAAGGTATGCCATAGAACATCAGCAGATCATTGATTCATTATCATCTCTTTTCCTTTATCTTTTGGCAAATTTGAGTTGATCCATTCTCAGTTGAAAGGCCAAATCAGTTGGTCCCCTAAAAGCTGTGATGTGTAGGCACTTGCAATCAATTCTTGTGTTTTGTGGATAAATGTCCAATTTGGGGTTCAATTGTACACACACTCTTTACTTGATTATGGACATGCTATTGAGACAAAAGTTGGTTGTGTCTGTGTCCTTGTGGTTGCAAAAAGTAGTGGAATGTGATTGGTTTCAAATACAAGTTAGATTGATGAAAGTTGATTGTAGAGAGAGAGAGACTGAGGGACCATGGGTGGATAAGAAAGTTAAACAAAAACAAGCAAATAACTTAGGTTTATATAAAACAAATGAGGAACATGTCTAGTCAGAGCTATCAAACAAAATTTAGAGACCCCACATTGATAGGGCCACTGTGGGCCTCATGCTCATTAGATCCAATGTTGTATCATTAGATGGTCCTCATCAGTTGTCCTCACTCTTCAGGATTTCACTTATACAAGTACTATTCTGAAGCCTGTTAAAGAGAAATTTGTATAAAACCCCCGACAATTTACAAAATTAGATATATCCTCATAAAAATTATCTTTATATGTTTTTTTTTATTTTTATTTTTTGTCTGGTGTCTGGTAAGAATCTTTATATGTACAACTTTACAAAACACCAATATTTTTTGTATATACTCATGTGGTTAAAAGTCAACTTCTTTTGTTTTTAAAAAAAATCTTTATATCTTTACTTTTTTTCACTAATATCACTGGGAATATTTGATAATGCAGGTTTGATAGGATTGGCTCATCTAAATCTTTTTGGAGTTTAGAGATTGTAACAAATTAATTCTGATGTAAGTTAAAAGGAGTTTTCCATTATTAGAGTAACCATATTCACTTCTTATATTTTTCTTTCATGAATTATTGTGCATTTCTCATGTTGTTTTTCGTTCTCGTGTTGTAGGGGAAGTTCTTCTATCTTAAGGCTCAAGTTTAAATATGGTGGATATTTCAAGAACCATGGGGATGCTAAAAAAAAATACTGTTTGGGGAGGCAGAAGACAATGGTGATAGATAGAGATTTCTACAACTTGAAAACACTCAAGAAGACCTATCACAGCTTTTACTTGGGATATCAACCAAATTCCAAGGTATTGGCACATTTTGAGAGGTGTGGAGCCAAAGAAGTTTGTTGAAATCTTCAGTGATTCAGATCTTCTACATGTATTAGATATGTACAAGGATGATAAAATATGTGAGATCTATGTGGTGTTAGATGATGCTACACCGGTTGCAGTAGAAGAAGGGTTAGAAAAATCAAATGAGGGTACAAGATATAACCTAAGAAGGCAAAGTTATCTAGTGCATCAAATAGAAGGAAGCTCATGTGATCTAATTGAAGCTGAACCAAGACATATAAGTGAAATGCAACAGAACAACAATGCAGATGTTGAAGATGAATTTGATGAGGATTATATAGGCATGGATGGTGGGATAATGGGAGAGGATGACACCGAAAACAGTAGCAATAGTGATGAAGATAGTGTTTCTAAAGGAGTTGATGAAGACATGGAGATTGAAAGTGAAAAAAGTTATCATTCTCTTTATAATAGTAGTGAACCCGATGATGATGAGCAAGTTGAAGCCTTCGAAGGTGAGATTTATGAAGTGGATGAAGATAACCCCATTATCGAAGTTGGAAGAAAGTTTGAAGATGTATATCATTATAGAAGATCATTGGAGCATTTTGCTGTATTAGGAGAGTTCTCAATAACTTATATAAAAAGTGACCAAAGAAGAGTTACAGCAAGATGTGCTTCTAAAGATTGTCCATGGAGGGTTCATGCATCTAGACTACCAGAAGAAGGTGCATTTCAAGTCAAGACAATGCAAGGGGAACATTTATGTAGTTCAATAAACAAAAGTGGAAACAAAATGGCTACCAAAAATTGGGTTGCAGAGAGAGTAATTGAGTGGCTCAGAAATGAGGGTGAAGTGGCACCATCTGAATTAAGAAGAAGACTAGTGGAGAAATATCATGTGGAGTTACCCTACCATAGAGTGTGGAGGGGAAAGGAGATTGCAATGTCTATTATTCATGGTTGTTGGGATAACTCTTATTCAAAGATCATGGCTTTCAAAGAAGAGCTGGTTAGAAGAAATCATGGCACTGTGGTGAAACTTGATAGGGTTCAACAACATGATGGATGGCATTTTAGAAGGATATTTATTAGCATTGGTGCTTGCAGTATAGGCTTCTTGACTGGGTGCAGGCCTTTCTTAGGCCTAGATGGATGTCATCTAAAGGGCAAGTTCAAAGGTGTCATGCTAGCTGCAACTTCAATTGATGGTGCTAACAGATTGTTTCCAGTGGCTTATGGGATTGTAGAGTCAGAAAATATTGAATCATGGACATGGTTTCTTAGTGCCTTGTATGAAGCAATTGGAATGCCTGATGGATTGGTTTTGGCTTCAGACAGACAAAAGGGGTTAGAGGAAGCAATTTCAAAGATATATCCTCTTGCTGAACACAGGACTTGTGTGAGACATCTATATAAGAACTTCAAGAAGAAGTTTGCAGGGAATATATTACAAAAGATTGTTTGGACAGCTGCAAATGCATTTACTACAACAAGTTACAATTCTTCTTTAGAAGAGTTGAAAGCAGTAAATATGAGAGCATATGAATGGTTCTTAGACTTGGAGAGAAGGGGTGAAATTTGGAGTAGATCTAAATTTGGGACTATTGCCAAGTGCCATTACATCACAAACAATATTTCTGAAAGCTTCAATGCATGGGTTGCTGATCCAAGACACAGGCCAGTGTTGGATTTATTAGATATTGTTCGGCAAAAAATAATGGAGATGATGGATAGAAGAAGGACTTTGGCTACTAAATGGAAAGGGAAAGTTGTTCCATTTGTAATGAAAAATGTCAGGGAGATAAGTATGGGTTTAACTGAATATCATGTCAAAAGAAGCAATGACTTTAAAGGCGTAAGTATCCTATAAGGACAAAAAGATGTGAAGTGGTGCTCAATGGGGGGAGTTGCTCGTGTAGAGGATGGCAAGTATCAGGTATACCATGTGTGCGTGCCCTTGCTTTTGTCCATTCCATCGGAGGAGCAAAGCTGGAAGATTATGTTGATGACTATTTTTCGATAAATATAGAGCAACCTACCATATGGAGGTGGCGCCTATGCAGAATATGAATGAGTGGGTCACGGTGATGATGGGGAGCCTCTACTACCACCTATCTCAAGGAGGCCAGCTGGTAGGCCTAGGAAAAATAGGATTAAAGGTTTTGATGAAGTTAAGAAAGGTAGGCACAAATGCAAAAGGTGTGGATCATATGGTCATCATGCAAAAAAATGTAAAGAGCCAGAGAAAGAAAGTGATCCTTCAACGCAATCTATTGCTTCGTCATCTAGTACTCAACAAGTCTACAGGTAAGCAATACATGTTTAGTTGAGGGCTTTAGTACATTCATGTCATAACAAAGACTAACAAAGAATATTTTATTTAGGGGAAGATCAAGATCAAGGGGAGGATATCATGTTTATGTGCCACCAACAATAAAGAGAAGTGGGAGGACTAGGAAAATTAGGAGGGAGAATCAAAACCAAGGAGTTGGATGTTCTACAATGGATACTTAAGCATGTATGTATTCATTTTTATCTCAATTCCTTTGTTTGAAATGAGCTTAAAGAGTGAGTAATATTTTTCTCACAATTCCCACTCTATTGGTGTCAATTGCATGATGTTTGAATAAATTTTTATCCCTTTCAATAAAAATATTTTCCTTTTATTGTAGTTGGGCATTTGAGTATCTAACCCTTTTATTGTGCAGGTCTTTCAATGCCTTTATGATATGGACAATATGCATATGATGTTCTACAATGGATACTTAAACATGTATGTCCTCATTTTTATATTTTTTTTGTTAGCTATTAACTATGAGTTTCATTCTTTCTTTACATTGTTTTGCTAATAATGATTTCATCTATTTTTAAGTTATAATTGCAAATTTATCTTCATTTTTTCAGGTTGATGTTGAGGATGAAATTTGGGGTTGTGGCTATTCGGGTTATTTGAGCATGTTGTTATTTAGAAGTTTAGTGTGTTTTTGCCTCAAAGAACATATGTATTTTTTTTTATGTTAAAAAACTTGATGTTGGATATAATTTGTTTTAAAGAACTTGATGGGGAACTTGTAATTTGTTTTAACGAACTTGATGGTGAACTTGTTTGTTTCAAAAAATATATATTGGACTTGTTTGTTACAAATTTCATGTTATTGTATCTTCACTAGTTGTATAAAGTTTGTTAAATATTGTCACAAGTTGTAGAAATCATGTTTACAATTTTTTTAGGGCATGTTTGTAAAAATTATGTAATAATGTAAATTTTTGTGTATATGTTTGTAAAAACCGTATAAATATAAAGGATATTTACTAACAAAAAATTAATTTTTAAAAATTAAAAAATAATTAAAAATGTATATTAAAAAATTATATTGGTTGTTTATAATTTAAATAACCTAAAGTCTATAAAATATGATAAAAAAAATTAGAGGGGTATATTAGCAAACCCATAATCGTCATTTGTTATATGAAATAATATCTACAAAATAAGGAAAAATTTATAGGGGTATATAAGCAAACCTATTTTAGTAATTTACCCTCATTCCATCCATTGAGTTAACACCGTCAAAGGTCAACTTAACCATAGGGGCATATAAGCAAATTTAGTTGATTTGGAGGGGTATGCAAGCAAATATCATTTTTATAGGGGTATATAAGCAATTTCAAAGTTTTACAGGGGTATGCAAGCAAAAACCCCTTTAAGAAAAGAACCCCTAAAGGAAGATGTATCAAAAACCCATTGTACTAAGAAGAAGAATTGATTTATTAGTAGAAAAAAACATACACATACTAAGGAAGGAAATTTACCATATAAATGCTAATCTAACATAACAATACCATAACATATAAGATAATTTTTTTAGAAATTTAAAATACGAGGAAATTCAAACCCGGCAACTGATGGAAGACTTCAGTAAGAATGCAACTTTTGAAGCTACAGGGTTATCTTCAAAAGCTATTGGTTAAAAGGCTTATCTTTGAAGCTACAAAAAGACCAGGAGACTGTTTGTGAATCAAAATTCCTCTCTTTTCCACTGGATCAATAAACAATGGAAAATATTTCTCTCAAGCATTCAATGTAAAGAAATTGAGTAGCCGCCATTCATCCCATTTCCTAACAACGCAAGTTAGCTATAGTATGCCATTATGGCTAGAGATTTTCCACAAGATACATATATTTTGGTGCCTTGAGAAACAACATCATGACGTAAACATGCTCCTTCGGAATCAAATCAATCTTACGATCTCACTATAAGAACTATGCTAAAAGCTTGATTATGACAGAATAAGATCGCGAATCGACCATCAGCATGTCTATATGTTTATGCACTGTTTACAAAACTAATACGCACTCACTCACGACCAAGAACTAACCGTGCTATGAGAGAGCAGATGCACATCTAAACTCTAAAAAGTCTATTCTTGATATTGATAACACAAAAAAACCTATGTATATATATAGGTTGAAAATGGATACAATACGATCTATTAAGCTCCCCAAACTCATAAACTAGAACAGAACAACGAGCAGGACGGCGAGGATAGTGATTTTTGTCTCTCTGACGCTTATAATTGATTAATTAAAGTTAAAAACGAGAATCTAAAAATCTTCTTATCGTCGTCTTCGAACTGGAACCAATAATCACGTTGAACTTGTTTCACCAAAAAGATCGATCAATAGACGATGAGAACTACAAACTCGCAAACACTCACATTTCTGATCCGGGATCAAAGCCCCCATTGAACCTACGAAAACCACCTAACTCTATAACCCAACGTCGCAGGCGCATCCATGCGAGCCACAGCGATGCATTTCTCATCGAAGCGAAGAAATTCATAGCAAAAAAAAAAAAAAAAAATGGAGCAAGAAACAGGCTTGACTATCTAAATGATCGGATTAATTGGAGTTAAAAGCTAGCAAAAGGATCATCACCTCACCTGATGGAAAAAAAGGTTTCTCTTTCTCTCGGGGAATCGCAGAGATCGCAGCGAGGGCCTTCACGCGATTCTTTGTGTCGATTTGAATCCAGAGAGGGAGGAGGAGATTCCGAGAAATAAAGAAAGAGTATGAATGAAGGAGGGGGGGAAGGAGGACGGGACGGCTTTAAAACGCGTATTTAATTTAAGATTTCTTGCTCCGGGCCGCCTCCGGCTAGAGTGCGAGATGGGGCCCACACTTTGAGTCATACGTGGCAAGTATCTAGAAGGGTATCATGTTAATATGCTGAAATGGTTCATGTATGGGATGCGGATTCTAGACGTTAGGACGGCGAAGAAGATCATTCCATATCCAGGGAAATAAATAAATAAGAAATTCATTCACACGAAATCCCCCGTGAATGTGATTGGAAAAACAGTCCTGGTCTGCGAAGAAGTAAAAGATTAACTAAAAAATTATGACTGGGATGGAAAATACCCGCGAAGGCTTTGAACTCATGAGACTCCTTCCTTCTCTTGTATGCGAACCGATCAAGCTGTTCGTTGCAAAACAGCGACTGACTGGGTTATTCATGCCAATAAGATTAATTGAAGGACTTGTTGGTAGGTCCTCTTTGTTAGGAAATTATGTACATATTAAAAAATAAATTCTAAAATCACTTACATAATAGAATTGTCAAGATAAAACAAGTATGAACATGAAAGCTTATCTGAGTCCATTAGTTTTCCCAAACGTATGGAATCAATGCATTAATTACAAATAATAAAATAGAATGCTCATCGTTCCTTCAACAAGAACACCTTCTTTATGCCCACAAAAGAACTCAATCCATATGATGGGGAATAAAAAGTTTCTTGGTGTATTATGAAGGATTGACTCTCACCATTTTATAGCCCCCACGCCGGTTACTCAAGCCTAAAGGACAACCTCCATTGATCATTCATTAAGTCTCTTATTAGTAATAACCGTAATATATTAATATTGTACACAAAAAATTCTAACACTCTTCTGCTATTTTGCTGAAAGTTTACGACGCTGTTTCGTATTTATTGTAGATCAGAGCCCTCAGGTGATGACGGCGTTGACGCACTTTAAATTTTAAAACATCCTCCAGCCAATGAAAACATTGGCAGCTGACCCGGATGAGCGTTAGTAAACAAACACCGGTTGGTATGGTGGTGGTGGTGTTGTTGTATCAAATCAGAATATATAATGCATTTATTGGTCATGTCGGACAGGCTTATGGTGTGATGTCAAATCAAAGTAAACCATTTGAATTCAAGGTCGACAGATTCAAAGCTTTGTTAGGAACTTAGGACACAACTTCCATGTTTTTCAAATGAGATGGCATCTTAATATATATATATAATACAGGATGTACTTGGTCAACAATGATTTTTCAGACTTGAACTTCAGTTCGGCACAAAAAAGAAGTATTCACTAAAATATAGTTGATAAATAAATAATTTTGTTAGTACAAAGGAGCCTAGATTGGCATCATTTGATACCCAGTGACATGACAAGTTGACCAAGGCAAAAGAGTTGACAAGTCAATACATGGTAGAGAACACTACATGAAAGTATCTCCATCTTTGGAGACCAGATATGCTAAAGACATACTTGACAAGAAAATAGGATTGGAGCTGATTGGATTGCAAGTTTGGTTTGAAAAGTGGCTGCATGATTTGATTGAGATTTGATTGAGATTTGATTGGAGATTTCATATAGGCCATATATAGAGAAGATTGAATAAAGCCTTAATTGAAGAGGTGATTGATGAATCAACTACATATGGAAGGGAATTGATTGAAGTCATGATTGAAGAGTTGATTTGATTGAAATCAGAGAAGATAATGAAGAATCAGATCAGGATGAATGGAGATATGATTTGATCAAATAGTTTTGAAGATGGATTATGCACGATGGTAAGGTGCAACTCTGAAGGAAGACTGCGAATATGACAAAGATGAGTCCAACTAGTTGTCGATGGTCGTGATCGGGAGGATCCGATAGCTCAAACACAACCAAGAGGGTTAGAGGTGTCTTAAGGTCGCGATGCAACGCAAGCTGCAGCTTTAGTCAATTCAACAATTGGGTCACGTTGCAAATAGTATACCAGGCCAAAAGAGTAGTGTACCAGGGCAAAAGAAAAATGAATGTTGATTTGTGAGCTAAGATCGTCTTTAATTTGCGTTGAGATCATTAGCCGGCTAAGATCCAATTGAATGCCAACGAGGTGTCGTCTTAGATATAACTGGGCGTTAGGTTGGAGGTAATTAGGTGTCAACTATCAACACCTTGTGGGGTATTTGGTTGTTCTCCACCCATGGATAATGAGATTGTTAATAATCGAGTTTTCATACGAGGCGTGTATTATGGTATTTTCACTCCATAACAGCATGTACTGTGCCCCATGATCATGTTTATTTATTTATTTTTTTTAAAAGAGTGTTTTTTTGTGTGTTATAGTTTATTTGCAGTTTAATAGTTTTTTTTTTAAAATTCCTATTGATAAATGATGGAATTTTCATGCTTATTTAAAAAGATGCAAGTGTTTTGCCCACATACACATATCTAAGTTTTTTTTTTTTTTTGTATATATAAATATGTCTTGTATCTCATCCTCAAATTATTTTTTTACCATAATAAATATTTTAAAGTAAATTTGTAAAAAATAAAAAATAAAATATTCAACTTGTTTATTTTGCAGCGATGCATGACGGCCGCCTTGTGTCAGCATAAGGTGGGCTCTTCCTTTTCTGTCAGCTTAGAATTGATATGAAAAAAAAAAAATCATGGCTATTTTATATTTTTATTCACATATTTACATTTATTTTATTAAATTACGTGAGCTAGCCTAAACTTACAAATATTATACTATAGCAAGTAAAAAAAAAAAAAATCATCTCCACGCTCCACCCCATATTAATAAACTTTTCTCTTCTCTACAAACAATTCCATTTTCCCGAAAAATATTGGTTTTATTATAAAAATTACACAACATAATAACTCATAACTGACACTAGATATTGTGTTAATTAAACAAATGGTTATTAATTATTCATAACTTAAAATTTGAGGAGAAAATAGAAAAACAATCCAAGACATCATCGATTCGACACCAGAGGACTCAGGAGGAGGACCGTCCCTCTGGCGCCATGGCCACCATGTCTTTGCTTCACTTCCACTCCCGCCACTCCGTCCGTAGATTCGGCACTCCCTTATCGCCGCCGCGCTCTCTTCTCACCAGGTCTCTCTCTAAGCTCCCTTCTCTCCCATTCACATCGTACCCTTTTCATCTCTGAACTGAATTCTCCCCTTTTGCAGGGCGAGCCTCCCCTTCCCGCCAGAGAAGGCGCAGTTTCACAAGGAGCTTGAAGCTGCCGTCAATGTCGTCGAGCGCGCCTGCGGGCTCTGCGTCGATGTACCTCGCTTCCCAAGTCCAGATTCGTCTTCTGGTATGGAACTCGAGTTTTAGACCCCAAAAGGCGTGATCTTTCGTTTATTTGGTGGTTTACTAGGTCAAGAAGTCCCTGCTCTCGAGCCAAGGCCGGATTCTTGAGAAGAACGACCAGACTCCAGTCACCATTGCAGATTTTGGAGTGCAGGCTCTGATCAGCTTAGGTAGCGCGCCATTGTTTTCTCCATCTAATTCGTTTTTATTTGGTTGTTCCTGCCCGAATATGACACATTTCTTATTGGTTTATTAATGATGGTAGAGCTAAGCAGTTTGTTTCCTTCGATTCCGTTGGTGGCTGAAGAGGACTCGGCCTTCTTGAGGTCGAGCACTGCGGATTCAGAGGAGGATGGAAGTACTTCTCTTGCGGACTTGGTGCTGAGTGCTGTGGTTGATAAGGCTAGATATGGGAGCAAATCTTTAACTTTGGATAGTGTACTGAAAGCCATTGATAGAGGAGGGAAGAATGCATTCTCTTTTGATTCTAAACCTGCCACATATTGGGTATAGCATATCCAGGCATTAAGTGTTATCAGTAGTTTAGTCATTAAGCTTCATCCAACTTATAAATGTGTTTGAATGCAGGTTCTTGATCCCATTGATGGAACTCGAGGTTTTCTAAAAGGAAATGAAGCATTATATGTGGTATGCATGATAGTTTTGAAACTTAATATTTACTTTGTCATCGTCATCTCATATACCAATCTATAAGTGGAAAATGTGTTAATTGGCAGCCTTTTGGTTTTTTGGTCTTTCAATTATTAATTCTGTTGTTACGGATTATTAACTAATTTCATTGATATATGCCTAGATATATGCCGCCGTTAGATTAATGTTCTTAGTTCAGGCACTTCAAATGAAATTACTCTCAGAGGCATAATGGAGAATTAGTTTTCAAATTACAAATAATAACTGGTAAAATACCAAATATCACCTCTGACTGGTTAATCATATTGGTGAACTTTCTTCTCTACCCTACTGTACAAAAAAGGGCATTCACCAATCAAGGGCGTCTGTTCTTTCTTGATGTCCATAGTCAATGGTTGTTGATTGATTCCGATGCTCAGAAATGCATCAGGTAGATGTTGGCATCACATGTGCATGAATCAGTACTCAGTGTTAATAATGTAGCCAAACCTGCATTTAGGTAAGGAAAATCATCTCATTATCGTACATTTTTTCATCACTGGATACAAACATCTTCAATTTGGATATAGAGGGAACTGTGCTTCATGTTGGAAAAGTGTAAAATGCCATCACTGAGAACCTATACTACGATTCTTTAAGTCCATTGAAAATTCAATTTGAGTTAGTTTCAAACTTCTAAAGGACAATGAGTTTCTTTATAGCATTTATTAATTTGAGTCGAGCATTATCCTTTATTTCAGGTGGGTTTGGCTCTTGTGGTGGAAGGAAGAATCACATTAGGTGTGATGGGCTGCCCAAATTGGAAGGAGAATTCTTAATCTCCTAAATCTTCATATCCTGAGAATGGTATTTCTGGATCTGGGGTGATTATGGTTGCACATTTAGGTTGTGGAACTTGGACTAGAAAGTTATCTCAGGATGTGATGAGCAACCTCATGATATCTCAAGATGGATGGACGAGATGCTTTGTTGATAGTTGCAGCCTGGTGCATGAGGCACGGTTTTGCATTCCTGAGAGTCAAACCTGGGACTCGCTGCCATTGTCTGTTCTGTTCAGTTCTACAGTTGATGCTGAAAGTGTCAAAGATGAAACTAAAATTCTCCTTTTGCCGACTTGTTGTGGCAGGTTTTCCCTTTTCACATCTTTTGGACCCTTGTCATTTTTTTTTTTAATCTTGGAATTATATTTTGTTCTTGATGTGCTAGATAATCCTCATGCCTCACTCTCAACATTCAGTCTTCCTGGTTTTCTTCAATTTTAATGGCAAGCCACCATTTAATTACTGTTATCATTCATACTGTAGATTTTGTTATGTCTTTTTTTTTTCTGCTGAGAAGTAACCTTTTTTTTACTATTTGATATGATTTTCTTCGGCACCGAGTATTCCAAATGCTTAACTTATTCAGTTTGCCATTTTTCCATCAACAATAGGGAAGATTATGTTTTTCCTGTGTTTTTTTTCTTCTTTTCTTTTTGCAGCCTTTGTAAGTACCTGATGGTTGCTACAGGTAGAGCTTCTGTTTTCATTGTCCGAGCAAAGGTTAAAACTGTGATAAAGGTATTTTCACTTCATGTCTGTTAAAATTGAAGATGTGTATGTTAATCCGCTAATAACTTTATCTTTATATAGGTATGGGATCATGCTGTTGGTGTGATCTGTGTTCATGAAGCAGGGGGACAGGTTTGTCTTCTTCAGTTTTCTCTAGTGTTTCTAGGCAATTCTTTTCTCTTTTATCTATCAAATTCCTCACTAGGAAATGCAAATCCATTAGATTAAAGCATATAAGATTGCTCACTTAAGTAACACCCTTCCTAAGGCTTTCAAGATAAATAGAAGAATAAAGATGCATCACATAATCCCAACGCACTGATCCTCAATGATGCTGAAGATGTTTTGAATAATTTCAATGTCTTTTCATGGAAAATTTTTGCAAGTTCAAATTCATACTTCACCTCTTTTCTACCTACATATATACCTACATACATATGAACTGACGAGAGTTGTTTGTTACTCATTAACACTGTATGGTTATTACTCAAAAAAAAAAAAAAGTGGAAATAATGGAAGCTTTTGTGTACTTGAGTTTAATTTTCGAACATGATGGTGCTTGAGCACCCTTCATGTGTAAACTACTCTGAGCTACTCTGAGCCTGTGCTCTGTCAAGTTCCAATGCTTCTCTTGCATAAATTAAGTCCTTTAATTTCCTTGGTGAGCAAACTGATGAATATAAAGAGTACCATTCTTTCATCAGGTTACTGACTGGAGTGGAAGCCATCTGAATCTTGCTACAGATGAAGCAGAGCGGAGAGTCATCTTCCCATCAGGTGGTGTGCTTGTGTCGAATGGCAGACTAAACAAGCAACTATTGGAGATAATCTCTACCAATTCATCAGTAGTATGAAGTCATTGAAGTGCAACCTTGATGTATATGAATTCACAATTCCTATTCATTGATTCAAGGCAATGTTTACCAACATTCTTGGAATAGCAGATGTCAATTCATTTTTGTAAAACAGAATTCAATAAAATACCAGTTAAAGCTTCAGTTTAGCACTTGCTATTAATAATTTTGAATTTTGATCATACTTGTTGAAAATCCTTCCGGATGGGATTTCTACTACTGTTTGAGCTGCCACAGTGTAAAATTCTAGGGTCATAGGATACCATTATTGACGAATGATTATTTGACCTGTAGAAATGTCTTTCCCTCATATATCATTTTCTTAATGAGTATACTTAACCAGCTTAATTGATTGATTAGAAGTCTAGAATTATGAAAGGTGTGCGATTTAGTGGAAAATAAAAATAAAAATGCCTACCGTTGAATGGACAGAGTGTTGACACTTGCAATTAATTGACTTTGGAGCTTTATTATTTTGCTAGTGCCACTCGATAAATCAATCAATCAATCAACACAATGCTCAACTGTTTAGTTTGCGGGCTTGGAAGTTTATACCTCTTCTGTTGTAGCAAAGACTTTTGATTCTTTACCTGTTGTCTATTGTCAGTTTTTATTTTTTATTTTTAAATTGTAATTACAAACTAAAACCATGCAAGAACTTCTCTGTAGGTAGCCATTGGTGCTTTTTGCAAGGTAATGTGCATGTGGTCTATTTATATTTGATATGATCATGTGTCTGCAAAATCTGTTTAACCTGAAAGTTGGTATTTTGCTGGATGGTTGGCCACCAGTCCGAACCTATTGGAGAAACTAAGGGTCCCTTTTAAGTGCTAAAGTAAAGCATTGGTCAACCTTTTTTTTGCATCTTCTCTCATTTTAATTTCTCCAGGTTTACTCTTTCTCAAGTTTGAACACGTACCTCTTTAATGGATGCTCAAGTAGCCAGGGACTTCATTCTCAGTAATGTGACATCTCTATATACATTACATTAAAATTTTCAACAGAGATACATATAATATCATCCAATTAACTAGAGAAATTACCTGTAGCTACAATCTTGATTTTGGCTTGAAAAACTAGCTAGGAACTACATTGATACTGTTCTCTTTAAAACATTCATATGTATTAATTGATCTGACAGTCATGGAGGTCTCAACCAAACAAAGACTACATGCTTGAAGTTATGTACGATCATATGTATTCTAGGTACTGAATATACATACATTCCATCTCCTCTTCAAAGTTTGTTGGGGTTACTGGACACCTCATATAGAGCCAGTACATATTAAATTTAATTTTTCTGCTCATAATATAAGAAAAAGAACCCTAGCTAGAATGTTCTGCCCTCATTCTTATATATATGAGGTTGAATCTGACTTATAATCGATCTAATTATATATTTTCATTTTGAGTTAAGATCTAATTTGGTAAGCTGATGCAACCAATGTGTACGTCCTAGCTAGCTATAGTGAACATGGAGTCTCGGAAGGTCCTAGACTCTTACACTGTGTATCATTCAAACTAGATAAATTTTTTTTATAAGTTTCAGACATCATCAGATCTTAATCAGATCAAATAGCAATAAATTAAACATAAAGTTGTCTGCTCTAAAAAGGAAAGGATTTGAAAACAAGATATTTACTAAGCTTTGCAAGTCAGGAGCTGGACTAACATTGCATGTGAAGTTACTGTGATGGAAAACTTAGAATCTAAGAAATGCAGGCTCGCTTGCTAATTATTTGGGATCTATGTTATTATTATATGGAACGTCCAAGAACTAGTACTGTTCTCATATATCTTAGGAACAACACCCAAAGGTCTTAACAACACACAACTAAACTAGCGTTCCAGGTCACCTTGGGTTGCTTGTAGATTACATGAACAGTATCAAAAGGTACAGAAAACAACCCATTAATAATGATCTTCCCTTCAATGTTGGTTGTGTCTAATCTCACACCTGATAGCAATTACTCTAAATCACATGATGTACCATATTTATATTTATTTATTTAACAAAAAAGTGTCCTAAATTCTTATTAGAAAAAAGAAATGGAGAGATAGAATGCCCTTTTGTACTCTTCATGGAGTTTAACAAAAATCTATGCTTTTAGGACCAAATTTATTTGTTCAGACCTAATTAGGTAAGTGGATATAACAAATTTGACTGACCCCATTCTAAACATAGAGATCTTGAATATTCCATTAATATAATTCCCCCAGCTGGTTTCTGTTTCTTCTTGTTTTTTTTAGGGTTTTCATGGTAGGTAATGCATCAGCCACTACTAATTTTAATTAAAAAAACATATATAAATAGAAAGTATGTGGCTAATATATATATATATATATATATATTCTCCTCAGCGAGCATACTGACTATTTTTTATATGGTGATACCCAAGGCTCACAGCCTCAAAAGAGTAATTAAGCTTTACCAAGGGATGATCAAGTAACGTGATTATTATAATAAATAAAAAAACAAGTTAATTAGAATAAGTGGCAAGGTTAAAGATTTGCATGGTCAATGGTTTACAATGATCGTACATCCCCTTAACAAGCTCTATAGATTTGCATATCCCAAACAAGAATTAAAAATCTCATGCATGCATTGAATATGTTGCTGAACAATTATAATAAGACCCAGTTAAACGTATATTTTGTTTGTTAAATAGGACACCTAACCATCTTATCTTTACCATTAATAACAAGTATATATTGTTAAGTATATATGGAGTCAACTTGTGAGGACGTAGGGTTGCTCATTTGGGCAAGCCATACGCCAACAGGGGCTACGTGTCATCGCTCAACGGTGCGTAGGACTTGGTCTCATTTGATTAGTGTTGATCCGAAATGGAAATCCAAGTAAAGAAATGGCTTGTTGCCATGCCACCAGACACGGAAGCAATCTGAGGAGATTGTGGCTAAATTTTTATAGGGAAATCCTTATGGTTTGAAATGGTTTCCTGACCTTCTGATCTCATGGTCTCACCCATACTTTCATGCATACGAATATACAATGTATATTATTGCAAAAAGCCCGGCCATGCATACATGCATGCAAAATATATATATAACACATATTTGGTGAAGCTGGTAATTAAGACATATATAATATTGTTTTCTTAATTTACTCTTGAAATTAATAATACTTAATTAATTGACAACATGCATGCATGCATCCCTAGCTAGCTCGAAACTTCTAAGAATATGTTTGTTGTTCTAGTTTAACCTGTAAGTTGAAGCTCCACATCTCCGAGTATTCTCCTCTTATTATGTCTACTGATTAATTAGTAATTAGCATATATTCATGCATGTAGACGTGTGACAAGCATACGAGAGGCACGTAATGGAGTTTCCTTAATTTATTTACTGTTAGAGATCATCTTACAATATATAATAATTATTAAATCACATGCATTAACATCCTACATATTCATTTGTTTCCTATATGTTGTATCAGACCTATGATCTATTGATTTTCTCAACTGCGTGTCCCTTTAGTTAGGTGATCACAGTGGCCTTTAAAGCGTGGGGGGGCCTTTTTTTCCATTTTTTCACCATGCGTGCCCATTGGGTTAATTCATTCTCACACTCCAAATGCAAATCGATTTCATGGTTTTCACACAGGGATCAAAAGTCTAACTAGCTATTCCATCCACTTATGTGCTCGATCGATAAACCTTAAATAGAAGGAAGCTTCCTTAACTATTTATCAGACCACCAACCTTACACTCCCTTGCTGCCATTTATAAATTCAACGTAGAAGTTCCATCATCATGTCCATTAATGTGGTTCTTTCTCAAGGTGGTTAGCTAAAGGGATGGGTGAAAAGAAAAAGGAAAAAAGGTAACCCATAATTTCAAATAGTTCGTTATGAAACATAAAAAGGTGGCAAATCTAGTTAGAGAGACAATAATTTATATATTAAAAAAAACCATGTAAATTAATAGATATATTTTTGTGTCCTGGCAAAAGGATTAGTATAATATTTGACCGAGAAATAGTTGTTAGAGTTGGATGAGACAACCAGGCAGTACTGTTGTCTGTCTCTCTAATCCCTTGAAAAAGTTATGCATGAATTAATTGGTAAATAAATATGTGATCATGAATTCATGATGATCAACTTTTTCATCGTTGCATGAGTTGATGATATATATACTATAGCATGCTTGAGAGAGTGGTAATCCCCCAAAACCAAAAAGCTCGCGTCAAAATGGTAGGCCATGTCGTTGGAAAGTAGACCGCGGACACGCGTCACGATGTTTGACGTGGCAGTTCACCACTGAAGCATTGGACGAGTGTGTGGGCCCTACCGAACATGAACAGGTGAGGTCTTTTGATGGACAAGTGCCCGTTTTATATAGCCCACCTCATGCACTAACTTACGCATATGCTACTGTTCGATTAAATTAAACTTAATTTATGAGAACAAATTAATAATAATAATAATAATAATATTATTATTATTATTAATAATAAGTAAATTCGCAGCATTGAATTAAAACTAAAACTCTAAAAGTAACATGCATGCAGTCATGTATACGCGAAAAGTGAGAAGAAACAGAGAGAGAGAAAAAAAAATATTTTTCATGTGGAGGAACGAGGCACACCAGCAGAAGAAGAAGAGACTAGAGAGGAGAAGGAGAACTCGTGAACGTGAAAGGGCAGTCTCCATGAAGGTGGGGCCCACACTCCTCCATGCCGTCATTTGAGGGCTACGTGGCAACCCATGGTCAACGCCAGCTAATGGGAAAACGATGATAAGCCCTTACCTTTATTGCAGCGCTTCTTTCCAGGGTTTCGATCGACCTGCTAATAAGTTTGTATGTTTAGAGTCTTGTAGAGAGAGAGAGAGAGAGAGAGAGGATTACATACCCTAACAAGGGAAGCCACGTAGCTATTGAGATAAACTAAGGACGGCACCGAATCCATTTGACTTTCTCTTCTAGGCCTGCCCTTATTAGTATATAAACCATAGGGGCACTCATCTCCCATTCAAACCCCTTTGTAAAAGGCTTGCAGATTGAGAGCTCTTCTCTTATCTAATATTCATCTCCTCCGAGAAACCACTTGGGTGAAAAGATCAAACCTGTTTGCTTTCTTCAGACATGGGACGTGCACCTTGTTGTGACAAGAATGGACTCAAGAAGGGACCATGGACGCCGGAGGAAGACCAGAAGCTCATTGATTACATCCAGAAACATGGACATGGAAGCTGGCGAACACTGCCCAAGAATGCCGGTAAGCAAAACAAGTATACTGGTTTAAATATAGTTTAGGGTTTACTACTATATTGCATCTATGGTTTGATTTGTTTGGTCACTGATCACCAGCATGAACCACGCACTTAAGCTAAGTGATTAATTTGTTTGCATGTGTAGGCCTTGCTAGATGTGGGAAGAGCTGCCGGCTCAGGTGGACCAACTATTTGAGACCGGACATCAAAAGAGGAAGGTTCTCGTTTGAAGAAGAAGAAACAATCATTCAGCTGCACAGTATTTTGGGAAACAAGTAAGCATCGCTTTAATTAATTAATATAAATATATATTTGTTACACATTAAAATATCCTCTACATGATTGATCAAGCAAACATATTTGTTTTTTTTTTTAACTTTTTTTTTTTTTCAAGTGATGATATATGATTGATTTATTATCAACTTTCAGGTGGTCGGCAATTGCAGCTCGCCTGCCGGGAAGAACAGACAACGAAATCAAGAACTACTGGAACACGCACATCAGGAAAAGGCTTCTGAGAATGGGAATTGATCCAGTGACCCACAGCCCTCGTCTTGATCTTCTTGACTTTTCTTCTCTTCTGGCCCCGTCCCTATACAATCCAACTCAATTAGATGTCTCAAGGCTGCTCGGCATTGAGCCTCTTGTGAACACCGAGCTACTAAGAATCGCTACAAATTTGCTAACTTCTCAATGCCAAAGCTCCAACCTCGTCAACCAAAGCCTCCAACAGCCAGGCAGCTTCTCTAATCCTCCTCAAGTCCAAGACCACCCTTTGACGGCGTTCCAGCCACAGCAGCAGCTCCAGAACAGTATCGTCCCTGACATCCCTGCAACCTGCACCACATCAAATGCGCCATTCTTCGGTGATCAGCCACAGTTAGTGCAAGCCAATGCTGTACATTTACAAGCAGACGTTCAAACAAACTCATGGCAAGCAGCCAGCCAGCCACAGTGCGACGTCATCCCTGATCAGAACTATGTCCAACTGCCAACTTTTAATCCCCAATACCCCCAACATCTGATGTCACAACCTCTTACTGCTGATAACCAGTCCTTCCAAATGCCAAACAACAACCACGGCTTCGATTTCTCTCCGGTCCTATCGACCACCACATCCAGCCCCACCCAATTAAACTCCTCCCCATCGACATACATCAACAGTAGCAGCACAGAAGATGACTATGAGAGGGATAGCTACTGCAGCAACTTGTTCAACTTCCAAATACCTGACTTACTGGATGTGAGTGAGTTCATGTAAAGTGACAAGAGAGAAACTAGAGAAGACAAAGGAGATCAAGAAAAAGGGGGAAAAAAAAAGTTAGTCTCTGTCCTTGGAGACAATTCATCAACCAGCTATCATGCATGTTCCCACAGTTATCTATGTTCATATTGTGAGAACTCAAACGAGTATATGTCTTCCTTCTTTTGTTTTCAATGGTCGGTGTACATTAGACTATTTACTGGTTTTGCTCCGTGCTCATCTTTCATTCATACCAGATATTTTCTTTTTACTATATATATATTATTATTATTATTATTATTATTATGTTCCACTCGCCGTATTACTAAAGTGTGCCAGTTAGACAAATATCACAATTACATTAGTCAAAAAATTCATTAAATTACATATAACAAATAGAGCAGTGCAGCCAATTAATTTCCAGAGTGTCATATTCACATGATATGTGACAGTTGCTTAAATCAATTGCTACCTTTGTCTCTTGTATTGGTGGTCACATTAATAATTAATGTATAGTAGGAAAAAACAAAAAAAAAAAAGAAAGATGGTATAGAGAAACACAGACAGAGCTGGTAATGTTTACTTTGTTCCTGACAATGGTTATACTTTCCCTCAACTTAGACTTAAGACTTGTGGAGATTTACAGAGAAACAGACCGTATGGTCCTTGCACAGGGACTCCAAAATCCAACTCTGGATTTTGCCAAAAAAAAAAAAAAAAACTTGAAAAAATGAATTAAAGTTAGAAAAAAGCTTTGTGCGTGTATCATGATAGAGGTGATTTAGAGCATGTGCTAATTTGATTTAGCTTATGATAAAGTGGTCAACAAGTTGTGGACGACAAGCAAGATATAGGGAGGGATGCTGGAGACAATGAGAAAATATTGTAGATTGGACAAATCCCAGCCGTCCAGATTGTCAAAGTTGATCTTTGAAAGGCCATGGCCCAAGGAAGGGCTAATCTTTCACATGTTAATGATTGAGCAGTGACGATGTTGAAGTACACGTGTCCACGGGGAAGGAGATCATCTCACGCCAATCTCTTAATTGGGCCTCTGGGCAGGCGTCACGTGTCCCTCCGCTTTGTTGGATTCTTTCCGTCACATGCTAGCCAAGGTCAAACACCGTCCGGACACGAGCGTTACCCTGACCAATGCCCGCCACGTGGTGCCAATAATGCAGTATCTGATGCGACCGGTTGACCGATAGTTGTCGGTTTGCAACTCATGACGACAGAACTTACATCAGGAGTACTATTAAGGTTTATTTATTTTTTGAGTAAATAAATAAATCATATTTATTTATTAAAAGATAATTACAGTTCATTACATAACTTCAACATCGGGAAATTAAAATACAACTTATACTAACCCAGTTACTGTTTAAAGTGCAAGCTTGCCCTTCCTCTTTGATCTACCTCGTGCCTACTCATGCCCATCTCTAGGATGGAGGTAGATTGTCCTCAAACGCATCTCCATCTCCATCATCCAGCCTCGATGTGTCTGAAGTGAATTCAATATTATGCTTCCTTAGGCATCCCATTGCCTTCATTTGAGCTGCATTCAACCATGAGATTAGGAAAAAAAAAATATCACGGATGGTTTTTGAGAAAATACGTTGTTTATACTAGAAATATTGTCTATTTCTTTTCTCCCCGTATACTCCAAGTTAACTTAGCCTATCGACATGGCACTCTCATGCTGTGTCTATCCGCACTTCTTTGCTCATGTTCTATATAACTAGTTTCTTAAATTGTTCCAGTGTTAAAGAGATTAATTGGGCCCATGATGCTTGATAGTTTTGACATTAGTGAATGTTATTTTTTATATGTAAGCGGCCAATCTATTGCTTGTAAAACAAACAGGTGATCAGCGAGTGGTTCTAGTAAGGTAAGTCCTTCACTCCTTTGATTGACAGCCACAATATTATTAATTAAGCTTTTGAACATGATGGACACCAACATCATTTCAACATGACTTGTAGGTTGAATTTTTATCCATGTGCATCACATCTGATCTTGTATAGCATTAGTGAAAGTTGGATTCCAAATCACGACTATTTGTTGTTCTAGACAAAGGGAAAATGATCATATATATACGACCAGATTAAAACAGAGTTGAAACTTTTAGGAAACAGTGCTACTGGTTGCTATCAAAATTTAAATAGTTGTGAAACACTCATTGGTTCCTCTGTTTGAGTTCTCTTTGATTTTCCAATGCACATGCAGCCTTTCTTTACCAGCTACTATAGATGCCTACTGCCTGAATGAACATATATGTTTCAATTAATTTCTGCCATTTAATTTTAATAGTTTCATCAGTAATTATTGGGGTAATTAACTGTTTTGTCCAACAGCTAATCTTCCACTGGAGCAATATATAGCTGATCACAACTTGGTAGGAAGAAAATAAGTGGTTTTGCATATTTGATAAGTCTATTGCTGTGGCTGTCCTCATCTTTGACATTTGAACAGAAGAAATTCAAGTCATAAACGTTTGAGTTTGTACTTGATCACTGGTTAATCATTGGTCCATCCACCACCCTAAAATTGATCAATAATTCTCATAACTCCATTCCAGCATCCAATTTTTTTGATAAATGTGGATAAACAAGCATGCTTTTAGATGTGGTTTGAGCTCTCAGCATACTAACTTTCCTTCTAAAGCTTGGTCTATTTGGACTGAGTCTGAGAATCTTCTTCTAATTAATTATGTGGCTTTAATTAAAAACACTATAATCTCCTCAATTAATTATATTGGCCTTCTTCTCAAGAGTAACTTAAACTGCATGCTGCGATGTGTTATCCCACACATGCAATATAATAAAGAAGATATTCTTACCAGAAAAAAAAGAAAGTGGGGAGGGGAAGATAAGATACATATGAAACAACGCTGACAAACATGCACACTGGAAAGTGCAGAAACAGTTAGTAGCTGCCATCCAAATTAATGCAGTTATCTCTTGCTAGATTCCCGGGGTGGCATGAACAAACTTAAAAATTTCAACATAAATGAGCATGGTTTATATATTAACGTGATATATAATTCTCATATTTATTATGCCTGGTTGATGGCTATATATATAAATAAATAATGAGAATATGATTGGTATGCATAATATATTATAAATATATCGAGATGAAGCTTCAATTAATACATTGCATTAATTGATTCAATTAATGGATTTGGTGGAAGGGCCGAGAGGAGAAAATAAATGGTCAGGGCACTAGGGCAGTGTATCATCACTACCGGCTGAGCCGGTTATCCCCATCCTTGCATCAGCATTTCGTCAGGTGGACGTCAAAAGGCCAGCTTGGTCTTAAACAGGAGTGCAAAATCTCGGTCTCCATATGTGTCACGAGCGCAGTGGGAGGTTTCAAAACAAGGAGTGGAAATGCTTGGTCTCAATTGACTGCAATCTTATCTCAACCTGCCGCCCAAAGAACCAAAAGCTCTCTTTTGTTTTCACCGGCCCCTTTCTAATGTCAGGCGACTAAAAGACAGCTCTCTTGGCCTACCTATCAAATTCTCGATCATACACCTTTTTTAAATTTGTTCTCATTAATTTCTCCTTTTAATTAAAAGTGGTGATCAGAAAGAGAGAGATCCAGAGAGGTTAAGGTTAATGATTCAATATTAGAAATTAAAGATGATGGCCTCCCTTCTTAGTTCTTAGCAATGCCATATGTGATCAGTTTAATCAATCATTTGATTATAATTGAAGTGACGTCTTGTAAGTATTCAGATGTCCTCAATCTGATTTAGCACAGATACGTTGGGATAAGTATGAATTGTCTTCTAGGATGATGAATTAGGTGATGATACCTTAGAGGATGATCCGGAGAATTTCGCTACCATAAAGTTGTATTCTCTATTTTCTCTTTGTGTTTCATAAATAAAATGAAATTTATTTATATATTTATTAAAAAGAAAAAAAAAAAGTATGAATTGTCTTGAAATGGGTTGAATGGCACCTAATATTCAATCCGTACTCAAACCCAATGTTGAAGTGAACTTTTTAGTAGACATGTAAGTAACACGATTGATGCTGCAGATCTAGTAAATTTAATCTATCCAGTCCAGTCACCGCAAACCTAAACTTTAGATTATTTCAACGATGAGTATTATTCACTTGATGTTTGGATGATGTGACAAGACTGTCTGACATTGATAGTCAACGGATGACATGACATTAATTGAACGGGCTTCATTTCTTTTTCAAATCTTAATTAATTTTTCGTGTCAAACTTGTCTCTAGGACAAGCTTCGGTGTGTTGTTCACATCCATTAGGAGTTAGTTCATCAGGAGCATGCATGCTGCTTTAGTCAACATTTCATTTAATTGGAAGCCTTTCTACTTGATTTTCTGCAAATTTAATGATCGAACTTCTTCAGAGGAAAAACTTCGTATAGACCTACACGTACATTTCTTCAGTTTCAATATCATACTTAGTTACTTATGGAGGTATATTAATTTATAGCTAAGTAATTTTTCACCTCTGTTTTCATTTTGATATTTCTTAAAATTTAATATGAAAAACTCTGCGCAACCAGTTGTTTAATAAAATCTTATAATACGGTAGAATTGTTCTGCTGCCACTGCACTTGAACTTCATAGTTTAGTTGCAAATGTTCTTAAACATGGGGAATATTCAACTATACTAGAGCTCCACTTGGACAGAACAGAGCTCACGGGTGACCTGTTCCTTTATATACTAGAGTTCCACCATTACAATATATGATCTTTGTCTTAACTTAATACTGGGTTGGCAACTTAAAAAATTCTGTGTCTTTTATGCCCATGCTTAGATGGTATAATCTCTCTCCGTTTCTATGTGTGTGCGCGCGCCGCGCGCGCATATTTATCATTTGCATGATAGATAAGACGCAAGTAATTTGAGCTGTGGTTTGTTTAATTAGTGCCTTAAATAGTAGGGGACCAGGGGTGATATATGGTCCATAGCTTTATGCTTGATCTGATATTAGCTGTAGATTCTTTTATAGTTTCTTTTGCGAAGACATTTAGTTTTACTAGGTGGATTGTCGATCGAACAGAGCTGTTCGTGAGCAGCTCGAGATCAACTTGATAAAAGCTTGAGTTTAGCTTGGAATTTCAAGTTTTTGAACCGAGCTCAAGCTTCAATTGCAAGTTTGTAATTGATTTCGAGCCGAGCTTAAACCGAGTCGAGAATTCAAAATTTAATATTAATATATTAATAAATAATTTAATATATAAATAAAAATATTTAATATAAAAAATTTATAAATAAAATTTAAATTTCGAGTTAAATCGAGGTGATCTCGAGATTTTAAAATTATAATTATATTCTTAATTTCGTGCTACACCGAGCTGAGCCCGAGCTTTGAAAATTAAATTCGAGTCAAACTTGAGTAAACTAATTTAAACTAATTTTCGAGCTGAATTCAAGTTGGGTCTAACCCGAACAAATTCAGCCTGTTTACAGGCTCTACTTGTGACATGTTTGTTTAATCTTTTGTGTGTGTGGTTCAAGCAAGGAGTTCTTACCCAATGACTCCTATATATATGTTGTTGTCCTCTGTTATAGGGAATATAGATGCACTGATTGGAACAAATAGAAACAAAATGTTATGATTTAATGTGGTCTCTCCTTAAAATAATAATAATGGTGGAGACAAACTCCATGTGAGGAACTGAGGATTGATGGGTCAGTTCTTCATCAAAAGAAAAAGCCACTCACTCTTTTTTTTTAAAAAAAAAATTTGTTGATGGGAAATGAAAGGTCCTCTTTTGTTTTATGCTTTTCTTTTCTCAGCCTCAGAATGTTATTTTTTCTGGCTGAAGGCTGAAGCTTGTTTCTCTTGCACAGGAGCTACCATACCAAGGCCCATATCTCCATTATAGGTACTTAATTGGCTCTCGCTTTAAGGACATGGCCAGTGATAGTACTAGAAATGGACGAAAAGTTGGCACTCCAAATGCCTGATGTTGGCCCATCGGTTGCATGTCCCATGGCTTGATAGCGTAAAAGTAGGGTTTGGTAAAGGGTGTTCTGATCTCAAGTTGGTCTTCTTGACTCTGGGCTAAGATGAGAAAGTTAGAGAACCATAATGGCTGATGGCTCCCAAGTATCCATGAGGTAATAAGATGTTTGCTTGTTTGAAACTAACTATAGTGATTTGGGAACTAAGAAACCTCATCTTGATAAAGTTTTTAAGTTTTTAATTAAGTTAAGATGGATGAACATGCTGCAAATTAAGAATCCATTCACGTGAAGTTGGAGTACTGATGTACTGCACAAGTTGGTAACTGATCTCGTTTGTCCATTTTTGATTTGCAGCAGCGTCAAGGACTGGCTCATGTACGTGAAGGAGAAGGTGAGGAGTGAGATCGAGAGGGACGACTAGTGGAAGAACTACTCACCCTTTCTCTCCCTCTCTTTTTGCTTTTTTCTCAATGTGGTGCCTGGGGAAACCTCAAGGCAACGTGACTCTCTCTTCTTAATTCGTTTCACCGTAGTTTCTCAAAATGCAGCTATTACGAGAAAGGGAGAGATTTGAGGGGCATTCCCTGTGCATCTCGATGATGATGACAAACATATAAAAAGTATGGCATTGAAAACAGCACATTATGGTAACTTCACAGTGAAAAGCACCACATTATGACACTGCACATCCTCAAGCAATCTTTTTGCAACCCAATGTAGATAACTATTCAGATTCTCTGATTGGCTGGAAAATTTTACTGAGCGATCGAGCATGTTAGACAATCACATTGATTTATACATAATAAATTAACTAACATTATCAACAACGAAACTTAATTAATTAATTTTTGATATAAAAATCACGTACAACCTGTTGAAAAACTTTTTCATCTGAAACTGAAAGACAAGGAGAGAGGAAGAGTCCAAAACCTCCTCGTCGTCAGACCAGCAAGGAATCATGACCATGTACAAATGAAACCACTCACCTTTCCATCTGATCTCTTTCTCTCTCTCTCTTCATTTTCTAATTTTTTTTTTTTTTTGGCCAACCTGCAGCAACTCAAATCAAATGCAGCTAATGCTTTTTCTATAATAAGTTAAATACTATTCCTAAAATGCGAAAATCATCAGCCATCTTTCCAGGCTTTCCATCTCTCGCTCCCTCTTACACAGCACTTAGCACTAGCCGTCGTCTACTAGCCCCACTTTGCAGTGGCCTAAAAGGCCCAAGTTTGAAACAAAGCAGACTCATTCCCAATGTTCTCTCTATCTCTCTCTCAATCAGTCAATTGTATCCAAGAACGCAAGAGATCAAGAGAAATGAAGACTGGTACGCCCTACCTCCTTGTCTTGCTATGGCTTCTCTCCCTGCAATGCTCCAAAGCCACCACGCCAGCCATTCAGCCCTCCACCGTCCCGGCCTACCCTTCGTCCGACTCAACATCCAACCTAACCTGCCGGCTGGACCTCTCCGCCGAGCTCTTCGGCGGTGTCGGTGAGGCCTGCGGCCGTTCCCTGGACCGCAGCCGCTGCTGCCCCGTCCTCGCAGCCTGGCTCTTCGCCGCCCACGCACGCTTCGCTCTCGACCTCCACTCCTATCCCCCCACCTCCCCGCCCTCATCTCCCTTGGACCCCGCCGGCGACATGCTTCCTATGATGCCTGACTCCGACTCGCAGCGTTGCGTCGCCGCACTGCAGGGCGCGCTCGCCAGCCGCGACATTCGGCTGCCGAGGCCCAACGCCACGTGCGACACGGTGTTATGCTTTTGCGGGATAAGGTTGCATGAGTTGGGGTCACTGAGCTGCCCGGCGGCATTCAGTGTCTCCGAACACCGGAATGCTACACCGACGGCGGCTCTGAAGGGATTGGAGGTGGCCTGTCGCAATGCGTCCTACGCCGGCTGCACACGTTGCCTTGGTGCTCTCCAAAAGGTCCGCTAATTTTCTGATTTTATTTCTTTATTTCTTTATTTCTTTTACTTTTCTTTTTCTTTTTTAACATTTGTATGTTTTTTTTCTAATGAAATCTTTTTGCTTTGGATTTCTGAAGTGAAGGGCTAAAAAGCTAATATCATATAGTGTTCTTCTTTTGATGCAAAGATTATTCTACTAAATATTCATTACTTTTTCTTTTCTTTTTTTTTTAAATTTTTTATCTGGAAATGCAAGTATAAAGTTCTAAACTCTGAGATGCCGACTGCTAAATAACCAAATTCTGATTTTTCATCTTCTTGTTCTCACTAGAAGACTTTCAAATTTTTTTCTTCTTTAGCTTACCCAGAATGCCATCTGAGTCAGACCTTTGTTCCAACAAGCAATTTCTTCAGAGCCAGTGTGACTTATTCACTCGACTGTATCATGTTTATCCGGTCCAATGAGTTTCAAACCTGACAACTGCTTCTCACTTATCTATTCCTAGAACAAACCAAACTTCTCTGGTATTTCCCATATATAGAGTAGAAGGCTGGAATATATAGATGCTTTCTCCTACCTGCTTGCATTGGAAACATACTCCCTTCTTAAATATCAAAACACATTCCCTTCTTATTAAATGCTACCAAATATCAAGTGGTAAATTCAGAATTACACAATACATTCCCTTCTCTTTTTTTTTTAATATTCCACTAGGCATTCCCATTCAGGATTAATCCATGTTAAATGACCCAATTGCCCTATTTGTTTTGAGAGTGCAGGTGAAGGATGGGAGAGTTGAGAATGGGATGGGCGGCGGCGGCGGCGGCAGCAGCAGCGGTGACAGGGGGAGCAGGATGATGAAGAGGGACTGCGAGCTGATGGGGCTGACGTGGCTTCTTGCTCGGAACAAGACGGCCTACATCCCGACCGTGTCGGCTGTTCTTCGGGCCATCCTATACAGTGCTCATCCGCAGCAATACAAGTGCAGCCCCGACCAGGAGAACATGCCCCTCGCCGTTGATTCACTCCAGTTCGACGACCACATCGAATCCTCGTCGTCTCTCTCTTCCCAAACTGCCCTTAACCATCTCCCCTTTTCTCTCTCTGTCCTCGCGGCCCTAATTCTTCATTTCCTTATGCTAGCTGGTGATCAATACCCGTGGCTATCATTCTATCAATGAAATGAAGACTTGTCTCTCTCTCTCTCTCTCTCTCTCTCTCTCTCTCTCTCTTTTGTCCCATCCATCGGCCGCTGTAAATCTTTTCAGCACAACTCATATACAAAAAGCTAACATTTTTGTGTATAGATCTGGTTCAAATGCAGAGAGCGAAATAGATTCGCGGCGCAAGTGAATGGCTTCATTTATCCTGTCTTTGTTTTGTTCCCTTGTGTTCTTTTTGGATTCAATATGAAAGGCATAAATATGTCCTCCTGCAGATCATGTCTCCATACAAATCAAATAAACCTGGCTCTCATAGTTTTGTTATTGGGTTTAATAAAAAATACTTTAAATATGTCCTCCTGCAGATCATGTCTCCATACAAATCAAATAAACCTGGCTCTCATAGTTTTGTTATTGGGTTTAATAAAAAATACTTTATAATTAATGGAATATGTTCCGTCTATTTAATTTTGTCACTTCTTAATAATGGAGGGACTATATTTGCAACATGCTTTTGTTAAAATAAATGTTCTTACAAAAATAATTAAAATATGATATAGGTAAAATCGGATGAGCATGTGTTAGCATCACTAACGACCATCAATTTAATCTGGATAAGATACGCGCCAATGTCACCAACACTTAACCGATTGAATGGATCAGAAACTTAGCAGTATTCTGATCACAATTCCCATCTGCCCGTATCCCCACCTCGAAGGCCCCTTCTCAATGAAAAAGCAACTACCAAGTCAAGGCATGAAAAAGAGGGATGCCAAAGGAATATGGTGTTAAAGATCTCATGTCAGAGGATAAGTACGACAAATAAGGCCCATGGCAAGAAAAAGGGACAAGCGTAGATCGCAGTTGAAAAAACAAGCGCTGATCCAACTAAAGGATAAGGCATCGATTCCGACGGAGGGGACAAACACCAATTTTGACTAAAGGACAAGCACCAAACAAAGTGAGCTCAGTTGAGAATGGATGTTGTACCCAACTGAGGAGTAAAAAGAAGTAGAACAACCCATAAGAAGGTAAGTATAAGAAAACTAATCAAAGAATTTCTTCTAGATCCCAACCCCAAGTCCTTTTTCATTAACTTAATCATCGGAGTTGAATCAGGGCATGAAGCCCGCTCCAACTGATTCCTTCTTTGCATAGGTAATCGTCGACTAGATTTCCTCCAGTCAACAGTCAGCTCATTCCCAAAACAAATAAATCTCAACTGTCAACCATGATTCGGTTCAATCTCGAGGAGGAACTAGATTCGGAGCTAACAAAATATATACTGGAAATCTTAGGAAAATTAAAATCTGCTAACTTAACCAAGAGTCAAAGACATCATTAAGTGCATCGCTGTTGAAAGCTTTATAACCTCTTTTGAATTAGAACGTTCGTTTTGGGGTTTTGGGGTTTTGGGTTCATCAAGGCTGCACTCAACGATGTCTTCAATCTTGAATTCCCCGCCATGCGCTCCTCATTTGCAGAGCATTACGTATGTAGTTTTATTTACTCAGCAGTTATGAACACATGAAAAATCATAAGTCAAATCATAAGTCTAATTATCTTATAACACCGCTGATCAGTATAGTTATTTTAATGCTTAGACTGCATAGTTCACCTAACTTTGCATATACTTGTTTTAATTACATAGCTTCATAATCATTTTAAATTTTAGAATCTAGAACCTATTTTGGCTAACTGATATGGCAGTCATGATCTGCTGCTATAAAAGAAAAAAAAAATTAAAATATAAACCTGTGATTAGTGGAGATTCATGGTGACAGTGGGGGCATATATAGAGAGAGAGAAATGCTATTCGTCACAATAAGACAACACGAAACTGTTGGATATGTCTCGTGATGGATATGTTGATGATCCAAGGCACTTCCAATAATTTATGCCACTGTTTCATATTGTTTTAGTTGGACTGTAACATACAACTTATATATATATATATTGCCATTCGGATCAATCACTACATTTACTGTAGAGACACAATAAAACTCATAGCTCAAATGTACCTTTGCTTGATGCTGCTAATACAAGACATGCATTGCATGATGATGGTTGAAATTCATAGCGTGCGAACAGTTGATCTCAACATGTTGCATTGATGAATTTCAATAGCCACCAGACGTGGAAAAGCTTCGAGCAATTCAGGCTCTTCCATCCTGAAATCCGTCAGGAACCTCAAGCGCAACACTTCCACAGACTTGACCCCCACACCAAGTCGACGCAAGCCACCTCCCCTGATGTACAACTTTCGCAAGTTGCGATTTTTCTCTGAAGTCAACCACTCTGGTGCCGTCTTTCCGGGAAAGCAACGCAGGTCTAGCTTTATCAGATTGGGAGGGGGAGACAGCTGCATCCCAGCAGAGCCTGTCATCCCAGGCAGTACTGCCCTGCTCACTCCGTTCGACGGTGGCTCGGCTGCAGCTCCCCATGTGATTGTCAAAGAACGCAGTGCCCTTAACTGGCTCAGTTGATGGAAATCTCTCTTCCCAGCCACAGAATCGCGCCCTATGCTAATGCTGAGCTTCCTCAAGTTGTTCAATCCGGCGAGCTCCCCAAGCTGACACGGGTATCTGCTCCTTGAGTTCCCAACCACAAACCCTTTCAGAACTCGAAGGTCCTGGAGAGAACCCAGACCCTCTGGCATGTCATCCAACAAGTAACACTCGGACACATCCAAGTATGTTAGTTTCTTGAGCATGGTGATCTCAACAGGCAGACTCTCCAAATTGTGACACGCTCGGAGGTCCAGGATCCTCAGGTCAGTCAATTCGCCAATGGATCGAGGGAGCTTCCTGATGTTCGAAATGCCTCGGAGGCTGAGGTACCTCAACCTCTCGAAACATGCCAGCCACTCCAAAAACTCAGAGCTAACTACTTCGATGTGATGCTTGGCGGAGGTTTGCCACCTCCCGAGCTGCAGCACTGTGGCATTTCTCATGCTCATGAATTCTTTCTTCTTGAACCTCAGGATGCGTCTGTCCACATTGAAACATGTCGTGAAGTTGTCGGGATTGAAATCAGAAGTAGTAGCCAGCATGCCTGGCTGATTCAAAGCAGATTGTTCTGTTGTTGGTGGCTCTGTTAAGCAGGTCCGGGGGGACGACGAGAGATGTTCGATCAGCTCTCTGGAGCTATTGAAACTGAAAGCTTTACATAGCATAGCATAAATGATTACCCTTTCTCGAACCCATGACTTCACCCTGCAGTGAGTCACCTCTGAGCTATGGGCTCTATTAACTGGGAGGATGAGACCCTCAGTGATGAGGTCTCTGATGTACCCGTCTCCAATCTCCTCTGCCATGTGGTTGCCAGTCGGCGTGACAAGGCCCTCCCCGACCCACCAGTGGATCAACAATCTCTTCTCTATGATTGAATCTTGTGGGAAGATCGCCAAGGTGAGCAGGCATGCTTCCAATATTGGACTGAGCTTCATGTCATAAAAATATATTGGACTGCTCTTTTCATGCTTTTTCGCAACTTCACACCGTCGCGTTGCGACTACAGATTGAAGCTCGGTTGGCAAGGAATTCACAGCAAGGCCCTTGCAGGGAGCTGGAATACAGTAGAGCTTGTCAAGTGGCTCTGGTACGTGTTCTCTAAGAAGAGAGATGTTCTTGTGGATGTTTTGGAGCTCTGAGTCGAACACTCTCCTTTCAGTAGTGCCTTCTAAGATGTTGTCCATTTGCTTGGCAACAACCCCGAATTCATTCTCCTCGGTTGGCAAGGAATTCACAGCAAGGCCCTTGCAGGGAGCTGGAACACTGGAAGTGTTACAGTGGAGCTTGTCAAGTGGCTCTGTTGCGTGTTCTCTAAGAACAGAGATGTTCTTGTGGATGTTTTGGAGCTCGGAGTCGAACACTCTCCTTCCAGTAGTGCCTTCTAAGATGTTGTCCATTTGGTTGGCAACAACCCCGAGTTCATTCTCCTCGGTTGGCAAGGAATTCACAGCAAGGCCCTTGCAGGGAGCTGGAACACTGAAAGTGTTACAGTGGAGCTTGTCAAGTGGCCCTGTTACGTGTTCTCTAAGAAGAGAGATGTTCTTGTGGATGTTTTGGAGCTCGGAGTCGAACACTCTCCTTCCAGTAGTGCCTTCTAAGATGTTGTCCATTTGCTTGGCAACAACCCCGAGTTCATTCTCTACATCCTTCATCCACATGTCTAGTCTTTGGAAGGATTCCTTGATGAGCAGTACCTCTCCTTCGATATCTCCAAGTAGCCCGTCCACAGCCGAGAAACCGTTGTGCGTTCTCCCGCTGCGTTTGCTAGCGAGCAGGCACTTGGCCTCGGCCACCTGCCTCAGCAGCGGGGAAACAACGTCTTCTATGATCGCTCCTCCCCTTGACATGACTCGAAGAAATTTGCTGAATTCACTGAATAATTGGAATCAAGCTTTTAATTGTCACTCCAAATGCTAATACAGAACACCCTCCTGAGTAACATTTAAAGCATTGCCCAGGTCTGTAGGGGTCGCAGACCCTTCATTAGGGAAGCTGCACGGAGACCAACATTTCATTTTACTGGCCAACAGTGTGTGGAGGTGGAACCTGGAGCATGTGTGTTCACACAAAATGAAGGTTTATCCTGGATATATGTGAAATAAAAATAATTGTAAACTTCTAATGAATAAAATGTGATTTATCCACTTCATCAATAAAAAAAAAATGTAATCTTTGGTTGGAAAAAAATGGAAACTCCAATTCTTTGTATTGTTTCCAATATCACTGTCAAAAGCGATATTGGAACCTTGAACTATTCTTTGGCGCGTCAAGTTGGAAACTTGAAATGGAGGATGAAGATTTCTATGGAAACTATCCAGAGACGTAGCCTGCTGGGAAATTCCACAGTGTCCACACACACACACACACACACACACACACACACACACACACACACACACACACACACACACACACACACACACACAAGAGAGAGTTGACGTTGAAGACTCCAAGATCCTGGTCTTGACGCGTTGGATAGTTGCAAATATCCGAGAAGTATACTCAAAAGTATAGCTTGGTCCAGTCCACGGAACTGAAGGAGAGATGGAGGTGTTCACCTTCTGGTGGAGGAGAATCTGGAAAGCTTGGGATGTCCGAGCATTCATTCTCACCAGCTTGAATCTGCAGATCATTCTCATCTTCTCAGGCAGCCTCCGCAAGCACAACTCTTCCAGGTGGGTGAGCCTCCTCCTCTGGTCGGCCTACCTGCTCGCTGACTGGGTAGCCACCTACGTCCTCGGCATCCTTTCCAAAACCAAGGGCAACCCTGACTACGGATCACCATCATCTTCTCGTCACAACGAGAATGATGACCTCCTTGCTTTCTGGTCCCCTTTCCTTCTCTTACACCTCGGCGGTCCAGACACCATCACAGCCTTCTCCTTGGAAGACAATGAGCTCTGGATGAGGCATTTGCTCGGCCTCGTCTTTCAAGTAGCCGTGGCCCTCTATGTCTTCCTGAGGTCCTTGCCGGGGACTCGCCTCAAAGCTCCAGCTTTGCTGATGTTCCTAGCTGGAATTCTCAAGTACGGAGAGAGGTCCTGGTCTCTCATGCGCGCAAGCTTGGACTGCCTCAGAAACTCCATGGTGACACCCCCTGACCCTGGCCCAAACTACGCCAAGTTCATGGAGGAGTATGCTTCCAAGTCAGCGGCCGGCCTCCATGCTGAGATTGAAGTGGAGAAAGAGCCTGAATCCACGGCACAAGCTCTCGACGCTGTAGTGGAGGAGATTACCAATGTCATGGTTCTGCACAAAGCCCACTATTTCTTCATGACATTCAGGCGCCTCATTGTGGACCTTATACTCACATTCCACGACAGGAACCAGAGCCAATCCTTCTTTCTCAAGCGCTCTCCAGCACAGGCATTCAAGTTGATCGAGTTTGAGTTGTCCTTCATCTACGAAGAGCTCTTTACCAAAGCCAACACGCTCCACACTGTGGCCGGGCCCTTCTTGCGCTTCCTCACGTTCTCGTCCATCCTCACCTCACTTCTCCTCTTCTTGTTCACCAAGAAGCATGGCTATGCAGCGGTCGATGTGACCATCACCTATATTTTGCTCGGTGGTGCTCTTGTGCTTGAGAGCCACGCCGTTGGTCTTCTGGTCTTCTCCGAATGGACCTTTCTCCAGCTTAGAAAGCACAAACGTTACCGCCTCTCCAGCATGATCTTCAAAAGCATCTCTTATTTCCGACCACCCAACAAGCCGAGGTGGTCTGATTCTATGACCCAATACAGTCTCATCAGCTTCTGCCTGGCTGACCAGCCTTCACCTCTCAAAACTATGCTGGAGTTCATCAGAATGAAAGACACCTGGGACAAATACTGGCACACCAAATACATTCCGGTCACCAGCGAGCTGAAAGAATTCATATTCGAGGAGCTCAAGGGCAAGGCGAGCAGTGCAGAGGATTCTAAAAGTTACAAACGTTTCAGCACTTACAGAGGGGAATGGGCGCTTCAGAAGAAGGGCTACCGCAAGGAGTTGGGTTGGAGCGTGGAGGTGGAGTTGGACGAGAGCATTCTTCTCTGGCACATTGCTACTGATCTCTGCTATTACTCTGATGAAAGCAAACTCTCTGAGCCTAACCAGGGCATGGTGTCAAACCGCCAGATGAGTAAGGCACTTTCAGAGTACATGTTGTATCTGCTGTTAGTTCGACCTTTCATGCTGACTGCCGGGATTGGGCAGATCAGATACGGAGATACTTGTGCCGAGGCTAAAATTTTTTTCCAGCGTGGTCATGAGAAAGTGCTTGATGAAATGCAAGCCTGTAAGATGCTTCTGTGGGTGGAAACCAAAGTGCCACCGGTTCAGGTCAAAGGAGACAGGAGCAAATCAGTGCTATTTGATGCATGTATACTTGCAAAAACATTGCTGGGGTTGACGGTGGAGAAGAGATGGAAGATAACTAGTGCTGTTTGGGTAGAGATTCTGTGTTATGCTGCAAGTCACTGCAGAAGCTACTTCCATGCTAAACAACTCAGTACTGGTGGAGAGCTGCTCACATTGGTGTGGTTCCTGATGGCTCATCTAGGGATTGGAGAACAGTATCGGATAGAAGCAGGACATGCCAGAGCCAAGCTGATAGTGGAGAAGTAATTCTATGATTTTCTCTAATAACACATGATTATGTCAGAGCAAAGGACATGTGTTTTGCAAATATATATGTTGTTCATTGCCATCTCTAGCTATCTAAATCAGATGCATGTACACTAACTATTTGGCTAAATATGAACTCATATTATGGATTGAACAGTAATGTCATTCATTCTGAAACAATTTAGATGGCCATTCAGATAATGAACTTTGTAGTTAGTAAAGTGATTCTTGCATACCTGTATGTTGCCCACCATCAGCAGTGATCATCAAGACATATCTTGATCAACTAATGAAATTTAGTGGAGAAGATTGACTTCGGTTGATTGAATGAGAAATTGATCTACCATGAGGATGGCTTTGGATGAGCACCGTCTTGAGAGGCGTTGAAACTTCAAATCATGACCACGTGCCTGCTTTCTCTAAAAGAACTCTAGACTATAGTTCCAAAAAGCGCTGAAAGTTAATAGATAAGGGTCCCGAATTATAAAAGAAAGTCTTCGGCTCACAAAAAAAGATAACTGAAATTTAAATAAAAAATTGGGTTCCAAGAAGATTGAATTCTCCATTACTTGTCCCTTCCTTTGTTCGGAAGGAGGCGTTATCCTATAGAGTTGAAGGCACGAAATAGAAAAGTCATTAATATCTCTTCCTTAAAATCAAAATCACACGAAATATTCCAACCTTTACCGATCACTTTCACCCGTTAATATCCACAGGAAAAATGGTTTGTTGCATCAACACTAACAAATCAAAAACACAAACCACTCCAATAAAGCTGGAGTAATAAAATAAATAAATAAACCAGAATATATTTTTTCATATAAATAAAAAAACTCACCAAGTAACTGAACAAATACCAACACAGGTCATAAAAGAAGCTTCCTTCTCGTCATAATACCTACTTTTTCTCTGTTATATTTTACCTGGTCAAAGTGGGAGCCCGAGGGAATTGAACTCATTAGTCATCTGCTGGAATCAATCAATGAGAAGAAATTTTCTCCAATACATAAACTTACTGTTTGTTGATGCAAAATTAGGTTAGAGCTATAATTTCACCCAATCATTTGAATTTGTTTTGAAATTGGGACTTAGAACAATGAAGAAATCAAAGATAAACCAAGAAATCAAGGAAAGAGGCACAAATTTAACGTGGAAAACCCTCAAATCGGGGAAAAACCACAAGCTCTATCAGTGAGAGCTAAATCCACTATTTATTTCTTAAAACAATGGAAAAGAAGAAGAAGTGGGAGAGAAGCTTTGGGGTTGGAGTCTATGGAGAAGAAGGAGAAGAAGAGTCAGGTCTTCAAAGTGGCAGGGCTCCGCTGTTGGGAAAGAGCTTACTGTAGATGGGGGTCTCGTCCTCTATTTATATGTTGTAGGAAGATTATAACCAAGTTTGTCAACTCACGTCCAGCTGTCTATTCTTCTAGAAGCTCCTCGGCCATAAGAGAAGATGAGTCCTGCAAAGCTTCTCTTCTTCCTGAGGCTCCTCTTCTTTCTAAGAGCTCTTGCTCCTCTTCTAGGAGGCTCCCAGGCTCCCTCGAATTCTTAAGAATGGTCTGGAACTCTTCGGCCATAAGAGAAGTCTGCATCTCCTTGGCCACAAGAGAAGTCTACAGCTCTTCGGCCATAAGAGAAGGGTGGCTTGCAGCTCCTCCAAGTGGAAAGTACCCCAAATCTAAGTAGAAAATAGTTTATAATCCTTCCATATGGTTGTTTGGATGATCGTCACGTATCTTCCCACTTTTACCCCTATCACTGTTGATTCCAATTAAACTTATGCAAAACTTAACCAAGTTATAAATAATCGCTTAGAAGTTCCACATATGAAAAACTCTTTTGATATCCAATGGTTTCACAAACATCTTAATTGAAGTAGATATACATTTTCTTTTATCAGAAACTCCTACTAAAGCTTTGGCATTGACACTTTGAAGAATGCTTCAAGGGTAAATGAACAGGAAAGTTCAGAAAAGAAATTGCATCAGATGGGAAGTTTTTTCTGCCACAATTCATGAAGTACACAAAACTATATGTTACCTTGATCTTTTTCTTAGTCAGTAGTGTTGCAGGTAAAACAAAATAAATAAACATATAACCCTTTAATTCACTGAATCAAACACAAGAATCAAATCACAAATGGAAAGAAGAAAAATGGTTTTTGTACTTGTTTAACAGAAGAAATAATGCCTGGAAAGAAATCAACCCCCACTTAAATGGGATCATTAAAATTGAGAACCAGCCAATTCACACACACAAAAAAAGGCTTTCAATAGCATCGATTTGTACTGAAGTTCATAATGTTCACATTCATACAGAAAACCCCAATTCATTCTTTCAACCAAAATCATTTCTTTCTTTCCTTCTTTATTGTACGGACCGCCCGTCTCTTTCCTTGAGAATAGACATCATCGTTCTCCCAAACTCAACTGAGAACATTTCTATTCCAA
The DNA here is from genome assembly GCA_026586065.1 of Dioscorea zingiberensis. Taxonomy (NCBI): domain Eukaryota; kingdom Viridiplantae; phylum Streptophyta; class Magnoliopsida; order Dioscoreales; family Dioscoreaceae; genus Dioscorea; species Dioscorea zingiberensis. The sequence continues at coordinate 73,105,816 of CM048819.1, read as the reverse complement.
AGCACACCACCATCGACAGAACACGAATTTATCCTCTCCAATATGAAATAATCTTTCAAAGCCATAAAAATTCATTAACCCAGTGCCAAGAACGCTAGGAAAACCACATCTTTCATGACCCCATAGACATCATCCGGTGCCTTATCGTATCATAATTGCCCGATAGTATCATAATTGCCCGATACATAGCTTACAACTCTATTTGATCCAAAAGAACTTCAAACAAGTCAAACCTCTCCCTCATAATTAAACGCCAGGGCGCGGCCACGGATCAATCTAACTTCCACATTGCAATATCAAGAAAAAATTGAAAAAGGCTACTAATAAGCAGAATTTCATCCACTTTAATCAAGAAGAACTTCAAGAGACAACAGCGGAACACCAAACAACACAAAAAGAAACAAGGGATAAGAAATACTTGGACGAATTTCTTGAAAATCACACCGAAAATCAGACCAGAATCAAAAGCAGGAACAACCAACATATCGTTTCAATCTTTCCTAAACCATTGCACCAGATTCTTGCAAAAAGAAATCGATAAATACGGATAGGAGGAATAGAAAAACCTGAGAAGAGAGAGAGAGAGAAAGCGGCCCGTCTCTAAATCAACTGAAAATGCGCCGGGGTTCGAAATGAGAGCGAGAGGGAGAGGGAGAGAGAGCAAGAGGCACGAGGACAGGAAGGAAAAGGCAGGGGTTAATGGGTTTATTGAGGTTTCTTAAATATAAATTCTGAGATCTTTATGTTTTTTTTTTTTAATTTCTTTTTAAAAAATTGATCTTCTTTACTTTTTGCACTTTTTGGCAATGGTCTTTTTACGCAAATAGAAAAACCGTGGACCCACTTGGCACAAGTGAGGTGGGTTATGCAATCTCCCACGTAACTCGAGTTTGAAATCTCGTTTCTTAAATAGGTCACCGTGTTATCATTTTTGTTCACTTTAGTTACCGAATTTTAATTTATATATTTTGGATACTAAACATCAATTTCATTACACCAGAAGAGGAGATTCTGACAGGTAAAAATGGGATTCAATTATTTTATGCAATCTCCCATGGGTAAAATTTTTGATAGGTCACCGTAATATCATCTTTGTTCACTTTGGTTATCGAATTTCAATTCTTATCTTTTGGATACCAAACATCAATTTCGTTACTAAGATTCCCTTGAGATGTAATCATGCACCATCTCGCCAGTCTTCATGGTTGCAGTCTCAAAATCATGCCGAAGTGTCTAGAGCTTCACCACCAAAACCTTTGATGATCCTTGAAACTCCGTCTTCAATGTCGTCCATGCCTCCTTGGACGTCTCGGCTGCCACTATTCGGGAGAAGATAGATTCATGAACGGTCTGTTGGATCATAAACAAGCCCTTAGAATCTCGCCACCGATTCTCCTTCATCTTCACTTCATCTTCCAAGTTGGTGTAGCCTTGCTCCACAAGATCGCAGAGATTCTATGACTTGAAGAGGGTCTTAATCTTTGTACTCTAATACTCGTAGGATTCCCCTTTGAAGATTGGCAAAGAGGGTTGGATGACGCTCCAGTTGCTTGCTATAACTTTTCAACCTTAGCTCGGATACCAAATGTTGGGGAAGCCAAAGGAAAAACAAGAAGAAAGTATTGGAGAGGAAGAAGTAATTGGAGAAGACAATAATAAACTTTATTCATGGAGATATAGGCCCCGTTTGGATTGGCTTATAATAAAAGCGTTTTTTTTCAAAATCCCTAAGCATACGAAAAAGTGATTCTAGGAATAAAGCTTAAGCTTACATTTTATTTTGTGTTTGGATGGGCTAATTTAGAAACACTTTTTTCTTTGGGGAGTTGTTTGGATGTATATTCCTAAAAGGACTTTTTTAGTGGCAAATTACCAAAATGGACATTCATTCAATTATAATAATATCCCAAGTATTATACTTTTGTCACATCTTTTATTACAGTTAATAAATATTTTTGTTAGTATTATTATGTTTATGTTTATTATTGTTATTATTATTATTATTAGGGCTTTTTGCAGGTGTACCCCTGAATAATTTTAAAATTGCGTATTTACCCCTGAATAAAATATAATTACATACATACCCCTGAATAATAGGTATAATTATGTATATACCCCTGGGGTTAAAATCAAATGAAAAACCGTCAAGTTAACAAACAGTAGACATGCAAAATGACCATCATACCCTTTACATATATACCCCTAAAAAATTTGTTTGGCTATAAATTTAAAAATACCCCTTTAAAAATCTAAATTTTAAAATTGTTAAAAAATATATAAAGAGGGGTATTTTGGACATTTTCCAACCCTTAACCTAAGTTTTAACCATGGTTAATATTACTTGGTTAATTTCTGTCAACGGATCCTAATAGTAGGGGTATATCCGCAATTCAACATGTTTTTCAGGGGTATACAAGCAATTATGATTTTTTCAGGGGTAAATATGCAATTATGAAACCTTTGAGGGGTATATAATCAATTTCCCTTTATTATTATCATTGTTATTATTGATATTTTTATTATTATGATGATACTTATCATCATTATTATTAATTCTTAATAATTACTGTTAATAATAATAATAATAATTATTATTATTATTATTATTATTTATTATTATTACTCCTACGTTTATGATCACATTTTTATATTATTTATTTATTTATTTATATATGTATTTATTTATATATTTATTTATTTATTACTATTACTATTACTATTCCCAAGCTTGCATTTTTCTTGACACCCATATTAAAAAAATTAAAAATAACAATATTCTTAGTACTATTACAACAATAATTAACAATAATAACAATAATAACAATAATATTTTCAACATCGCAAAAACCACAACAACAACGAAGAAGAAATAAAAATTTATAACACACATAAGAAGAAAAACAATAATATTTTTTGACATCACAAGAACCATACAACAATGAAGAATTAAAAATTTACAACACACATAAGAACAAGAACAATAATATTTTTTGACATCACAAGAATCATACAACAATGAAGAAGAATTAACAATTTACAACACACATAAGAACAAGAACAATAATATTTTCAACATCACAACCACCATTACAACAATATTGTCATTACTATTACAACGACAATTAACAATAGCTATATTAATAATATCTCAACATCACAACAACCATGACAACAATTAACACCAAAAACAAAAAATTGCAACAACAAACATAAGAACAATAACAATATATATATAGAAGTGGACATTTGCTTGAATATTATCTGTTACCTAAAGTGGCAATGAATTGAATTTCATATAAATATATCTATATATATGAGCATTCAAACATAGCTGGGCATCTGCAAATCTCTCAACTTTCACATATACAAATTTTATTGGCACAGAACAAAGAAAAAGGAAACAATAAATACAATAACAATAACAATGGTAATAATAATAATCACAACATTAAAATACAAAGTTACTGCCACAACACAGACCTGATTAATTAACAATTCAGCTATCAAAGAAAGAACAAGTTCCCTTGTGGCTGAATCAGGATCATCCAACACTTCATGCACTGCTCTTAAAAATCTGATTGAAATACTGCCAACAGAGAATTAGTTAAGATTAGCGGGTGCAGCCACATCTAATATTCAGAAACTCAGTCCTGGCAACTAATAGAAAAGTTGCATATGCCAATTAAATATAGATAAGGGGGAAATCATTCAGCCAGGGTAAAACATTAATCATTATAATACACCAATGATAGCAATCAAGGGGGAATGTAGAAATCCAAAACATTAGAAACAATTCAATTACACATCGACAATCCATATATGTCCAACACCCATAATTCAAAAGAAAAACACAATGTTGAAGAGTCAAGCTCAACACTTAATAAAACAAAAGCAAAACAAACAAGTCCAAACTATATGAATATAGATGGGCTTAAATTGGAGTTAAGCTCGGTAGATGTTATCCATGTTGAAAGTGTTCAACCAGCCGGTAACAAGCGATGGATCCACTTCCACTAGTGACACACTTGTTCATTCTGATTTATGGACTTCTACCCATAATACACTACATTAACTTATTGATGATGAGGCAAGATCATTAATAACGACAGAATAGAATCAACATGCTCATGGAATCAAAACTAAATATATTTAGATAAATAACTGTAAAAAAATTTTGTGACCGTTAACTGAATATATTTAGATAAATAACTGTAATGTTTATAAGAGCAACACACATAACTGAATTGTTTTTTAGATAAAATGAGTAACTGTAATATTTATCAGAGATAAATGTTAATCCATTCAAAACAGCTAAATGTTCAATCACCAATGACTTGCATCCAAACCAAAATCAGAAACACATTTGCTTAGATATTAATAGAAGGAAATAAATTTCTGGTGAAAAATGAAGAATTCAGGACTAGTGCACTGATTGCTCTAAACTTAATGTATTAGACAAGCAAAATGGGTGTTCAATATCCTCAAAAGTCACACAATGTCCTAAAAATAGTCTTAGAGAGAATTATCTGCAAAGCTTTTTGAAGTAGATGAAACACAAGGAACTTAAGACTACCCGAATAGAATAACATTTCTCTTCACTTTCACAACTAAGAAGAGCATATCAAAACCAAGAAGAACATATCATAATGAATCAAACTCAGCAAAAGAGCATAGCTAACATTCACAACTAAGAAGCAAGCAACAACTCAAAATCCAACTCAGAAACTTTCATTAACTATCAATTAACTTAGAACCAAACACAATGCTATACAAAATGGCTGAAACAAATTTAACATGAAAAAAAAAACATATAAATTTAACTGATATAGTGGAACAGAATAAAGCATGCATATAAATTGAATTTACACCACATATATTTTCATCCAATTTAACAACTGAAACAACAATCATTCAAAAAGGAAGGCCAGATCAAGATGTTGACAAATTAAGGGAGAACCAAAAACAAATAAAATTAGGACAGTCAATGGAATATTGTGAGAAATAAGGAGAGATGGGAGGTAGAGTAGAAGCAATCGTGGAAATGTAAACTTTAATGACAAAAAATCATGCAACATGTTCAACAAAAAAGGAAAACTCTAAAAGAAATCAAGCTCACCGATCTCGAAACCCTAATTTCGATGTCGTCGGGCTGAAGTAGTCGTGGAGCTCGTTCTCTCTCTCTCTCGCTCTCTCTCTCTCTCTCTCTCCGGATCAGCGATGATGAAGAGGTGGACGGAGGGAGGTCTTCGGATCTCTCAGAGAAAGAAGGGGCGGAATCGTAGAAGGAGAAGAGACGGACTCGTAGAAGAAACCTATAAAAAGCCCTGTCATTTCTTGATTTCATAAGGGCAATGTGGTAATTGCGTAATCCTGAAATTGCTTCTCCACAACTGCTTTTTTCAGAAGCACCACATGGGCAAATTCAAAAGCGATTTGGGCTTTTTTGCGTAGCCTTCGCTTTTTAAAAAGCCAATCCAAACGGGTTTTTTTGAGCCCAGAAGCGCTTAACTTATAAAAAAGGGCTTCTGGACTCAAAAAAAGCCAATCCAAACGGGGCCATAAATAGACTAACAAATTACTACTTAGACTCAAACTAAAATATAGTGTTAATTTTTTTTTTACCCACATGAACAATATTGTTTTTTTTCGATTCGGCACCTCAACTTTTTTAACTCTATAAAACAGCCGAAACTTTTTCTAAGTTTCAAAAAGGCACCTTGTTATCACGCGGGTAACGACCGTGAGGTTAACTTGGTAATTAGTTCATTACCTTCAAACTAATTATAATTTTATAATTAACCTAAAACCTAATCATTATTAAGACTACCAACCTCAAATTATTAAATTTGTTTTTTAGTATATAGGCATCAACGTAGCAGCGTCACCAACTCGTGCGATGATGCACCGCCGCTTAGGTACCTCACCGGAACCCTAGATGTACGAATACGACCGTTGACACTGCCTTCGAAGTTGGCCGACCGAAGTTGTGGTTCGCTAACCCTCCTCTCAAGTTGTCGCTCAAGCATGTGGTCCTCGACCAGCCCCTCCCTGAAAAGCAGCAAACCCTAACGCTGGAACCCGACCTCACCACTCCTCCCTCAAGCAAGCACCTCCTCCACGTTCTCTCCGCCCACTCGGTTTCCGCATCCCCCGCTGCCTCCCTCGTCTGCAAGGGATTGCTCCGCGTGCCTTCTCGGCCGCCTCCACCACCATCTCACCCTGCTCGATTGGGCCTCTCTCCGGCGCATCTCCTCCCGCTTCCCTGAACTCTCCGACCTCGACCTCCTCCCTATCTCCTTCCCCTCATCACCTTCCCCCTTATCCTCACCCCTGACCCTTTCCACATTCCTCTGGATCCCTATCTCAATCCCCCCATCGGTGACTCCCGCTTCATCTCCTCCGCCACCCTTGACTCCGATCTCGAGACCCTTACCTAAGGCTGCCCCAATCTCTGCCGTCTCACTCGTCGCCCCACCCTTCTTTGAAGCCGAGCTCATGTCCCTCTTTGACCGTTGCACGATCCTGCAAGAGCTCGAGCTCCATCATTGTTGTAACGCCCTGACCCGATCTCGAGACCTCGGGCACGTTCATAGACCGGTCGTAACCAAGTAGAGACGGGCCCCACTCGGATACAAGGCCTAAGTGAGTAAAGCAGATAATGCAATAAAACAACTTAATTATTCAAAAGTAATAGAGTTCAGCGGAAAAACGTAAAAGGGTTCAACTACCCTACAAATACTAGGCCCTACAAGGGACCTACAAAATAAAGTGTCTCACACAATAAAAAGATAAACAAGGTCCTCGGACCTCTGCAAATCCACCCGACCCACGATCGGCTCCTGCGTGCTAGAATTCTACTCCTCAGGATCTGTAAACAGGAAGAAACAAGAGCGTGAGCTTTTGAATGGAAAACCCAGAAAGTACCCCTGCGGGGTTCAAGAGAAAAACATGATATCAACAAGTAAGAATATCAAAATCAAACTTGGGGCACGCCCCTCAAAACAATCCCTAGGAGTCTACCACAAAAACAAGCAAAGTCACGACTCCTAGCCTGGGGCTCTGATATGAGTTCCAATGGATGCTCCACAAATGTCTCCCTCGGTCAGCATCATCAGCAAACATGCTGCAAACACGACTATCCGGTCGCTATGGCCCTCGGGTCATATGTCGGTAGCGCCACCTCTCTACGTGTCGACACGGCCAGCGAATCATTCCCACTGACGATGAGCGTGACAAACTGTGAGTATCGGGTCCCTCCGCATGGCAACGCCGAACATCGTGGTGTCCGCCCCCAACGTCCGCAAATGAGCACTCACGCTCCACTGAATCCAGGCGGAAGAACAAACAAGTAGGGATCCCAACATCCCGAAACAATCAAACATGCTAAATAAAGATTTCAACAAATCATAGAAGCATGAATGAATACAAAGCAATATGTCACAATAAACGACATATCAAGAAAACTCTGAAAGGTGGAACAAAGCAAGTGTACTTACCTAAAATCACAGAGTCTGGTGTTCCACGGAACCTTCCGACGTATCCACGTCAATATCTGATAAAGACATATCTACTCTCAATAAAAGTACATGTCTATGAACAATACATCTACGATGCATGCTCTAACAGGCCCAAGTCTGACTTGTGGGCCTTCCCTCGCATTTCTATGTCATTCTACCTTAAATGACTAAACTTATCTATTTCCATAAATGAGTTGTAGTGGCTTGGTGGTTAAGGCCTACTGTGACTAAGCCCAAGTGGGGGGTTCTTGGTCCGGGCCCAACCATCTCTAGTTGGTTGAACCCAACTAAATCCCCAACTTGATTAATTAATCAAATCCGGTCAATTTAACTAACTTCAGTCAATGATTTGATTACTTGATCCACTTTAATTGATTGAGTCTAACCAATTAACCTTCTAAGCTAATCAAAATCATTAGTTGATTAATAAAGGGTTAATTTTTTTTTACCCACCTGAACTTTGTTGCTTTTTCGATTCGGCACCTCAACTTTTTTTTTATTAAAAAACCCCCCAAACTTTTTCTAAATCTCAAAATGGCACCTCTGTCATCTCCCATCAGACGGCCGTGAGATTAAAGCCATAATTTGTTAGTTAACTTGAATCTAATCACAACTTTATCATTAACTTTAAACATAATTGTTATTTACACTAACTACTTCAAACTAATTTCATCTTCTCTTTTATTTCAAACCTAATCGTTATTAGGTCTAACCTCCCTCCCGCGACAAACCTCCCTCTCGCGATAAACCTCCTCTCTCGCGACCATCTTGAAGATCTCGAGCACCATCGCCAGTCAAACTCAACCTCGGTGACCGTTTTCCCCTTGGGGCAGCGATCCCTAAGCCAATGGAGCTGCAACTTCCCAGTGGCTGAGAGGTCCCCTGAAGCAAGGTTTATCTGAAGCAGTATACTGGAGGAGTGTCAATTTTCCATTTTATTAATCCTATTTGTTTACATCAAGACAATGAAACACACTTGTCTTGCATGATCACAATCCCTGATGTAATTGGTAATATATAAGATATGTTTGGAGCTGTCAAAATGTAGTACTGGTAACTCTATTGACAGTAATTCAAAGAAACTAATTATAGTAATTCAAAGAAACTAATTATAGTAATTCAAATTTTGGAGCTGTCATATTAATTGAGCACCAAAAAAAAAAATTAATTGAGCTCAACAGCTTTATAGTAAGCTCTAAACCTAATTATAGCTTACCTATGAAACTGTTGCAGAAACTCTGATATCCTGGCCTAATTAGCTTCTAACAACACTAGAGACCATAAAAAAAATATTAGAGGCCAACAGCTTAATAGAACCTCATTACAGCTTACCGATAAAACTGTTGCAGAAACTCTGATATCTTGGCCAATCCAAGTGCTTTGGAGCATGACACTAGCTTATTTTAACTTTGAACTACCTTCCAGACCACAAAAAAAATTTATTGAGGCCAAAATAATTTTTTTGAGGCCAACAGCTTTATAGTAAGCTGTAAGACTACTTAACAGATACACATAAAGATGGTATTGAAAATCTGATGTCTTGGCCAATCCAAGTGCTTTGCAGCCTCACACAAACTTATTTTAGCTTTTAACAACACTAGAGACCATAGAAAAAATTAATTGAGCCCAAACAAAAAATATTAGAGGCCAATAGCTTTATAGAACCTCATTACAGCTTACCGATAAAACTGTTGCAGAAACTCTGATATCTTGGCCAATCCAAGTGATTTGGAGCACGACAAAAGATTATTTTAACTTTGAACTAACTTCCATGCCACAAAAAAAAATTTATTGAGGCCAAAATAATTTTTTGAGGCCAACAGCTTTATAGTAAACTGTAAGACTACTTAACAGATACACATAAAGATGGTATTGAAACTCTGATGTCTTGGCCAATCCAAGTGCTTTGCAGCCTCACACAAACTTATTTTAGCTTCTAACAACACTAGAGACCATAAAAAAAATTAATTGAGCCCAAAAAAAAATATATTAGAGGCCAACAGCTTAATAGAACCTCATTACAGCTTACCGATAAAACTGATGCAGAAACTCTGATATCTTGGCCAATCCAAGTGCTTTGGAGCACGACACAAGATTATTTTAACTTTGAAATAACTTCCAGACCACAAAAAAAAATTTATTGAGGCCAAAATAATTTTTTGAGGCCAACAGCTTATAGTAAGCTGTAAGACTACTTAACAGATACACATAAAGATGGTATTGAAACTCTGATGTCTTGGCCAATCCAAGTGCTTTGCAGCCTCACACAAACTTATTTTAGCTTCTAACAACACTAGAGACCATAAAAAAAATTAATTGAGCCCAAAAAAAAAATATTAGAGGCCAACAGCTTTATAGAACCTCATTACAGCTTACCGATAAAACTGTTGCAGAAACTCTGATATCTTGGCCAATCCAAGTGCTTTGGAGCACGACACAAGATTATTTTAACTTTGAACTAACTTCCAGACCACAAAAAAAAATTTATTGAGGCCAAAATAATTTTTTGAGGCCAACAGCTTTATAGTAAGCTGTAAGACTACTTAACAGATACACATAAAGATGGTATTGAAACTCTGATGTCTTGGCCAATCCAAGTGCTTTGCAGCCTCACACAAACTTATTTTAGCTTCTAACAACACTAGATACCATAAAAAAAAAATTAATTGAGCCCAAAAAAAAAAAATATTAGAGGCCAACAACTTTATAGAACCTCATTACAGCTTACCGATAAAACTGTTGCAGAAACTCTGATATCTTGGCCAATCCAAGTGCTTTGGAGCACGACACAAGATTATTTTAACTTTGAACTAACTTCCAGACCACAAAAAAAAATTTATTGAGGCCAAAATAATTTTTTGAGGCCAACAGCTTTATAGTAAGCTGTAAGACTACTTAACAGATACACATAAAGATGGTATTGAAACTCTGATGTCTTGGCCAATCCAAGTGCTTTGCAGCCTCACACAAACTTATTTTAGCTTCTAACAACACTAGAGACCATAAAAAAAATTAATTGAGCCCAAAAAAAAATATTAGAGGCCAACAGCTTTATAGAACCTCATTACAGCTTACCGATAAAACTGTTGCAGAAACTCTGATATCTTGGCCAATCCAAGTGCTTTGGAGCACGACACAAGATTATTTTAACTTTGAACTAACTTCCAGACCACAAAAAAAAAAATTTATTGAGGCCAAAATAATTTTTGAGGCCATGACTTTATAGTAAGCTGTAAGACTACTTAACAGATACACATAAAGATGGTATTGAAACTCTGATGTCTTGGCCAATCCAAGTGCTTTGCAGCCTCACACAAACTTATTTTAGCTTCTAACAACACTAGAGACCATAAAAAAAATTAATTGAGCCCAAAAAAAAAAATATTAGAGGCCAACAACTTTATAGAACCTCATTACAGCTTACCGAAAAAACTGTTGCAGAAACTCTAATATCCTGGCCAATTCAAGTGTTTCGGAGCAGAACACAAACTTATTTTAGCTTCTAACAACATTACATACCAACAAAAAAAATTAATGGAGCCCAAAAACAAATTAATTTAGCATTGTAAGTTTATAAACCCAATTACAGCTTACTGATAAACCTGTTAACACATACTCACATGCCCTGGACAATAGAATTGCTTTGCAGCCTCACACAAACTTATGTTAGCTTATAACAGCATTACATACCAACGAAAAAATTAATTGAGCTCAAAAACAAATTAATTTAGCATTGTAAGGTTATAAACCCAATTACAACTTACTGATAAACCTGTTAACACATACTCACATGCCCTGGACAATAGAATTTCTTTGCAGCCTCACACAAACTGAGCCAAAAAAAAATTAATTTAGCATTGTAAGGCTCCCAGAATTTAAAGTAACAAGCTTTATAGCAAAATCAACATAATCCATCCTTGTTACAAGAAGTATGTTAGCAGTAAAGCTACAAAAAAAAGTACTTGCCCAAAGCTACACAAAAAAAAGTTCTTCTTGTTGCCTACTGACTCTTCCTACCATATAATTCCTAACTTGCATTATCACTCTGGGCATGACTGGCATGGTCACTTTGTGCAGTTTTCTTTGCGCTCCTTCTCATGGCAGCCTTTTCCCTTGCAATTCTCATTTTTTCAGCTCTAACAGGGTCAGGTGTGGCCTTGCATGTTTTTACATTGTGCCCTACTCCATTGCAATTGCCGCATCTGATAATTGTGCCATCTTTAGTGATCCTGTTAGTAGCAACAGCAGGAGGTTCTGTTTGGCTCCTATTCCTAAGCCTTTTAGGTCTTCCTGCTCTCCTTCTGTCCATTGGTGGGGCAAGTGGTATATAAGGAGTTTGAGGCCAATTCTGTGGCCCAGGGACTGGTTGTAGGATAGGCTCATAGGTTTTCAAGAATAACTCCCTACAAAGTAATTAGAAGGATGTTAAATAATATTTAAGTATTTAAAGTTCTGAATTCAAATAAACTCACCTGTGGTAGCACTTGTCAACATAGTCTTCAGGTGTGAGCCTCAAGAAAGTGATGGCTGCACAAGCATGAACACATGGGATCCCAGATAAATCCCACTTCCTACAAGTGCAACTTCTATTGTTTACATCCACCACTTCTCTGCCTAAGTAACAGTGTTCCACTTCAATTTTAGATCCTCTACCACAGTGTGCTATGCATTCAAATGCTGCCCTCTTATTCCAGTCCAACTTTTTTTGGATCCTTGGACATATAAGACAGTTCAGTCTTTCCATCCCAGTCATTTTCAAATGAAACCTTTTCATTAACATTCTCCTTATCATTTCAAGCATTGTGATAATGGGCTTCTCTCTAGCCTTGAGTATGAAGGAGTTGAAAGTTTCAGATATGTTGTTCAACAATATGTCACATTTAACCTCAGTTGAAAATTTATGCCTAGCCCATCTCTCTGGTTCTCTCTGTAGCAACCACTCCACTGCACCACTATTAGGAGCAATTGATCTGAGTCTCTCAATGCATGAATTGAATTGAACCTCTGTAGTTGCCCTTGCACATGCCCATAAAGCATTCTTGAACTCTCTCCCAGGATATTTCTTCTTGAAGTTTTCATACAAATGTCTGACGCATATCCTATGATCCTTTGGCTCAACATAGTCTTCAAGGATGTTAACCAAGCCCTACACCAAATAAAGTGAAGTCAGAACTGAGAATTAAAACAATTAGAGGTAATGTACTTTAAATGAATTAATACTTATAACTTGTGACTAACCTTCTGTTGGTCAGACATGAATATCCATTTGTTGTCTGCCACAGAACCTACATCATAAAGAAGGTTCTCGATAAACCAGCCCCAACTTGTAGTGTTTTCCACCTCAACTACTGCATATGCTATTGGGAACATATTGTCATTGGCATCAATCCCAATAGCACATAGTAGTTGCCCTGGAAACCCCCCCTTGATGTGGCATCCATCTAGTCCAATAACAGGCCTGCAATGCTTGAACCCATCCTTGCAAGCAGCAAAGCAAACATACAATCTTTGGAAAACACCATTTTGTGCCATCATCTTAACACTACTGCCAGGATTTGTCTCTAACAAGATATGACAGTAGTTCCATAGTAACTTGTATTGTGCTATCTGATCTCCTTCCAAAATTTCCAAAGCCTTCTTTCTTGCTCTGTAACACTGACTGCGTGTCGCCTCCACACCAAATTTTTTTGCAATCATGTTCTGGAAAGCCCCAATATCCATCTTTGGCATGTCCCTTATCTCTTCCATGAACTTTTTTGCAAGCCACTTATAGTCTATTTTACTGCTTGGGCCTTGTCTCCCACAATTGTGTTCCTTCTTGAAAGTCTTTATTTGAATGGTAGTCTTCTTAGCTGATAGGGAAGCTCTAATATACCACCCACATTTTTTCTTACAATAGGCAGAAACAACTTTACTTTCATTATGTTGGAAGTCATAATCAAAACCTTTTTGGACTGCATACTCTCTCAAAGCCTCCTTGAAGAGTTTGTGATTGGTAAACTCCATTCCTTTCTCTAATATAACTTCACCTTGCAGGTCAGTTTCCTCATTAAACTGTGGATACCTGCACCTCTTCTTTCTTCGGACACCAACATCACTGTCACTGGAGTCAGACAAGCTTCTCAATGTTTCAGTATTGGCATACTCAGATTCCTCATCACTCATATCATGATCTCTTTCTCCCAGTTCTCTGCCCAACCATGCCCTTAGCTCTGATTCATATGCATCACTGTCTGCTGCACTAAAAAATAGGTCATCCTCCTCATCCTCATCTTCTTCATCAGATTCTCTGAAGTCTGGATCCTCTGGCAGCTCTTCATCTTCTTCATTCTCTTCAGTAATAACATCTTCCCCCCCAACATTAATCCCTTGGCTGCCATCAGTATCATCTCCTCCCTCCATTCGAAGTTCAGGCTCTGACACCCTATCAACCTAATCAAATTGGACCAATTGAACATCAATTAACCATCAATTATAGGGATTCAAATCCTTCTACAGGTAAACACCAATTAAACATCAATTAACCAACAATTAGACATTCCAAGTGCAATTAGAGAGATCATGAGGTCCTAAAAAAATTATTTTGACCGTCATGAATTTTTCCTCAAGGATACATACCCTATTAGAATCTAACAAAAAAAATTGGTGATTCAAAGGGAGCTTACATTGTAACTGTTGCTGAAAACAGTATCTTTTCCTCCCTCCATTGGAAGTTCAGTCTCTGTCATAGCCTCAACCTAGTAACATTAAGTCAAATGACATATCAACATTAGCCTAAACCCTATAATTAAACATTTCTCATTAGCTACATTCCACTATTTAACTAAATCTAAACTAATTCTGATCAACTACAACAAAATTAAGTTGAAGTAGGGTTCACCGCAGATGCTGAGCGATCATCAATTATAGGGATCATGAAGCCCTAAAAAAAATATTTTGGCCTTCATGAATTTTTCTATCATTGTTACATGCCCTTCTACAATCTAAGAAAATTTATCATCTGAAATGGGCCATTTGGAATGCCCAAGAACTCTAAAATTAGGGTTCAATGCAGGACAGTGAACCCTACTGCAATTAGAGGGATAATAAAGCCCTAAAAAAATTATTTTGGCCTTCATGAGTTTTTCTATCATTGTTATATACCCTTCTACAATCTAAGATAATTTTTTGGCTTGAAATGGGCCATTTGGAATGCCCAAGAACTCTAAAAGTTGGGTTCACTGCAGGACAGTGAACCCTACTGCAATTAGAGGGAAAATAAAGCCCTAAAAAAATTATTTTGGCCTTCATGAGTTTTTCTATCATTGTTACATACCCTTCTACAATCTAAGATAATTTTTTTGGCTTGAAATGGCTCTTTGGAATGCCCAAGAACTCTAAAAGTAGGGTTCACTGCAGGAGAGTGAACCTTACTGCAATTATAGGGATCATGAAGCCCTAAAAAGTTTTTTTTGGCCTTAATGAATTTTTCTATCATTGTTACATACCCTTTTTGTATCTTCTTTAAATTTTTTGGCTTGAAATGGGCTCTTTGGAATGCCCAAGACCTCTAAAATTAGGGTCAATGCAGGACATTGAAATGGCCTTCATGAATTTTTCCTATCATTGTTACATACCCTGCTATAATCTAACAAAAAAAAAATTGGTGCTTCAAAGAGAGCTTACATTGTAATTGTTGCTGGAAACAGTATCTTCTCCTCCCTCTTCTCCTCCCTCCATTGGCAGTTCAGTGTCTACCATAGCCTCAACCTAATAACATTAAGTCAAATGACATATTAGCCTTTGAATCACATGTCAATTTTAGAACATCAGTACAATGTAACCTTACATTGTAACTCTGGTTGACAGTAGTATCTTTTCCTCCATCCATTGGCATATTAATGTCTACAGTAGCCTCAACCTAATCAAATTACACAAAATCACATGTCAGCATTGGAAAGGGGGACATCTGAGGGGGAAACATATATGAAATTTTTACTTAATTAAACATCTGAAATTAGCTACATTACACTATTTAATTAAATTTGAACAGATTTGAACAAATTCTAACAAATCCTGATCAACTGCAGCAAAATTAAGATGAAGTAGATCACAATTGGAACAATAACTTTAAACTTGGTGAATTTCAAACTCAATTTAACTGAAATCATTCAGAGAAAAGCAAATTTGAAAATTTCATACTCAACAATAGAAATTTCATACTCGACCCTAAAATATGAAAAAATAATTTAAACCCTAATCCCCAAAACCCCAATGACCACTCATAGGATTTAGAGGGCCCTTGCCTTTGACGTCGTCCCGCACTGGTTGGCCACAACTGGACTTTTCATCTGCCGCCGGGAGGTCGTCTCTCCCTTGACTTACGAATCGCCGCCCCAAGGGGAAAACCGAGCCCGGGAACCCCGCATACCCCATTTCGTCACTGGACTTGAGTTTAACTGGCAATGGTGCTCGAGATCTTCAAGATGGTCACGGGAGAGGAGGTTTGTCGGGAGAGAAGAGGTTTGTCGCGGGAGAGGAGGTTTGTCGGGAGATGGGTTTAACGTAATAACGATTAGTTTTGAAATAAAATACAAAATTAGATTAGTTTGGTGTTGTTACTATAAATAATGGTTATGTTTATAGTTAGGGTTAATTTCACAATTAGATTCAAGTTAACTAACAAATTATCGCTTTAATCTCACGGCCGTCTGATGGGAGATGACAGAGGTGCCATTTTGAGATTTAGAAAAAGTTTGGGGGGTTTTTTAATAAAAAAAAAGTTGAGGTGCCGAATCGAAAAAGCAACAAAGTTCAGGTGGGTAAAAAAAAATTAACCCATTAATAAAAGCTAGATAACCAAAACTTAACCCTTAACCATAACTGTTTGATTATCCCTTTAATCGACCAAACCTTTAATTAATCTAATCATACTATTAGATTAATAATTTGATTAATCTAACTAATCAAAGAATCTTACAATTAATTATCTTGATTAATCCAATTCAGAACTTTAATTAAACTGGTTCAATTAATCTTAACTAATTGATTAAACTATGGTTTAATCAATTAATTTATTTAATCCAAAATTTAACTCAAAAAATTATCCATCAGTTCATAAAATCCAAATTTATTAATTAAATTTTATCTTTTAATCTAATCAATTAATAAATTAATTAACTTAACTTTATTTTATTTTCTTTTCTTTTCTCTCTTATCTTCTTTCTCTCCTCTCCAGAGCACTCCCATAGAGGAGGGAACTTCAGCGCTAGCACTTTGGTTGTCAATCGAACTTTGAGGGGACGTGCGACTCCACCACCTCCAGACCTTCTACGGCCATGTTTTTTTTTTTTTCTTTTTACCCTTTGTCGTGTGTGCATGCATGCATGATCGCGATTCAAAGAGACAGAGGAAAGGGAGAAGACTCACCGAGATTTCTCCGGCTGTGGAGGTGTGCCACCGCGGAATGGTCATGCTGGCAGAAGACTCTCACGGCTCTCGATGCTCTCCTCTGGTCAGACTGGCACCTCACTCTCTATCCTCGCAGGAACCAAGTTTCCTTTTCACTGTCTTTCTATTCCCCACGGTGGAGGAGTTCGCCGGTGTTGTGTGGTGCTGGAGCACAGAGGGTGCCTCGGTTTTTATAGAGGCTCACGGGAAGAGCCTCGCGAGATTCGATCCCTGTGATTGGGGATTCGTTCATGCAGAAATTCTCCTTCCATGTTTGCAGCTCCGTTGATGGTGGAGTTTGATCGCGGTGGCGCGTTGGAGCTGGGGGAGAGGGAGGCAGTTGCCTCGTGATCGCGCTGCGATCAGATGAGCGCCCATGATTGCTTGTAAACAGACGGTCTAATCAGAAGCTGGTGCCTTGAGCTTATCCTCCATCTGGCGATAACATAATCCTGACCGTTGATCCTCTTTTATTCATCCGTTACATGGCTTTTCTGGAGATTTGCCGTTTAGTCCCTCCACTTTTCCAAATTTTCATGAAGGTCCTTGACCTGAGAGAGGACACAATTTCCCTCAAGTCCTTGTAACTTATTTTATTACGAAAAAGTCCTTATCAACCCCCAATTAGCCCTAATTGGGAATTTAATCAATCTTCTAACTTCCCTCCAATTAAATCAATCACCAACCCTTTCTTAAATTGTTTCAATCAATCACTAATCAATTTAATACTCACTTCCAATCTTGGTCCCAATCATGATCAACTTAGAGGGTTTCCATATTTAATTAAATTGATTATTTTCAAATTTAATTAAATCAATCACCAATTAACTTAAATAAATTATGAAATAATTTATTTATTCTTTCTAAACTCTCTCATGCCCATTTTACCAAAATGCCCTTGGAACTTATTCAAATCCCCAAAATGTCCTTTCGCACTTAAATTCATTTCGAAATAATTTAGAGGAAATATTTAAATCCTCTATTTCATAAAATAAAAAAAAATCTTGGGTTTTACAGTTGCATAATTGCTCTTCACCCCATCTCCGCCTTCATGAATCGATTAATTTTCAAAAAAAAAAGAAAGAATCATAAAACGATTAGGTTTGAAAATTAAAGAGCAAATTTAATTAGTTTGAAATTGGTAGTCTTAATAATGATTAGGTTTTAGGTTAATTATAAAATTACAATTAATTTGAAGGTAATGAACTAATTACCGAGTTAACCTCACAGCCGTCACCCGCATGATGACAGAGGTGCCTTTTTTAAACTTAGAAAAAGTTGTGGTTGTTTTATAGAGTTAAAAAAGTTGAGGTGTCGGATCGAAAAAGCAACATTGTTCAGGTTAGGCACCTCGCTTGACAGGCATCAGCAGCAGCGCCACCAACTCGCGCGATGATGCACCGCCGCTTAGGCACCTCACCGAAACCCTAGATGCACGAACACGTCGACACCGCCTTCGGAGCTGGCCGACCGAAGTTGTGGTTCGCTAACCCTCCTCTCAAGTCGTCGCTCAAGCATGTGGTCCTCGACAAGCCCATCCCTGAGAAGCAGCAAACCCTAATGTTGGTCCCCAACCTCACCACTCTCTCAGGCGAGCTCCTCCTCCACGTCCTCTTCGCCCTCCCGGTTTTCGCGTCCCCCGCGGCCTTCCTCGTCTGCAAACAATTACTCTACGCACCTTCTCGGCCGCCTCCACCGTCGTCTCACCCTGCTCGATTGGGCCTCTCTCCGGCACATCTTCTCCCGCTTCCCTGAACACTCCGACCTCGACCTCCTCCCACCTCCTTCCCCTCATCACCTCCCTTCTTATCCTCACCCGCGACCCCGTCTCCATTCCTCTGGATCCCTATCTCAATCCCCCCCATCGGCGACTCCCGCTTCATCTCCTCCGCCACCCTCGACTCCGATCTCGAGACCCTTGCCCAAGGCTGCCCCAATCTCTGTTGTCTCACTCGTCGCCCCACCCGTCTCTGAAGCCAAGCTCATATCCCTCTCTGACAGCTGCACGATCCTATAGGAGTCCGAGCTCCATCGTTGCACAACCGCTCTTCACCCCTCTCCGCCTTCATGTATCGATTAATTTTTTTTTAAAAAAAAAAGAATCATAAAACGATTAGCTTTGAAAATTAAAGAGCAAATTTAATTAGTTTGAAATTGGTAGTATTAATAATGATTAGGTTTTAGGTTAATTATAAAATTACAATTAATTTGAAGATAATGAACTAATTACCGAGTTAACCTCACGGCCGTCACCCGCATGATGACAGAGGTGCCTTTTGAAAACTTAGAAAAAGTTTCGGTTGTTTTATAGAGTTAAAAAAGTTGAGGTACCGGATCGAAAAAAGCAACATTGTTCAGGTGGGTAAAAAAAAATTAACCCTTATTATTATTATTATTATTATTACTTTCATTATCATAATTATTATTATTATCATTATCATGATTATTATTATTATTATTATAAAACATGTGGAAGAGTGGGCATTTCGGTGCTCCTTCCCTTCGGCAGAAATGAATACTAGAAATGCTCATTTCAGCCCACATCGAGAACTGAAACTTCCGTCCATTTCGTACTTCCGTGCACTTTCACCAAATAAACATCCCCTCACTCAGCAGTTGTGAACAAGAGAAATCATCAAGTCTAATTATATCTTAGAAGACCGCTGGTCAGTATAGTTATTTTAATGCTTAGACTGCATAGTTCACCTAACTTTGCATATACTTGTTTTAATCACATAGCTTCATAATCATTTTAAATTTTAGAATCTAGAATCAATTCTGCTTTGTCAACAAAATTCCTATTTTGGCTAACTGATATGGCAGTCATGACCTGCTGCTATAAACTAAAAAAAAAAAAGAAAATATATACCCGTGATTAGTGGAGATTCATGGTGACAGTGGGAGTATAGATATATATATATATTGCCATTCGGATCAATCATTGCATTTATTTACTGTAGAGACGCAATAAAACTCATAGCTCAAATGTACATTTGCTTGATGCTGCTAATACAAGACATGCATTGCATGATGATGGTTGAAATTCATAGCGTGCGAACAGTTGATCTCAACATGTTGCATTGATGAATTTCAATAGCCACCAGACGTGGAAAAGCTTCGAGCAATTCAGGCTCTTCCATCCTAAAATCCGTCAGGAACCGCAAGCGCAACACTTCCACAGACTCGACCCCCGAACCAAGACTACGCAAGCCACCTCCCCTGATGTACAACTTTTGCAAGTTGCGATTTTTCGCTGAAGTCAACCACTCCGGTGCCGTCTTTCCGGGAAAGCAACGCAGGTCTAGCTTTCTCAGAAAGGGAGGGGGAGACAGCTGCATCCCAGTCCAAGCAGAGCCTGTCATCCCAGGCAGTACTGCCCTGCTCACTCCGTTCGACGTCGGTGGCAAAGCTGCAGCTCCCCATGTGATTGTCAAAGAACGCAGTGCCGTTAACTGGCTCAGTTGATGGAAATCTCTCTTCCCAGCCACAGAATCGCGCCCTATGCTAATGCTGAGTTTCCTCAAGTTGTCCAATCTGGCGAGCTCCCCAAGCTGACACGGGTATCTGCTCCTTGAGTTCCCAACCACAAACCCTTTCAGAACTCGAAGGTCCTGGAGAGAACCCAGACCCTCTGGCATGTCATCCAACAAGTAACACTCGGACACATCCAAGTATGTTAGTTTCTTGAGCATGGTGATCTCAACAGGCAGACTCTCCAAATTGTGACACGCTCGGAGGTCCAGGATCCTCAGGTCAGTCAACTCGCCAATGGATTGAGGGAGCTTCGTGATGTTCGAAATGCCTCGGAGGCTGAGATACCTCAACCTCTTGAAACATGCCAACCACTCCAAAAACTCAGAGCTAACTGCTTCGATGTGATGCTTGGCGGAGGTTTGCCACCTCCCGAGCTGCAGCACTGTGGCATTTCTCATGCTCATGAATTCTTTCTTCTTGAACCTCAGGTTGCGTCTGTCCACGTTGAAACATGTCGTGAAGTTGTCCGGATTGAAATCACAAGTAGCCAGCAGCATGCCTTGGTGCTTCAAAGCATATTGTTCTGTTGTTGTTGGTGGCTCTGTTAAGCAGGTGCGGGGAGATGACGAGAGACGTTCCATCAGCTCTCCGGA
Source organism: Dioscorea zingiberensis (assembly GCA_026586065.1). Classification (NCBI taxonomy): domain Eukaryota; kingdom Viridiplantae; phylum Streptophyta; class Magnoliopsida; order Dioscoreales; family Dioscoreaceae; genus Dioscorea; species Dioscorea zingiberensis. Next base: position 73,084,743 of record CM048819.1, on the reverse strand, counting down.
GCCATAGAAGCTGAAAGCTTTAGATAGCATAGCAAGAATGATCACCTCTTCTCGAACCCATGACTGGACTCTGTAGTGAGTCACCTCTGAGCTATGGGCTCTATTAACTGGGAGAATGAGACGCTCAGCGATGAGGTCTCTGATGTACCGCTCTCCAAACTCCTCCGCCATGTGGTCGATAGTCGGCGTGACAAGGCCCTCCCCAACCCACCAGTGGATCAACAATCTCTTCTCTATGATTGAATAATGTGGGAAGATGGCAAAGGTGAGCATGCATCTTCTCAATATTGGACTGATCTTTTCATACTTTTTCGCCACTTCAAACCGTCGCGTTGCCATCGCAGAGTGAAGCTCGGTACTGGGCAACGAATTCACCACAGAGCCCTTGCAGGGAGCTGGATTAACGTTGGAAGTGTTACAGTAAAGGAGCTGGTCAAGTGGCCCTGTTACGTGATCTCTAAGAACAGAGATGTTCTTATGGATGTTTTGGAGCTCGGAGTCGAACACTCTCCTTTCTGTTGTGCCTTCTAAGATGTTGTCCATTTGCTTGGAAACAACGCCGAGTTCATTCTCTACATCCTTCATCCACATCTCTAGTCTTTGGAAAGATTCCTTGATGAGCAGCACCTCTCCTTCGATCCCTCCAAGCAGCCCGTCCACAGCCGAGAAGCCGTTGTTTGTGCTCCTGCTGCATTTGCTAGCGAGCAGGCACTTGGCCTCGGCCACCTGCTTCAGCAGCGGAGAAACAACGTCTTCTATGATCGCTCCTCCCCTTGACATGACTTTAAGAAATTTGCTGAATTCACTGATGAATTGGAATCGAAGCTTTTGTTACTCCAAAACGAAACACACGAACATACAGAACACCCTCCTGAGTCACATTGAAGCATTGCCCAGGTCTATAGGGGACCCAGCCCCTTCTTTTACTCTAGCGAAACTGCACGGAAACCAACATTTCATTTTGACTGGCCAACCGTGTGGGGGAACCTGGACTCTCGGGCATGTGTGTTCACTGTTCACACAAAATGAAGATTTATCATAGATATGAGATAAAAATAATTGTAAATTTAACTATCAAATCAACCGTGTAGTAATCTAACAGGAGGGTAGATAAAATTCAAAAAATATAAAAAGAGATCCTCCCTTCATGACGAAGATAATTCTTATCCCACTTCGAGTTCTTTTTCTCTTTTTCTATGAATTTTGATCCGATCGTCAGAGCTTACTCAAACAAAAATGCTCAAATATCATCTCTCTCGGTTCTCTTTCTTTTTATAGCAAAATTTGAGTTGAAAAGATTGATCATCGGAGGAACTTGTGATCCCATGGATGGAAGAAAAACCACCAATTGTAACCAATTTTTTTCATTTGTTAGGGTGAAAATCTATTTTGATCCCAACCTCACTCTAACGGTTGAATTTATTTTAGAGTCGGGACTGAGGACAGTGCGGAAATCAAAATAAGAGCCAAAAACAAGACACAAGCTTTAAATTGGAAACCCACGAAACGGGGAAAACCACGGGCCCTGTTAGAGAGGGCAGAATCCACTCAAATTTCCTAGTACAACTTTCGGGAGAAGAAGAGAAATAGAGGTGTGTTCTTTGTGGCAGTCGTAGTCTGGTGTAGATCAACCCGTCCTCTGCTTTGCCTCCTTCGGTCTTCTTAAAGCCATGGAGTTGGAACCCCGCTTTCCTTTCCCGAATTTGCTCCCTCGCCTTGAACTCAGCCCCCACATCTGCGATATGATTGATCTTCTTAGTTTAGTCGCAATCCGCGTACTTGAATCTCGAAAGGCCACGTGTCCATAGTTTGACCGTTGGATGCTTATGGGGAGAAGACTGTGCTTCATGACGAAGCTGGGCTTGGTCTGAGGGGAAATCGCTGAAGGAGAGTCTTCCGAAAGAGGTTGCCGAAGGAGAACCTACCGAAGGAGACTGCCGAAGAAGCTTTCCGAAGGAGACTGCCGAAGGAGCTCCCCGAAGGAGTCTGGCGAAGGAGCTCTCCGAAGGAAACTGACGAAGGAGCTCCCCAAAGGAGACTTTCCCTTCTGAATCTGGCGAAGTAGGTCGACGAAGGGGGCGCCCCAGGTGACTCTTTGCTATCGGATGGGCGCCACATGTCTTCCCACTTTTCTCCCTATCACCATTAATTTTTTTTTAAAAAAAATCACTTTTTTTTAATCAATCTTGATAGAGGTAAAGATGGGAAGATATGTCGCAATCATCCAAGCAACAACATGAAAAGATCATAGGCTATTTTCTACTCGGATTTGGGGTATCTTTGCACTTGGAGAAGTCGCGCACTATTCTTATCGAAGAGTAGCTCCATCTACTCTTCCACTCCATTATTTCTTTCTTATAGCTGAGTAGCTACTCTTCTATCCTTGCTAACGAGCTCTTCTTCTCTTATGGCCGAGGAGCTCAAGCCACTCTTCCAGTACTCTACTCTTATGGTCGAGGAGCTTTAGCTACTCTTCCACAACTCTACTCTTCGGCCTCCTCAAATTCAGAATTCTGTAACACACTACTCAATTACACTTAAAGAAGAACTTCCAGAAACTCCTAGAAGTCCAAGCAGTTAGGTTAGGAAAATAACCGTTTCCAGGCTGGCATCTAGAAGCATCTAGAAGAAGACTGAGCTGGATCCGAGCTGGCCTCTAGCTAGCTCCCACGTGCTCTATTAGAGGTTGGCTTGCTCCCCAAGCATCACCCCACTCCAGTAGCCTATCAATACTCAGCTCCTCTAGTTTAGAGAACAAGCTCTTCTACTCTGGCGAAGCCTTACTGCTTTGGCAACTTGAGTGTTCTCTTCCTCTCCTTCTTCTTCTTCTTCTTCTCCATTTCTCCTCTATTAGCTCTTCAACAGAGCTCCAAATTGTAATTTGCGTGGATGGATAGTGGATCTTTGCTCCCACCGATGGAGCTCGTGTTTTTCTCCCAAATTTTGGGGTTTCCACATTAATTTTGGGAGTCCTCTCTCTGATTTGGGGTTTTCTTTGATTTCTTGGTTGATATTCTTCTCTCCCTCTAATACAAATTCAAATGTTGCATGAAATTGAGGCTTCATACTAATTTTGGTATCAACAAATCTCATTAATCAAAATCTACCCATATCCCAAAAATAGCAGATACATACATCAACAAACATCATTTCATAGTAATCTTTGGTTGGGAAAAAAAAAATTAATGGACACTCCAATCCTTTGTTTTGTTTCTGTTGATGCCAAAATTAGGATGAAAACCCGATTTCACCCAACATTTGAATTTGTATTAGAGGGGGAGAAGAAGATTAACTAGGAAATCAAAGGGAAGACCAAAATCAGAGAGAAAACACCCAGAATTAACGCGAAAACCCCAAAGCTGGGGAGAAAACCACGGGTTCTATAGGTGGGAGTAAAGATCCACTATCAATCCACACATGTTACAAGTTGGAGCTCCATTAAAGAGGTATAAGAGGAGAAATGGAGAAGAAGAAGAAGAAGAGAATACTCAAGTCCCCAGAGCGGCATGGCTTCACCAGAGTAGAAGTGCCCTTCAATAAACTAGGGGAGTTAGGTATTTTTTTTTTTGACAAATGTGACACGCGCCAACCCGTCAGGGGTGAACAACGTGACGAATACACGTGCCTTCACCTTGCGGTGGCAGGATGTTGAACCCGGGATTTCTTCCAACCAACAACATCCTATGTAAGGGACCCAATACCAATTGGCCAAGAGGTCGTTGGTAAAAATAAGTTTTTTTTTTTTTTTTTGATAAATGCGACAAGTGCCGACCGTCAGGGGAGGACAACGTGACGAATGCACGTGTCCTCATCTTGAGGTCGTGGGGTGTTGAACTCGGGATCTCTCCAAACCAACAACATCCTATGCAAAGGACCCAATACCAATAGACCAAGAGGCCCTTGGTGGGAGGATTTGGGTATTTATAGGCTGCTGGAGTGTGGTGATGCTTGTGCAACAAGCCAACTTCTAATAGAGCACGTGGGTGCTGGAGGTCAGTTGGGATTTAACTCATCAACCAGCCTAGACCCAGCTTAACCAACTTTTAGATGGTTCTAGATGCCAGCTTGGAGACGTTATTTTCCTAACTGCCTAACTGATTCTCAATTGTCTTAAGTGCTTGTGCACTTCTAGAAGGTTACAGAAGTTCTCGGGTACTGTGAAGGCGTTTTGGGGAGTGCTTCTCTCATGAAGGAAGGGGTGGAGGTATCGAGGAACTCGGCACTTGGGGGGCATTTCCGAGTAGGTGCGGAACTTGACACTTGAGCAGGGTGGCAAGGGAGGTTGGGAGGTTTGCTACGATGTCCCCATGTGGCTGACTTTCACGGTGATATATATCCCTCTCAATCTCATCACTATCAGTTTCCATTATCACTATCAAAAGCGATGGTCCTTTGGCGCGTTTGGAAACTTGAAGTGACCTTTGGCGCAGCAAGTTGGAAACTTGAAACGGAGGATGGAGATGTGAAACAATTGTAACCACTTAATTATATGGGAATGGGATATTGAGAGGCGTAGCCTGCTGGGAAACTCTTCGTGGGTCCATCTTGCCGATGTCAGCCGCCAAATCTCTCCAAATAAGTTAATAACAGGCATCTGCTTGGTAGATTCTTCCCATAACATTGAGAAAAACTGGTTATTCGTCATCGCCAGAGGCTTGGTCCACAGTGCTCATGTGTTTAGGACATAATTTTCTCTTTCCAAAATCTGTAACTGCAAAATGATGTTCTTCAAATTGTAAGAATAAATTAAAATCTATAGCACGTACTTGGACCTTGGACATTCAAAAATTCACTTGCCATAATGCTCATTGGATTTTTTATTTTTATTTTTTTGGTTAAAGTACAATATTGTTTTCTTCTTTCGTTCACAAAATAACAAAAAAAATTAGGATAAAGTAATCAATTTGTACAAGAAAAATTGCTTAATTCACTCGCTCTCTGTTAAGATCAAAATCGAGTTACGAGCATTGAACAGAACTTCTCAACTTGATTGCAAAATCAAGAGAAGCAGAAAAATTGTAAAGAAACAGTCTCACAGGAATTTTAACAAACAGGTTGTAGGCAAGAATCAACTCTCACCAGAATTAATTATCTTTTATTGATTCAATCAACAGAAAAATACAACAGAATCCATAAAACCATCAACTAATCTGAAAACTAGAAACACTTCTTGACTTATTCAAACAAACTGAAGACTAAAACCATATGGCTAAAAGTGACACACACACGGTATAGCTTGATCCAGGCCACTGAACTGAAAGAGAGATGGAGCTGTTCCCCTTCAGGTTGAGGAGAATCTGGAACGCTTGGGATGTCCGAGCATTCATTCTCACTAGCTTGAACCTGCAGATCATTCTCATCTTCTCAGGCAGCCTCCGTAAGCGCAACTCTTCCAGGTGGGTGAGCCTCCTCCTCTGGCCGGCCTACCTGCTCGCTGACTGGGTAGCTACCTACGCCCTCGGCATCCTTTCCAACACCAAGGGCGACCCTGACTGCGGATCACCTTCAGCTTCTCACAACGAGAATGATGACCTCCTTGCTTTCTGGTCCCCTTTCCTTCTCTTACACCTCGGCGGTCCAGACACCATCACTGCCTTCTCCTTGGAGGACAATGAGCTCTGGATGAGGCACTTGCTCGGCCTCGTCTTTCAAGTCGCCGTGGCCCTCTATGTCTTCCTGAGGTCCTTGCCGGGGACTCGCCTCAAAGCTCCCGCTTTGCTGATGTTCCTAGCTGGAATTCTCAAGTACGGAGAGAGGTCCTGGTCTCTCATGCGCGCAAGCATGGACTGCCTCAGAAACTCCATGGTGACACCCCCTGACCCTGGCCCAAACTACGCCAAGTTCATGGAGGAGTATGTTTCCAAGTCAGCGGCCGGCCTCCATGCTGAGATTGAAGTGGAGAAAGAGTCCGAATCCAAGGCACGAGCTGCTCTTGACACTGTCGTGGAGGAGATTACCAATGTCACGGTTCTGCTCAAAGCCCACTATTTCTTCATGACATTCAGGCGCCTCATCGTGGACCTCATACTCACATACCACAACCGGAACCAGAGCCAATCCTTCTTTCTCAAGCGCTCTCCAGCACAGGCATTCAAGTTGATCGAGTTTGAGTTGTCCTTCATCTACGAAGAGCTCTTTACCAAAGCCAACACGCTCCACACTGTGGCCGGGCCCTTCTTGCGCTTCCTCACGTTCTCGTCCATCCTCACCTCACTTCTCCTCTTCTTGTTCACCAGGAAGCATGGCTACGCAGCGGTCGATGTGACCATCACATATATTTTGCTCGGTGGTGCTCTTGCGCTTGAGAGCCACGCCGTAGGTCTTCTGGTCTTCTCCGAATGGACCTTTCTCCAGCTTAGAAAGCACAAACGTTACCGCCTCTCCAGCATGATCTTCAAAAGCATCTCTTATTTCCGACCACCCAACAGGCCGAGGTGGTCTGATTCTATGGCCCAATACAGTCTCATCAGCTTCTGCCTGGCTGACAAGTCTTCACCTCTCAAAACTACGCTGGAGTTTATCAGCATGAAAGACACCTGGGACAAATACCGGCACACCAAATACATTCCGGTCACCAGCGAGCTGAAAGAACTCATATTCGAGGAGCTCAAGGGCAAGGCGAGCAGTGCAGAGGATTCTAAAAGTTACAAACGTTTCAGCGCTTACAGAGGGGAATGGGCGCTTCAGAAGAAGGGCTACCGCAAGGAGTTGGGTTGGAGCGTGGAGGTGGAGTTGGACGAGAGCATTCTTCTCTGGCACATTGCTACTGATCTCTGCTATTACTCGGATGAAAGCAAACTCAGCTCTGAGCCTGAACAGGGCATGGTGTCAAACCGTGGGATGAGCAAGGCACTGTCAGACTACATGTTGTATCTACTGTTAGTTCGACCTTTCATGCTGACTGCCGGGATTGGGCAGATCAGATACGGAGATACTTGTGCCGAGGCTAAAATATTTTTCCGGCGTGGTCATGAGAGAGTGCTTGATGAAATGCAAGCTTGTAAGATGCTTCTGTGGGTGGAAACCAAAGTGCCACCGGTTCAGGTCAAAGGAGACAGGAGCAAATCAGTGCTATTTGATGCATGTATACTTGCAAAAACATTGCTGGGGTTGACGGTGGAGAAGAGATGGAAGATAACTAGTGCTGTTTGGGTAGAGATTCTGTGTTATGCTGCAAGTCACTGCAGAAGCTACTTCCATGCTAAACAACTCAGTACTGGTGGAGAGCTGCTCACATTGGTGTGGTTCCTGATGGCTCATCTAGGGATAGGAGAACAGTATCGGATAGAAGCAGGACATGCCAGAGCCAAGTTGATAGTGGAGAAATAATGCTATGATTTTCTCTAATAACACATGATTATGTCAGAGCAAAGGACATGTGTTTTGCAAATATATATACTGTTGATTGCCATCTCTAGCCATCTAAATTAATCAGATGCATGTACACTAACTAATTGGCTAAATATGAACTCATATCATGGTGTACTGAACAGTTACGTCATTCATTCTGAAACAATTTAGATGGCCATTCAGATAAAGAACTTTGTAGTTAGTAAAATGATTCTTGCATGTCTGTATATATGTTGCCCACCATCAGCAGTGATCATGCAACACAAGTTAGCAAAATGATTCTTGCAGTTCTGGCTACAAGTGTATTCCAATTCAATTCAGAGGAGACATAAAAAAACCTATAAATACAAATCCAAATTAAGCACTCATATTAAGTTTATAGCCGGAGGCCTCAAATCCATTCTTCTCACTAGTAATTATTATGAGAGAAAATAATTGAAAGTACGCAGCTTGATGATAAGTATCGAGATGAGAACTTTCAAAATATCCGATTGATCATTTAACGGTGAATAATGAATTTTAGAAGACAGCAGATAAAGGTCTCTGGATTATAAAAAGAGGTGCTCAACTCACAAAATATGTAACTAGAACTTGAATCATAACTTGGGTTCCACGGTGATTGAGTATTGATCTGGGCATCTCTCTCTCATGGAATCCTGTTGGAGTTCTCTCTCTTTCTCTCCTCTCCTTTTTTTGATTAATTCTCCTCTCCCTTTTGAATGCCTGATTTGAGCATTGGAGGCCCACTGAGCACAAGCGTTTAGATATTTTTTTTTCCACAATTCCCCCTCCATGTAAAGTTTGATCCCTGAAAGCCAATTTTGAAAAAAAAAGAATTAATCGACCATTTTCACTCGTTGATCAAGATTTGCTCTGAAATTATTACATCAACAACAGTAGCAAATCAAAAGCACAAACCATTCTTATAAAGCTGTAGTATAAAAAATAAATAAAAATATCAAAAGATATTTTTTCATATAAATAAATTACTCACCAGGTAATTCAACAAATACAAAGACAGGTCATAAAAGAAGCTTCCTTTCGGTCATAATACCCACTTTTTGTCTGTTATATTTTACCTGGTCAAAGTGGGAGAGGCATCCATACAAACACGACGTTACGTGCAGAGTTGATCCGTTCAAGTCCAGCTGCCTCCATAACTGGATATACGAAGCACACCTACTGCAAAACGGATATATAATCACATGGGTTACGGGGCACGTTTAGTAAAAAAAATTATTCTAAAAAGAGCATTAATCCTGCATTTGGAATGGAATCACTAATCGGGGAGGAGATAACCGGGATCGTGGTGTGGGCCATAGTGGCCACGCGTTTTCTTGAATTCTAAGCGGATCGATGACTTGATTTCCATGTTGGAAATGCCATTTTGGTTCATGGTGGTTGATGCTCCATTCGGTGCTGGCTTTCTATCATCCCTTTTCACACGCCACCATCCATTGTTTTCTCCTCCCATCTCCACTACTAATCAGCTTAATTTCCTTTCTTCTTCTTCTTCTTCTTATCCTTTTAGCTAGGATCGATGCCCAGAGAGGTCATGACCGACTATGTGTCTTCCCTGCTGAACCAATTGCAGGATGCGAAACGCATATCAGCCAAACAGAAGTGGGAAAGGCCCATGTTCATGGATAACATGGTGAAGAAGATGGAGAGGGACCTCATGTTCGTCAATGACATCTTCTTTCGGTTGGAGAGATGGGAGAATGATGTCAAGGAAGCCCTCAGAGTCATAGCGAGGTTTCTCGACGACATGTTGGATGATGGCTTGTATGAAGCCAAAGGGCTTGAATTCCAGCTACGAAGCATCAACCGCAAGGTCTCCGACTTGAAAGAGCATGTCACTCCTCCTCTCCATCTACCACCACTGGCAACTGATGAATCGAAGGCCTCTTCATTGCCAAACACTACAAGGTCGCCCATGGCTGATCATCATGCTTTGCAAGACTTTGCATTTGTCGGAAGAAATCCAGGACTCCCTCTTCATGTTTCTTATGTCTGGCAGAAGTACGAGAAGATGAGACCTCAACTGAGAGAATGCTTGCTTACTCTGGCCATCTTCCCCAAAGTTTCAGTCATAAAGAAGAGGTTGATGAACTACTGGTGGATCGGTGAAGGGATTGTGAGGGATGACAAAATTGGAGAATTATGCTTCCAAGAGCTTATCAATGAAGGTCTCGTCACACCGATATACAAAGCTCACAACTTGGTGGCTGATCGCTGCATGGTGCCACTCTGGGTGAGAGATGAGCTAATTTTCATTGCTATGATGGTGGACGCATTCAGCTATGGAAGCGCCGGCTTGCCATCAACAGTGCTCGCTTCATCTCCTCGTACATGCTTAATGGAGCCTGCAACAGTTCCAGAACAATCAATAACGGTGAGCCCAAGGTTTAATCCGAATAGATTTCTAACATGTTTCAATGCCAACCGACGCAAGTTGGCATTCGGAATGAAGGAATTCATGTCTGTGAGGAATGTTGCTGTTCTGCAACTCGGTAGGTGGCAGAGCTCCGCGGCCGGGCATAGCATTGAAGTGGAGAACACCAAATTCTTGGAATGCTTGGGGTTCTTCAAGAATTTGAGGTATCTCAGCCTCCGAGGCATTTCAAGGATCACAGAGCTTACGGGTTCCATTGGCGAGCTCGGCAACCTGAAGATCCTCGACCTTCAAGCGTGTCACAACTTGGAGAGATTGCCAGTCGGGATCACCAAGCTCAAAAGCCTGACACACTTGGACGTCTCGGAATGTTGCTTGCTAGAACACATGCCAAAGGGGTTCGCCTCACTCTCAGAGTTGCAAGTGCTGAAAGGTTTTGTCATTGGGAATTCAAGAAGCAAAGATCCGTCATGCCAGCTCAGGGAGCTGGCGAAGTTAGACAAGCTGAGGAAGCTGGCTATCAACATTGGGAGAGAAGAAGGGGACTTGGATGAACTCTGCAAGTTCACAGCTCTACGTTCGCTGAAATTGACATGGGGAAATAGAGCAAAGCCATTGTCATCAAAGGTGGCAACCGCGACCACAGAGCTTCTGTATCCACCTCCGAATCTAGAGAAGCTAGACCTCTGTTGCTTTCCAAGGGTCACACCACCGAATTGGCTGGACCCCGGCAAGTTAAGGAAGCTGAAGAGATTGCACATCTGGGGAGGACGGCTGCACAATCTTTGTCTGGGCTCTCAAAAGGATGAGGCTTATCATGTCCAAGTGCTGCGTCTGAAGCTCCTGCCAGAGTGGGACTTGGAAGAGTCTGAACTATTGAAAGTGTTTCCATGTTTGTCCTACTTGGTGATTAATGAATGCAACAAACTCTCAAACTCTTCTGGGCGGTTAACAAACCTCAAGAATGATGAATATACTTGAGTGACCTCTCTCATTCCTATGAACAGGGGATGGCTGTCTTTAGGAAACATGGACTGCCGACTCAGGGACAGGATGGACACGTGAAACAGAGATTGAGTTTTTTCATCAAGTTTTCTCCGAAATGTTGTATTCAGATCACTGTTGATTAAGAGTATCAACAACGATGCAGTATGTTTGGCAATTAGAATAAGGCAATGCTTTTCTATACTAGGCAAACCTGAGCTTGTAATCAGGCAAATTAAAGATTTGGCTCATCTTGGATATTTCTCCCAAATGGTAAGACCTCCCTATCATATGATGTTGAGTGCTCGTACAATATATGTTGGGGATGAGATAGCTTAGATGTTCCATCAGAAAATGCAAAGAAAACAGTGGCCATTTTGTGTGATAATAAGGGGTGTGTTATCCTATCCACCACCAAAATGCAGGTCTGAAGAGGAGGCACGTATTATTTCAGGAACAACTGGCTGTTAATTATCAGAAGACAAGACATTGGTGGGAAGTGGGGAATCATAGATTGTGGATGCTGATCATGTCCCGTGTGCCATATCCTCTGGCACATGCTTAGGCATGTCCTGCGTGTTGTGCATTCGTCTCCAAACACGTTAGAAGACATGATATTTTAAGACACGTGGGGCCCAAAGCACACGTAACATCCAGCCGGCCATTACCCCCTATTGCCATCACCTCCTTGCTCTCCATCCATCTAAACAAAGCCAGGGTAGACCCCAACCCCTCAACCCCTTCATCTTCTTCTATCCTCCTGACTTCTTTTCTTCAGTGAATTGAAGTAGCCAACAATACATCCACCAATCCTTTACCAAGTAAGTCTTCTAGCTTAGCTCGAACTCCCTTATCTTATGGTCATTTCTGCATGTAATTCTTATGCTGTGCTTATTTCTTTTAATAGGGTAACTCTTATGATTTGTGCTCTTATTTTTCTTTTTCTCCTATTACTTGTGTGATTACTTTTATGGTTCTTCCTTTTCAATTGATTCTAGATGAACTTTGAGTGCTAACAACATATTGTACATAAAAATTTTTGATAGGTAAGTTGATCAGTTGTCTATTTCTATTGTTGGTTTTGATGTTCTTTCAAGCAGCAGAGGAACATTGTTATCGTCTCGCTACGATGGATCATATCTGACTAACTCCTCCTTGAGTGACAGACAATTAAGGTACCCATAGGTTGCTTAGTAGTAAGCCAATCCTAGGCTTAATTCCTAAGTAATATGTTGAATGCTCCATAAGTTGTATTAGTCAGGCTTTTTTGCATTACCTCTTTGCAATTTTTTTTCCAATAAATATGGACAAATCAATAGAAACACGTCAATTTGAATCCTAATCTATCTTTGCAATCTTTTCAAATTAACCAATCTTTCTTATCTTCATTACTCCCTAAATTCCTTATTATATGTGATTAAAACTGAGTGAAATATATTCTTGGTGATATACATATGTCTCACTTTCCACATATAGGTTAAGATCCACCCACTAAGACCACTAGGCAAATAACAATCTCAAAACTTTACAAGTAATATTCTTTATAAGGAATCTATTCCCATATAGTGCTGCTGCTTTTTACCAATCATAAACAACTACTGGAGGGAATCTATCAACAATATTAATGGTATGAGGCTCAAAATGTCTTATTCACAGTCCAAACTTGCCTCAAAGCCTTGCATCTCTTAGCTTGACATGCTGATTGTGCAGCAACTTGGCATATCTTAACTTAAGGGTGTTACCAGGGCACAATAATAGATTATAATTTTGTTCTTTGGGTGAGGCCACTTACTTTCTAAGGAGTGACATTGATTCAAGAAATACAAATATCCAAATCTTTTCTTATTCAAAACTGAAACGAATAATATATGTCTGAAGAGCCAAATAATTGGTACCATCAGGGCATATGCAACAACATTTGAACTACGAGAGATCACATAAAATGCAGATATAAATAATAATACAAAGAAACTCACCATCAACATCAAGATTGGTGAACGAACCGGCTATGGATGGGAGGTCCACATCACCCTGTCTGTCTTTCTTGCAAAAACAGAAAAGTTGAGATTGCCTGCCAAATTAATTATAACACCTAATATTATATTAGTGAAGGAGGTCCATAAAAATCAACTAATATTATAAAATGTAATTGAATGTTCTCAAGGAAAAAAATAAGAATTAATGGAATAATGACAGCTAATTGTCACCTAATTTACTTGCCAGAGTCCCACTCAAATCAGATGGCCCCCCAAATCTCAATCATTGATATAATCCGAATGGCATTTCTGTAGTTCTGAGCTAATTCAAGCCCACTTCTGAAAATTCAGGTAATCTCAATCGCCTTACCAACATGGCTGACGCTGACTCCAACTCCGGCGATCCCCTCGCCTCCGATTCCGCCGCCACCGGCCACCGTGTCCGTCTCATGTGCAGCTTCGGTGGGCGCATTATCCCTCGGCCGCACGACCACCAGCTCCGTTACGTGGGCGGTGACACCCGCATCGTTGCCATCGCTCGCCACACCTCTTGGCCCACTCTCCTCTCCAAGCTCGCTAAGCTCTCCGGCTTCTCCCCGGACTCCGCCCCTCCCACCGTTAAGTACCAGCTCCCTAACGAGGACCTCGACGCACTCGTCTCCCTCACCTCCGATGAGGACCTCGACAACATGATGGACGAGTACGACCGTCTCCTCGTCCTCTCCTCCCCCTCCGGCCCACCACCTCGACTCCGCCTCTTCCTCTTCCCGCAGGGCGCCAGCACCACATCCTCCTCCTCCTCTGCCGCCGCCTTCGGGTCTCTCTTAGAAAGCTCCGCCTCCAAGAGAGACACCTGGTTCGTTGACGCCCTCAATGGCCGCGCCGGTTCCGGGCTGCCGCCGTTGGAGAGGGGCCGCTCCGAGGCCTCGTCCGTGATCTCCGAGGTCCCAGACTACCTCTTTGGGCTCGATTCCAACTCTGATGATCCTAAACCCAAATCATCCGATCCGAGCTCACCCGCAATCGCCACGTCATCGCCCCATTACTATTCCGCCTCATCCACGATGTCCTCCGTTCCCGGGATGCCTGACATCACGCCCATCAAGAACAAATCTGAACCTTCGGTTCAGCCGGTGCCAAACCCGGTTTATTATTTACAGGACCCGGTCCCGGTTTATTATGTTCCCACCAGCATGCCGGTCCGACCGATGCCGTACGGACCGGTTTACGGTGGACCGGTTTATGTTGGAGGACCGCCGGGGGCGTTTGAATATCAGGGCGGGTTGGTCTATCCGCCGGCTGCGGTGGGTCAGGTCGGAGGAGAGGTGGTGGCGCCGCCGGGTGTAGTTGGGCCGGAAATGAGGAATATTATTGGACCGACATCTCATCAGTTCTTGAAGGAATAAACTAATCCGGATGTGCTTTTCTTTTCTATTTTTAATTCTTTGTGTTTGTTTTGGTCATTGTTGGTGTGAATTGACATTTTGCTGTAGTGTGTGTTGTATAAGGAGCGTTAGGTCATGGCTTGTCAACTTTATTATGAAAAGCGATTTGAAGGAACCTTTTCTTGTACAAATTGTATAAATATTATTATTACATGTTTCTATCCTTCAATCAATAAAGATGCCAGCTTGGCGAGTGCTACGGGCTTTTCTTTATTTATTTATTTTTATCTTGACTCAATATTGTACATAAGATTGTAAACTCTAATGCTAAGAAGCATCTTGATTATTTGTAATTAATCACATGAACGAAGAAATTACGTACTATAATGGTGGCGTGCAATTACGAGGACGCCTTGTCGTCTCTTTATAAGTAGTAGTTATAGCAGCAATCCGGTGGCTATATCCTGGATCAATTTCCACGTGGCATCGACGTGGCACATCTCAGTGAGCGTGGTGCCAATGGCAAAGCGAATCACAAACTTACCATCAATGAGAGCATGGGTCATGAACGCGCGGCCACTGGAATTCACAGCATCCAGTAGCCTCCTGTTAGTCTTCAAACCATCATCATCACTCGTGGCTCCAAACCTGGTCTTCAGACGAAAGCATACCAGAGAGAATCTCCGAGGCACCACTACCTCAAACCTTGTATCCATCCTGACCAGCTTCTCAAAATGCTTAGCCAATCCCACATCACTCCTTATGTGCTCCATCAGGCCAGCCACGCCATATCTTCGGATCACCAGCCATAATTTCATGGCTCTGAATCGCCGGCTCAGGGCAATCTGCCAGTCTTTGTAGTCCACCACCTCCTTTTCATCAGTGGCCTTGTTCCTCAGTATCTCAGGATTGGTAGACAGCGAGTCCACCAGCTCTGCAGGGCTTCTCAGCCATAGACAGCAGCAGTCCATGTTGGTCAGAAACCACTTGTGCGGGTTCATGCTAATCGAGTCAGCCAGCTCCACTCCATCAAAGTAACTCCGGAATTCCGGGCATATGGCCGAACTACCCGCATAAGCCGCATCAACATGGAACCAAACACCAAACTCTCTCGCCACCTGACCCAGTTCTAACAGTGGGTCCACAGCACCAACAGCAGTGGTGCCAACAGTGGCACACAAGTACAAAGGCATAAATCCTTGGGCGATGTCTACCTTCATGCCCTGGCGAACATCATCCGCGTGAAGGCCATAGCCAGAAGAGGCCGATGTCGGGATCGATCGGAAGTTGCACGGCGGGATGCCAATGATCTTGGATGCCTTCTGAACAGTGAAATGTGTTTGATCCGAGGCGTAGACCACCAGTTTAGTTATACAATCAAATCCAAACTTGTTCAAGGCTTTGTCGCGAGCTGCAGCTAGTGTGCACACCACGGCCTCGCATGTGCTGCCATGCAATACACCTCCACCGCCTTGGCCGCCGGAGAAGAGAAATTTGGAAGGGAGTTTCATCATCTTAGCCATCCAATCCATGACGATGCTTTCAAGCTCGGTGGCAGCAGGGGACGCGATCCAGTTGAACCCGACAACGTTGAAGCCAGTGCAAAGCATCTCGCCGAGGAAGCCGGCGGTGCTCGCATTGGCCTGGAAGTAGGCGTAGAAATTCGGGCTCTGCCAGTGAGTGAGCCCCGGTATGATGTCCTTCTTGATGTCTCCTAGAATAGTATCTATTGGTTCCGAGAAGATTGGAGGGCTCTCAGGAGACGTTTGCTTAGATATCCGGGCTCAACTTGGCTTCGAACAGGGTACTGTTCTATGTCACGATAGTAATCAGCTATGAAGTCTACGACAGCGTGCGACTCCTTGCTGAAGACATCAGGATCCAAAGGTTGGAAGAGCTCAAAAGGAAGGCTGCCCATCAGGTTAAACAAGGAATCAAGGGTGAGTAAGGAGTTATAGTACTAGAGCTCAAGGGAGAAATTAAGCAGGATGATTCAAAATAGATGGATGTGTTGTTAATCTGATCAGAGGTATAGATATGGAGCTATTTATAGATTAATTGGCTTGCCATTGTTTCGAACTTGAACCATCTACTTACCTGGACAAAATGCACGAGTTTTTGACTTTTCAAGATGATTCAATAGAGCATAGGTTTTGAATCATTTTAAAATAATAATTTTTTTTTTATTTGGGCCTGGTCCTCAATCCGGCCCCAACCCCAGTTGTTCGGTGTTGTTGCTGCTTACGCTGCTCAAGGATGTTGCATCTGTTCTATCATCTTCAACGTCGCCGGCCTCTGTGATTTCCCGTGGCCGGTTCTCCTCCATCGTTCTTCCATGTCGTCGAGGCCTGTGTTCCGATCTCCCGGATCCTCTACGATCTTCCTGGCTCTTCTCCATATATTTTCCCGAATCTTCTCAAGATATCTTCAAATCTTCTTCGAATCCTCTCCCAATATCTTCTCCGAATATCTTCCATGATCTTCTCAATTTTTAGATCTTCTCCAAATCTTCCCAGATCTTCTCAAGATATTTTTTTTCCCGCCTCTCTTCTATTTGAGGTCCAAGTTGTTGATTTCTTCACCAAGGCTCAAACCGATCAACATTCTTTTTTACCGTCCAAACTTAAGACTTTTGATCAGCCTTGAGTTCGGGGGGGAGGGGGGTGGGGTGTTATGAGATATATATGAAGATATGTATGGATAAGATATATATGACTATTAGGTTATATCGCTTAGTCCCACATCAGTTATTTTTATATGGTGTCTGTGTTATTAGCCTATGAATAGACTTCTATTGTACATTCAATAATATGATTCAATAATATGATTTACTTTATAACATTTCTCTTAACAGATCGGTTTTAAATTTTATTTCTAAAACTTAGTTCTACTTCAAACATGGTTTGATGAACTCCGGAGGAGTTACACTGGCGGCTAGTCATTCCTGCATGAATTCACTGACGTAGTCTTGCCGTGTACGTACAATGTAATCAACTTAACTGTTAACCCATGGCCTCAAATATATATGTTGAATTCTGCCCGCATGGACTAAATTTAGTATATATCTCTGACATATATACTCTAGTTTAACTTGTATTTATCAAAAGAGTTCTTAGCTTCAGCATGGTTCCGAAAGCATCCAGACAAAAATTAGCTTTTGCCTTGAACTTGATTATTGGTAGAGTAATCAATCAGTTTGGTTAACTTTGACTACAAATCTTTAATCTTTTTGTTATGAGTCAATAATGGCAAATGAAATTGCACGCCAATTCTATGTTAATTATATAATTCAGGACTACTGATTAATATAAACAGTGGCCAGGTCAATTGATTTAATATTGAATAATTTTTTTTTTTGCAGATATTATTGACCAACCAAGTCATTTATGCATGCTAGCCAAGATGGGAACATCAGATCATTATGATTGATTCAATCCAATAGATCTAATGCAAAGCATCCTCTAGAACCGGCCAATAAATATTCACAGTCACATTTTCATTAGAGAAAAAGAAAAACAATGAATCAAATTGCTTAAATATGAAACCCAAGAATGCATTTTCATTACAGAAAGCATTGACCACAATCATTTGATCGAATCTGCATTAAATAACACTGGCATAAAGAATTAACCAGTCTTGATTATTGACCTAATAATTGCAATTAATCTTTGATAATCAGGACCAACAGTTTGCTGTTTGATCATTATAAAGAACTTGTAAATTGTTTGCGGACTTTATAAAGTCCATGGCTCCGGGAATAACAGGTTTTTTATAGCTTACAGTCTTATACCGCCTCTTAACTTAAAATATCAGACAAGAGTGAAAATGAAAGCTCTTAATTTTTATTCTTGATGCCCTTAAATCTAGGAAGAAGATTTTGATGTTATGCATCTATTTGTATTTACGCAAGTGGCAAATTTGATTTAAGGAAAAAATTAAGCTTGAATAACTGCATCTTCTCACAAAAAGATCACCTTTTAGACCGGAAGATTGAAAGACTCTATCAAATACTCTGTTAATATTCTTACAGTTATTCTCAAAAAGAACAAATAATGACCAACAAGATCACCTTATTGTATACAAAGATATGATTCCGTTGTAGGAGTTATTACCTAGAGTACTTTTGCCTTCTCACTACATCTTACATCTTGGAAAACTAAAGATCTAAGAAATTCAATGCATCTATTTAGTATTACCATTTACAAGAGTTTTTTTTATTTTTTATTTGGCTCTTGAACTATTCATTCTATTTTCCTCTCCCATTCCTACATTAATCTGGCCTGCAAATTCGGACGGAGGAACTGAGATGTGATTTGAGAGGCTGCAAACACATGGAGTAGCAATATGTGGAATTTGAAAGTAGAGTGACCAAACAAGTAGAAAATAGAAACGTGCTCTTGATGATCCACCGCCAACCTAGAAGAATACTGGTAGAATGATATAGTACCATGCCTTTTCTAAGTCAATAATCTCATACTCTCAACAACACCAACATGCAGACGTTGGTACTCACGTCTCTGCGCAGCCCTGCGTTTGCATGAGATAATTAATTCACAGCCTGTCAACGAATACCAATTACTGTTAACTAATACCAATAATCTCATACTCTCAACAACATCAATATGCAGACGTTGATACACACGTCTCTGCACAGCCCTGTGGTGTTGGGAAATAACCGAGGTCCTTCTCACTGAGGAGCTCTGCAGATAGCTCCTGAATCCGAGCTTCTCCTGGAGCACCTCTGAATCTCAGTCTTCAGGACTGAGTGCTCTACACCAGAATCACTTCACTGTCGATCCTTCGAGCTTTCCCAGCACAGCGGAAATAGATCGTTGGAGGTTGCTGACTAAACAACTCAAGCAACCTGCAAATAAGAGAACCAAAACAAACATACACGTACAGAAGACAGTATTTACGTGGTTCGGCAACAGTGCCTAAGTCCACGACCCACACCCTTGCCTATTTCAGATAAACTCAAGGAAGAAGATGAACATGAGATACAAAGCTCTCTCACAAGCTCCCTCCCTCACTGCTGGTTATCAACTACAAAGATATCTCTCTCTTTGAACACACAGTTGAACAACAACTTCATAGTTGGGAGAAGATGGCCTTATATAGGCCCTTTGCAGGTGAAGCTTCCTTGACACACTTCTGTCTCTGCCTTGTACAACACTCCTGTGTCACTTCACTGTAGTGTCAGACTGCTGTGTCAGACTTTACCTTTCCAAGGTTCGGCGCCATACCCTCAATGTCAGTGCCTAGGGATTCCCGCTTTGATCCTTTCCTTCTACTGGGCCCACCCTCGTATCTGCTTGGATGTCTTCATCACTAGAAGAAGAGTAGCTCCCACTTGCTTCATAGCTCCTTGGCCGAGCTCCTCGGTTAGTAGCTCGGAAAGAGGACCTCGGCAATGAAGACCGGAGGACTCCATTCCTCACAATACTCTCAACAACATCAATATGCAGACGTTGATATACAAGTCTCTGCACAGCCCTGTGGTTGCATGAGATAATTCGCAGCCTGTCAACGAAACCAATTACTGTCAAGTAAGTTGCAATCATCTGTTTGTTACATGGGAAAGAAATTTATAAGAAGAAATAAAGATCCTTGCTATATATATATATATTGTTGATGTAACGATAACTCTTTTTGGAGATCAGAGTAGATCATGTGTTAAGTATGCAAACATATATAATCCCACATCTCTAGTAGAGGAGAAGTGTGAGGCGCTTATAAGAGATGACCCATCTTTATTAGTCAAGGACTTTTTTGGTTGAATCTAAAAATAAATATCAAAGTACATTGTTATCTCCGAGTGCTTGGCAACCAACTAGTTGGCTAACGACCTTAAGATTGATTGCCTACTTGTGCATCACTTTCATTTAGAATCCTCTTGCATCTCTTTCTCCTCCTTGCTCTTCTCTCCATTTGGAGTCTCAAAGGTTGTTTAGGAATTTTTACCCTTTCTTTCTCTTACTTAGGAGTTAGTGGTTGTTATTTAGCTGAATAAACTCTAAAGGCACTTAGAGTTAGTTGAGATTTTTTTAGGAGACTTGTTCCATTTGTTATATGGTATCAGAACGGGGTTCGTTTACCAAGTGTTTGAAGCCGGACATGACAATGATTACCCCGCTGGCTAGCCGGAACCTAGGATTGCAAGGAAGACGAATGAAGAACCAAGAAAACAGTGAGAAATATCTTTGAAATTCTAAATAATATTATCAAAATCAAAGTCTGACCTCCAATTAGTCCACAAGCTGGACTAATAGCCTAGAAACTCCAGAATCATACATTTTCGATAATTTTGTCAAAAATAGCAAAATTATGAAATTATTCAAATTTAAAATTCAAGTTAAACTAAACAATCACTCAGAATATTAGATCAAATCAAAATCAAATTATGCCTTAATTCGGCAAATAAATTATTACTAAAAATTAAAAAAAATAATGAAAACAAAAATTTGGTGGGGAAAACAGTGGAATTTGGAGGGAAAAACGACGTCCACCAAGCATAGCTATTGAACCCCACGTCGCGCTGAGACGAGCTTTCTGAATTGGGGTTAAACGCGCGATTCCAACACCTGTAGCCAAAGTTATGGCCAAAACACCGAACCACACCCAAAACTGCCATAATCACTGAATTGACTCTATCATTTTTTGCCTTTACGCCTGTCCGCCAATTCGTGATTTGCCAAAGCCTTCGTTGTGCAATCAGATAGCTCAGTATCATTTGACTCAGGTTCTTCTACATCAGTGTTTGATCTTATTACTTAGTAAAGATGAATTGTGAAAGCAGTGTCTCTCATACCTTTGTAGACAAGCTGGTTGGTAACAATTATTGTTACTTGAAATTATGCATAGAAGCTTATTTACAAGCGCAAGATTTGTGGGATCTTATCTCTGGTGATGATATTGTGTTAGTGCTAAAATCGGGTTTGCCTTAAGATAAAACCCAATCTCACACCAACGGTTAAATTTGTTTGATTGGAGTGACAAAATCACAAGAATGAGGAGAATATATTATCCAAGCATGCAAGAGGAGGCAAGATTTATGTGGAAAACCACATGAAATCGGGGAAAAACCACGGTGCTCATGAGCAAATCCACTATTTATTCTCAGTACAATAGAGAAGAAGAAGAAGTGGGGGAGAAGCTTGGGAGCTGGAGTCCATGGAGAAGGAGAAGAGTTGGGTTTTCAATGTGGCAGGGCTTTGCCGTTGGCGAAAAGCTTACTGTAGATGGAGGTCTCGTCCTCTATTTATAGGTTGGAAGAAGCTTGTGATCCAAGTTTCCTTCTACTTGAGGACTAAGTCTTCTTTGTCTTGCTGCCCAAGTTTGCCAGCAGCTCCTCGGTTGTCTGCAGCTCCTCGGCAGAAGAGTAGTCTGTCGTTTCTCGACAGAAGAGAAGTCTGCAGCTCTTCGGCCAGAAGAGTAGTCTATAGTTCCTCGACCATAAGAGAAGTCTATAACTCCTCGGCCATAAGAGTAGTCTGCAGCTCCTCGGCCATAAGAGAAGTCTGCAGCTCTTCGGCCAGAAGAGTAGTGAAAGAAGAGTTTGCAGCTCCTCGATGGAAGAGTGGTCTGCGGCTCCTCGATGGAAGAGTGGTCTGCAGCTCTTCGGTGGAAGAGTAGTGGAAGAAGAGTATGAAACCCCTTTAAAGTGGAAAGATACCCTTGATCCGAGTAGAAAATAGTCTATGATCCTTCCATGTGATTGTCTGGATAATTGCCATGCAAAGAGGCCTTCTTTGGTAATACTACACCAAATGAAAGTGGGGGAATTATCTTTTATCCGAGGAAGAAATTCAACAAGACGAGTCTACTGAACCTATAACTCGAAGGTCCTCTAGACAAAGAAAGCAACCTGCTCATTTTGCTGATTATGAAGTTCAGTTAAATTATTGCTATGTTTTGTCATGTTTTATTTTTATTTTTATGGGAGATACCTGTAAAAATGTGCCAAAGTCTTACAATGAAACTAATGGGATGTTTTAATTGGAAGAGGCAATGCGGGAGGAAATATATGTGGGAACTTGTTCCAAAGCCAAAGAATACTGATTTAATTAGTTGTATATGGGTTTACAAGTTGAAGAAAAAGGCTAATGACATTATTGACAGATATATATAAAGCATGTCTTGTTGCTCAAGGTTTCTCTCATTAATATGGTCTAGACTACGATGAGACTTTCAGTCCTATTACAAAAATAGGTTACGATTCCAACAATTGTTTCATTGGTTGCTTACAAAGGTTGGGAATTGTGGTGACTAGATGTGAAGAATGCATTCCTCTATGGAGAACTAGATCATGATATTTTTATGGAACAACCACATGGATTTATTTCCAAGGAGTTACTTGATCATGTGTGACGGTTCAAGAAAGCTTTGTATGGACTCAAGCAAGCTCCATGTGCTTGCAAGTTTGGTATGATTGCTCAATATATTAATTTCTGTGGTTTTAAATCTTCTAATGCTGGTCCAAGTTTATTTATTAAAAAGGCATCTACAATAATGTTTGTGTCGAAAAAATACATACACATAAATATATATATATATATATATATATATGCATGAAAATTACAATATACCAGTATTTGAAGGGTGCCAATGAAATATATTCCTAGAAGTATCTTGAAATTAAGATACTTTAAATTTAAAATAAAAATATATTCGGTCGTATCCCGAGGCAAGCTAAAGATGCAAATCCCGAGGCAATCTCAGAAACACAGATCCCAAGATAGTCCGAGAACACAAATCTCGAGACAAAAAATAAATGAATTAAAATTCAAATTCAAGGTCATAAATCTAGATTATGATCATTAAAATTTAAATTTAAATTTTGATCTAATCTCTTGATGATTAAAATTCAAAATTCAAGGTTATACCTAAATCTAGATTATGATCATTAAAATTAAAATTCAAAATTTTGATCTTATCTAGATTATGAGATAATGATAATTAAAACTCAAATTAAAATCTCAACCATATCATCTAGGTTGTGAAGATCTATAAATAAAGGAGGGGAGACCTCTTGAGAAGAGACGGGAGGAGGGGGGAGGAGATCCCCTCCAAGTTCTCCCCTCGGTGAAGCTAGAAGCCGGTCTTGTGGTGGTTGAACAAGCGGATACAGGCACATTTGCGATGGCTTTACCGGAAGGTCTGAGTTCGATCCGTCGATCAACCGAAGATGAAAGCCCCTCATCTCGTATGTTCCATCAATGAACAAGTCGTCTCTTATGTCTTCGCCGATGCCCACTGCCACGAGAGAAGAAAAAGGTTATATAATAACCTCCACCCGTAGGATCAACCTCACTTGGCCCACCGCCAGTAGAAGTCGTAGCGACCCATCTTAGGTCATCAACAAAGATCGGCATCAACAGCCCCTGTTCGTCATCAGCAACCTGTCTGCATCAGCACCCCGGCAGCAACTTGTCTGCATCAGCGTTCATCTGCAACAGCACCCCACTGGTTTGTCAGCAACAACAACAACCCTGGCATCATCAGTGTTCGTCGTCACCAATTCATGAAGATCGTCATCAATTCTTGAAGATCGCTAACAATCATGAAGATCGTCTTTCAAGCATTAAAATAGATGATTGTAAATATGAAATACCTCCTTCAGTCCTTGATGAAATGATGTCAATGCGGTCGCAAAATAAGCCACACATTAAACTGCTGCAAAAAAATATAAGGGCGAGCGTCTTGCCATTGTGAAGATAGAAATTGCCGCAAAATTAAAAGCAAGAATTGAACCAAGAAGAAGTTGATCTTTAGCTGCGCAAACACGAGGAAGGCTGCTGCCGACGCTGATGATTCTTTCACGAAACAAAAGAAAACTGACTTCACTGCAATTCTTTGCAAATTCTTGTTATAAAGGTCATTTTAAAAATTCATAACTCCGGCGGAGAACCCCAATTGAGACGCTGATGGCTGGAAACTAGACATCCAAATCTTCAACAATCATATATACGGATACTTTTGGCGGACCCGGTCAAGCATTACTTTGATGGGGAAAAGGGTGATCTTTGTAGTCCAGATTAATTCCTTAAGTTACATCTGATTGCCCATATTCAAAATTCATAACTCCAACCCGAGAGAACCACTGATTGGCGCGATCTGCGGCGTTGGAAACTAGATACCCGGATCTTCAAGCGGTATATACAACACGAGACTCGTTGGTGGCCCATTGGTGTGGATTTTGATAAATAAAAAGGTAAATTTCAGATTACGCTACTGTACCATGCTAATAAGCCCATTTTCAAAAATTCATAACTCCGGTCAGAAAATTCCGATTGAGATGAAATCTGTGGCGTTGGAAATTAGATATCTGAATCTCCAACAGTCATATCTGATAGAGCCCCTTTCCGGCGGGTCGGTGTAGATTTTGATAGATAAAAGGGTCGATTCCAGCATTTCTGCCACCAACAATGCTGAAGATCTATTTTCAAAAATTCATAATTCTGCCTGGAAACTCCAGTGGGAGTGAAATCTGCGGTGCTGAAAACTAGATACCAAAATCTTGATGAGGTCATATATATAGCATGTGCCCTTTTGGCATTTCGGGTAGTGCATATTTTGGTGGAAAAAGGCTAATCACTTCATCTAGCTGACTCAACCACTTCTCGTTCAAACGCGGACAACTTTCGCTGGAGAACTTCGATCAAGACAAAATTGGCGGCATTGGAAGCTAGACTCCCTGACCTCTCCGACCATATATGATGCAACTCCTAGCAGCGACTCAGTTAGGTGCAGTTTTTAAAGGAAAGGGAAGCTAATTGGCGGCACAATCGATATGAAGCTGTCTACAAATTCTTCAAAGACCAATTTACAAAATTTCAAGGCAATGACGCAATAACACAAAGGACGGCCGTGGGTTGTGGATTCCAAATGGCGAGACGCAGTCAGTGAGGCGGGGCGTCATAAATAAACAAATAAATAAATATATCTATATATATAAACATATGCTGATATATAACAAATCATATTGCAATAAAATAGATTATTCTTTGTCTCTACTTGTATTTTTGTCTCTTAATGGAGGTTCCCACGACATTATGCAGGGTAATTAATAATAGAGACTTGCCTCTATTAGAATAAAAGAACCCACACAAACAAACAAAATGATATTTGTGCTTGATATATGATAAATTGTCTTCTTCGATGTCAGGCGCGTATTTTCGATCCCACAAATAAGCATGATGATTCTTTTTTACGTGGATGATATGATCATTATCGGAGACAACATGGTTAAAATAAATCAGCTTAGAGATGCCTTGTCCATCCGTTTTGAAATGAAGAGCTTGGGTGAAGCTAGTTGTTTTCTTGACCTAGAGGTTAAAAATCAAACGGCTATTTTGTCTCTCAAAAGGGATTTGCAACAAGCTTATCTAATCGTTTCTTTATGGGTAGTCAAAGGCAATGACAACTCTTATGGAGCCAGTTGGTTTGAAGTTAACTAAAGAAGAGAGAAAGCTGTTGGAAGATGCAGCACTTTTTCGACAACTTGTTAGTAGTTTATTGTATTTAACTATCACAAGACTTGATATTGCATACTCTGTAGGTGTTGTTTCTCAGTTTATGGATAAACCATGAGATGGACACTTAATTACAACAAAGAGGATTCTTCGCTATGTGAAAGGCACTCTAAATTTGGGGTTGATGTACAAGCAACATATACAATTTATTTTGAGTGGTTATATAGATGCAGATTGGGCTGGTGATGTGAATGATAGGCGCTCCACAACAGGTTATTGTTTAATATAAGTTCAGTAGTAGTCTCTTGGTGCAGTAAAAAAACAAACAACCATTGTTCTTTCTAGTTGTGATGCTGAATACATCGCAGGTACTATGGCCACTCAAGAGTGTATTTGGCTTAAGAGGCTCATTCAAGAAATGTTTTTGTCTAGGACTGTCCAGCTGTCATTCATTGTGACAATGAAAGTGTAGTTAAGCTTGTTGGAAATCCAATGTTTCATGCCCACACAAAACACATTGAAACACATTATCATTTTGTTCGAGAGAAGGTCCTAATACTGGACAATATTCAACTACAAAAAAATTCGAACAAAAGACCAAATGGTTGATATATTTACCAAGGCACTTTCAAAGGCAAAGTTTGAAGTGTTTTGAAATGCTCCGGGTGTTGTTGACAGTAAGTTTGCACCAAGGGGAAGTATTGCAAATTATTACAACTTACAGGTTTGAATAAGTCAGCTATTAGTTCCATGTGGTTTATAATTTTTTTTTTACCTTTTCTTCCTCTTACTAATTAGGAGTTAGTGGTTCTCATTTAGCTAAATAAACTGTAAAGCGCTTAGAGTTAGTTGAGATTTTTTAGGAGACTTCCCGGTGTCTATAGACTTTGTAATCAACTCTTTTTAATATATACATTCTCATTGAGTAATAAAAGTGAGTTCCCAACAAATTATTTTTGCATTCCTTCCTTACTTTTTTTTTTTAACTGTTATTCCATTTGTTATAGCGCCCGATCCTCAGACCTTTTTCCCGGCGAGATGCTTTCCTTAAGGATCCGATCCCGGAAGAAGATGATGATCTTGTGGCCAAGAGGAAGTTCATCTAAGGAGAACCTCTCTGATCCGTTGATCTAGATCTGTATTGATCCCTAAGAGGAGTAGATGTCGATATCAATAATGTTAAATATCTTAACAGAATCCTTTATGTTTATGACAGAATATAATGTAGGATATTTTCTGCCAACTTTCCTTATTATTTTCAGATTGTTTCTTGATTGTTGCAATTAATAAATTTCTTTCTTATAATTGCTTAGTTACCATATTTAGTCATCCTTTTATATCTATAAAAGAGGATAAGGATTCTCTTCTACAATTCAATAATAAAAAGATCATATTCTTCATTCTCCTTTTTTAGGCTCATGGAGAACTAAAGTTTAAACGACTATAAGGTCTCTATAACTCATGTTGGGTTGGTGATAACCAAATCATCTTAATTATTTAACTTAGTCATGTTGGTTTGAGTGTATATTAGGGTATTTTGTGGACTAGGTTATATTTATCTTGTAAAATAGATAACACTATTAAAAATAAGAGCGAAAGTAGAATTTGAGTTCTCAGATTAGAGAAGAGTTTAAATTTTTTAATTAATTAATTTTTTTTTGAATTAAAGAAGATAGACTTCTCTGAGGAGTCCCATACCATTATTGACTTTATATTTGATTACTATCATGACATAGAACAGTACCTTGTTTGAAGCCAAGTCGAGCTCAGATATCTAAGCAAACGTCTCCCTGACAACTCTCCAATATTCTTGGAGCCAATAGATACTATTGTAGAAGACATCAAGAAGGACATCATCCCGGGGCTCACTCACTGGCAACGCCCGAACTTCTACGCCTACTTCCAAATGGTTGGGTTCACTATGAGTAATTAACAAAATGATTGCTTACAGTGCTCTCTTCTGCCATATTCACATTCTTCTCTTGGTACCAGCACTTAGCTTTGATGTGGCAAAACTGCTTGCAGTTATGACATTGAAGATTGTGCTTGTGGTTCTTCTGAGGTTTATAATCTTGCTCCTTATTACCTTGTTACCTTGCATCAATGTGTCTTCCTCTGCCTCTGCCTCTGCCTCTGCCTCTACCAGTGAATCTCCCTCTTGATGCACCTCTTCCGTCTCTTCCTCAGCCTCTACTTACATCTGAATTCCTTGCACTATATGCATCTCCTTCCACTTGTAAGACTTTTTCCTTAGCCTTCTCAGCATATCTAAGGATTTGGCTTCATGAGCGTGCAGGCTGCCACTCAGCTTATTGATTGTGTAAGTTGTCATGAGGTCCTTAGACTCTTCAATGGCCGCTACAACATGATCAAATCGTGGAGACAAGCTTCGGAGTATCTTCGCCACCACAGTCGGATCAGAAATGAGGTCGTCGTAACCTCTCATCTGGTTGATGATGCTCATCATCCTCGAGATGTATTCCTACACCATCTCGCCATTCTTCATGCATGTTGTCTCGAAATCGTGCCGAAGTGTCTAGAGCTTCACAACCAAAACCTTTGATGAGCCTTGAAACTCAGTCTTCAACATAGTCCATGCCTCTTTGGATGTCTCGGCTGCCACTATCCAGGAGATGATGGATTCATGAACGGCCTGTTGAATGAGAAACAAGGCCTTCGAATCCCGCCGTAGGTTCTCCTTCGTCTTCACTTCATCTTCAGAGTCGGTGTAGTCATGCTGCACAGGATCCCATATGTTTTGTGATTTGAGCAGAGTCCTCATCTTCATACTCCAATACTCGTAGGATTCCCCTTTGAAGATAGGCAAAGAAGGTTGGGCAATGCTGCATGTCGTTATTTGTCATGATTCTCAACACTAGCTCTGATTCCAAATGTAGGAGGAAAAATAAAAAATATTGGATTTGGATGAGATAAAACAGATATTCTAGAGATTGATAATTGAGGGAGATTCAAAATGAAGACACGAAAATCAAAGGATATTATTCACTGGATAATTATCAAAACATTACATAGATCTGCAAATATTTAAATATAACAACATGTTGTACGTGTAACTACTACCTAATAACATAGGACCACTCATTGATAACGTGGCTAGATACAGGCCACTATATTAACAGACTCAAAACTAAATCTAACAACCAAACAATCTTATCTAAATTTCACGTTTATACATGCTTCAACCGACAACTATTTAGCTGTTAATCACTTAATCACGTCCCACATATTTTACCCATAACAATTTCCCATACCCATAAATATAGTGTGCATTTTGGGTGAATCACTCAAATTCTCATGTTATTCTCATTTTCAGTGTCGCTTATCTTAGATGTGTGGGTAATGTTGGTATCACTATTGGTGACCGTACTGGAATCTTAGATGTGGGCGATGATTGTACTAGCTAGGTCTTAATTAGTAGTTGTGAAGGTTTTAAGGTTGCAACAGTTCCTACCTACTTTTTAACTACAAAATTGACAGCCACGGCCCACCCTTGTCTTCTCTCAGTAAGTGCGCCATGTTCACATTAAGACAGAGAGAAGCTAAATAGACATCCCTGACGCTCTACAAGTATCACCTTACTCATAATACAATATCCCTTCATCACTCTCCGGTATCCTCTCTCGTTCCACAATGGGCAGCCTCCAACCTGAGAACTTCAGCCCACTAGATGCCAATCTCTTCTCCGAGGAGTCCCATGCCATTATTGACTTCATAGCTGATTATTATCATGACATAGAACAGTACCCTGTTCGAAGCCAAGTCGAGCCTGGATATCTAAGCAAACGTCTCCCTGACAGCCCTCCAATCTTCTCGGAGCCAATAGCTACTATTCTAGAAGACATCAAGAAGGACATCATCCCGGGGCTCACTCACTGGCAAAGCCCGAACTTCTACGCCTACTTCCAAGCCAATGCAAGCACCGCCGGCTTCCTCGGCGAGATGCTCTGCAGTGGCTTCAACGTTGTAGGGTTTAACTGGATCGCGTCCCCTGCTGCCACCGAACTCGAGAGCATCGTCATGGATTGGATGGCCAAGATGATGAAACTCCCGGCTTCTTTTCACTTCTCTGGCGGCCAAGGTGGCGGAGGTGTCTTGCATGGCAGCACGTGCGAGGCTGTCGTCTGCACACTCGTGGCGGCACGAGACAGGGCCTTGAGAAGGCTCGGTCACGATGGTATAACTAGATTGGTGGTGTACACGTCTGATCAAACACATTTCACCGTCAAGAAGGCGTCTAAGATCATCGGCATCCCCACTTCCAATTTCCGAGAATTACCAACATCTTGGCCCTTGGACTATGCTTTGACTGCTGACACTGTGCGCACGGCCATGGAGGCAGACATGGCTCAAGGACTGGTTCCCTTGTATCTGTGCGCCACTGTGGGCACTACCGCTGTGGGTGCTGTGGATCCATTGTTTGAGCTCGGCCAGTTGGCTGCCGAATATGGTGTTTGGTTCCACATTGATTCGGCATATGCCGGTAGTTCAGCCATATGTCCGGAGTTCCGGCATTACTTGGACGGAGTGGAGCTGGCTGACTCGATTAGCATGAACCCACACAAGTGGTTACTGACCAACATGGACTGCTGCTGCCTGTGGATCAAGAACCCTAGTTTGCTGGTGGACTCACTGTCCACAAATCCTGAGATTTTGAGGAACGAGGCTAGTGATGCAAACGTGGTGGTGGACTACAAGGACTGGCAGATTGCACTGAGTCGGCGGTTCAGGGCCATAAAGCTATGGCTGGTGATCCGAAGATATGGTGTGGCTAACCTAATGGAGCACATAAGGAGTGACGTGGCACTGGCTAAACACTTTGAGGGGCTGGTTACCATGGATGAAAGGTTTGAGGTGGTGGTGCGCAGGAAGTTCTCCCTCGTGTGCTTCGGTCTCAAACCCAAGTTTGAAGCGTGTGATCGAACTTCTGAGCTGAATCGTCAGCTGCTCGAGGCCATAAACACAAGCGGGCGTGCATTCATGACCCATGCAGTGGTGAACGGTGACTTTGTGATTCGCTTCGCTATCGGTACGACTTTGACCGAAAAGCGACACGTGGATCAGACATGGAAACTGATTCAATCTAAAGCCACCGATATATTAAATACTTGATGAGCACTAGCTAGCTTGTTCAAAATGTACGTTAAATTCGCAGAGAATAAACCTCAGCTCACTCACTGCTCTCATACAGTGAGAGAGTGGTATATGTATATCATGCATGTCCCTAACTACATATTTGAAAAAGTTGATATATATGGGAGTGGTGAACAACAGGAAGGGAATATAAATTCGCTCCAAATTAAGAATCACATGATATAGAGCCCAACAATATACAGTAGACAACCGGCAGAGATAATAGTTGATTGTGATGAACAA
Organism: Dioscorea zingiberensis; assembly: GCA_026586065.1. Classification (NCBI taxonomy): domain Eukaryota; kingdom Viridiplantae; phylum Streptophyta; class Magnoliopsida; order Dioscoreales; family Dioscoreaceae; genus Dioscorea; species Dioscorea zingiberensis. Next base: position 73,053,788 of record CM048819.1, on the reverse strand, counting down.
TACATTTCAATCTGAACTCTTATCATTAGAATGATGTTTGGAGGTGTTTCTTGAAATAAATTGTTATCTGATTCAAACAATTATCGAACTGAATGCTTGAAGTTTTAGGCAGACCACCATGGATCTTCCCCTGTTCTGAAGTCAGTCTCAACCCAAGGTACAAGAACTACCTTCCCATCATCAATGTCCACATGAGCCAGGGCCAATGACTGTTACAATAAAATTGAAAACTTCATATGATCAGTTTTCGTCTTGTTAAAACAACACTTGATCGAATTATATCTAGAAGAAAAGGGAGATCATACCAAAGGTGCAGGACCCCTGACAACTTTGCCTTGGCTGTTGTACTGGGATCCATGGCAGGGGCAAATGAACTTCTTCTCTGCTGCATTCCATGGCACAACACAACCAAGGTGGGTGCAGACAGCATTGATACCATAAGTTGCAAGAGTTTTGTCATTCTCCACAACAAGATATGTAGGATCTCCCTGTAATATATGATTGAGTTGAACGTAACTGAACTATTTGTAAATATGTGCAACAACACATTCATACAAAAAAATTATAAGAGATGTGGCTTTTTTTTGTTTTTTTTAATCTGTGAAGTTCAAGTCTAACAAATGAAAGCCAGTTTGTTGTTGTAGACAGAGGTAATTGATCAGAACACCTAAGTAGATGAGGCATTCGTGGATGAGAACATTACATATTATAGCGGGCCTTTTGGAATTAAACTTGTATATATGATATATAGAATGCTTAAAAACATCAATTTTGACTCACCTTCAACCCTTGTGTAAGCGTTCTATCACCAGGACCATGTGTCTTGACCCACTCAGATGCAATTACATCATTTCCAAGTGCATCTTTTGCAATGGTACCACCACCCGCACCTCCTGAGCTGTTTTCATTCCAAATTAAGTGGGATTAACATTCTGGGCTACCATTTTTGTGATGCCATGTTAATTCTGCAGCTTAACTTCAGACATAAATCAAGAGACCCTCATTGAGGAAGGAGAATATAAAAAAAAAAAATTCCATTCAAGATCATAGATGATACCCGGGGGGCACAAAGAAGTATGTATAGGGGATCAGCATCCCAACCGTGGGCAGGGACAAAGCTCCCAGCAGAAGAAGGTTCATAAGTTGTCTCTTTCCCATGTCGGGCACTCTGTCAGCAGAAATACTAGTAGCCTGGCACCTGATCACCCTCCCACCATTCATCTCCCTCCCAAAGCCCAGCCCCTTTGCAGGCTTGATCAGCAGAGCCTGGGATGGTGAAAAGATCCCATTTTTACGAGAGCAGAGCTGTTACACAGAAAGAACATCAAAACTCGATTCTTTCCCACAACTACTATAGCAGAGAAGCTCAAATGCAAAACATAATTAATTAATTAAGTACACAAAAGAGCAGTAACCAGAAGAGAATCAATCAATCACCTGAGAAGGACACGCAGAGGTGGAGAGAGTGGTGGAAGCCATAGGGGGAGAATGCCACTCTATCCTTCTTATCCACTAAAGGCTGCTTCTTTTTTGGTATATCTTTGTGTTATTTGTGAAGAAAGAAGGTGTTGTGGAGAAGATGATAAGATGTGTGGTTGACGGGAAGTGATCGAGCTTCGAGAGCCACATGTTTGAGATGATGCTCCTCCTCTCACACATATTTCCCATTGTGGATTGTAGGCCTACAAAAAAATGTCAGTTTTTAAACAGGGATAAACTCTTGAACTTTAAGTATTAACATAAGATTTGATAAAATAATAATCTATTTTGTTATGCTAATAAGAATTAAGATTTCAACATTACTACTGACAGTGATGAACATAAATTACCAAAGGCCTTTTGATCTAGTAGTCTGATGTTAGACGGATGGTCTTGAGTTTGAGCCTTCACTTGTATAATATAGTCTTATTTAGAGATATTCGTCACATTGAGCTTGCTCTGTGGTAGAATCCTCATCTATGTAGAGTGAGGTCACAATGCGTGCATTGAGTTTGTTTGTGCATAGCACGTTGAGTTCGCTCCGTGTAGCTGTATCTGTTCTTTAAATCCCTTATGGGGTCGTTTGTCGGCTAATTTTTTTTTTTAAAAAAAGAAGATAGATTACTAAGTTTGAAATCAAGCTAGCTTCCTTGTAGATTGAGTTGTTGAAGTGAGGCCCAGTTCAATCCCAAAGCCCATTTTGTTCGGAAAACCATGGGCCACTTTAGGAACTTCTCTTGGCTTGTGCATGGGGTGAAGAGCGTGGGAGCATGCAGTCCCATGCACTCATATGGCGGACCTAATACACCACAACATTAATAATGACAGCAGACATGACCATACCTATATATCATTCCGAGCATGCTTCAGTGCACCTCCTTTTGACTGCCATGTCTTGCCTTGCTGAACCCCTTCTCTCTCTCTCCAATGAAACAAATAAACAAAACCCAGGAGAGGGACACAAGAGAAAGCATGCAAAAGTTAAAGTAGCTCCCTCTCCGTCCCTTCACATCCCAATAAATGGAGGAGATGCTATGGATTTTTCATCCTGCTCTCTTTGCCCGCAGGCCACAGGCCACACATTAGCTTTACTCTTTCTCTTGCACCAATGCAGCAGAGAATGGATGTGAGGTATATCTATCTCTATAAGACCATAACTATATATACCAACTTCTAAAGACCCTATCTTTGGCGCCTTTCAATGCTATATATTCCCATCCCACGCTGTTGTGTTTACTTATTCATGCCAATTTCTTTTAAAGCATACATTACCAAAAGTGAAGATAAAAGAAAAGAAAATCTTCTTCCAGATCAAATGGATCTCTTCTTTTATTTCTTACACCAAAAGGTGAAAGGATGTTACTGTTCCTCAGTGAGAAAGACCTGCTAGGCTTTATTATACAAGTTAGTTAATGATGAGACAGGGCAAGCACTGAAGCACCATAGCTACTTAGACGAGGAAAGAGTAGTTATATTAATAGTAAGTGAAAGTATTTTTGATATTTGTATGATTAGTGAGCAAATGATTGGTTGGCTTTTCCACTGAGGGCATGGCATAAGCTTTTGGATGATGAGAAGATGAGAAGATTTATAAGGATAGGTTGAGAACAGAACAGAGCAACGGAGGAAAAGTTCTAGTAAGGGTCACCAGTGTCTCTCATGTCGGCCCCTGTCACAGCAGTAAGAATAGGAGCTACTCAATGTGTCACTCTGAAGATCACCATGAACTGTATAGACAATCTCTTTTGCTGATCATGATAATGTCTACAAGACATTTGAAGTTTGAACACAGACCACAAAGACACACAGGACTAACATCACTTATTGGTTAACCATTCTGGGCATCAGTGCTGATTATAATATAAACATGCGTGTAATGCCTCTATGTCTCAAGCTAACATTCAATGCAACAACGGGCTCTGTGCTGGAAATTGATCAGATAAATGTCATTCAATACAGATTGAAGAATATTGTATACTATTGAGAGAGAAACAACCCAAGCTTGTGTTTGCTTTGTCCTCAATAGCCATTGAACACTGTATGCTATTGAGAGAGAGACCACACAAGCTTGTGTGTGCTTTGTCCTCAATGGCCTTTGGGCGAGTAGTATGTGTGTCTCTTCAATGAGATAATTAAGAGAAGGAATTGAAGTACATGGCAGCTGTAATGAATATCTTACTTTCCATAGAAATTGTGGCAACCCAATGAGCTAGCAACTTCTATGCAGAGCAAGGAGTGGCCTCCCTTTATTTTCACAGGAGGAGCTTGGCCTCTTCTTTTCTGCATCCTTCCAAGCTCCTCGATCACATGGGTGGTGGGAGGGGGTTTCCCCAGACTTTACTATTCAAGAGAGAGAATGTCTCCCTTACTCCGTGAACGAAACAAGTTAACAACCCTTTTGTTCTCTCGGATTGGTGCCAAAAATATTCCAAGTTTCATGAGCTATGACTAGATGCCAGATTAATTAGGAACTTCATCCATCCTGATTAATTAGATCAATATTGGTGGGTTACTTTCTGTTGGTGTGATACACCATAAACAAGGACCTTATTTATGAAGGCAAGCTATTTTTCGTGTGCCTCAGCTCAAAGGACATGACAGAATAGCTGGCAACCTGGCAGCTCGTGACAGCACAAGAGATCAAAAAGGCTTCCCATCTTGATTGATGCTCCGGTCTCACATGATGGAAAAAAAAGAGGCTGTGGTGCCCTTGGGAGTTTCCAGCAATGGCTATGGTCTCCAGTGGATAGATGTCACCTTGGTCTTGGAAACAAACATGTTTGGGGATGAACAATAACACTATCGAGAGGCCCACACTGCATCACTTGCAATGTCCAATAAGTCCTCCTCAACTACACAACAACACAAGATTAAACTTTGATACGGATTCCTCACAACCTTTTGTTGTCGATCACTGTTTGTCAGCCTAGGTATCTCTATGCGTGATAATCATTTGTTGGAAAACTGCGACAATGAAAGTAGATGTTATATATCCTGTGTGATATCGATCAGCTTCTCCCCTAGCTCGTTCATGTATGCATGTTCCATGTGTTGCACAATTAAGTTAAGAAACAAAAGTGGCTAACAAGGGAAGTAGACGAACAGTTTCACAAACAAAAGAAACAAACAGAGGATCAACAGATAAAGACAGGGTACTGCATGCATAAGTGGAAATGTATATAAGTTTTCCGGATGTTTGCAACCTGAAACGAGGACATGAGAGAGTGTATAGGGGGGGGCATGCAAAGCGATGGAAGTTTTATATCTATCTAGAAAAGATGGCCAGCATGCACATTGCTGCTCCTGCCAAACAGGACAAAAGCATCCAAGAAGACAGTGGGGTAACGATAGAATAATGCTACGTACTCAAGAGGTCGTTCAAACACTAAACCTATATAAATATATTATTATCCCGAGACTTTGGTCAGTGTAACAGTGATCGTCTCCACATACATCAAATTATTTTAAGTTGTTTTTTTGTGTTTTTTGGCTTAGGGAAACCTGTTCCTCTACTTAATTTATTAATTTTCTTTCCTTCTTTTGTAACTAGTTACAAACTAATTAATCTAACATTAACACTATCGTATGTATAACTGTTGATAGTTCAAACGATCGAGATTAATTGTGATAAAAAATGATCATGAGAAGGTTGGAGAGGTGGCAGTCATCGGATCCCTGGGTGAGTGCGGACCACCAGGTAGCTTCCACTTTCTGGTCTGACGGAACCACCCTACAAATCACATGCCCAAGCTTGAAACTCACCTGCGGATGGTCTCGAGGTGGAGCCCGCTATCTCAACGGTCAGGATCATATCTTTCTTTGATAACACCCCACCCTGATAACTCAAACTCAGTTTCTTACAGGGATTGAGTGAGTGATGGAGGGCAGATCTGTCACTTAGTAATTACTTACAAAGGACAAGGTACCGTAAGTGATTTAAAATATTCATTTTCCACGAAACATTTTTAAAGTATGTCAATTTTTAAAAACTATTGTTTTATTTTTGTAAATTATTTATGTCATTTGCAAATTTGCAATAATAGCCTGTTTATTAAAAAATATATATACAATAATATAATTTTTAGTGATTTTTATATAAAATTTATTTTATAAACAATATGGAGTTTTTAAATAAAAATAAAATGATAAATTTAATAAAATAAAGTTATTAACAGGTAAAATGCTTAATTATTAAAAATATGAAGGATTTTTATATAAAACTGAGTGATAATATTAACTTAAGGATTTCTTAAACCATCTTATCACAGGTGTCCCTCCCGTGGCACAATCTTTGGTCCCTTAAATTCTTCAATAAAAGTTAATAACTCAGGGCATCTTGTCTTTTATAACTTAGTTAATAACTTATATTGATTATGGCTATTTCTCCACTGTAAATAAATAGGGACAGAAAAGAAAAAGTAGCAAGAAGGGGAAGTGAGGATATTTTAGTCAAATAGCAGGTGGGAGAGAGGACTTGAAAACAATAATAAACAAGTCAAAACGTAACGGAGTCGTGGTCACTTGAACAGGCAACGGACATTCAATCCACGCTGGTGTCCGGAAACCTGCGGTAAGTTTAACTTCGTTTAGGGTTGTTTGCCCTGGTGTCTTTGTTTTGTTTGAGATGATAGAAAATCCAAAGATGGCCAAGTTCTGTTCAAACAGAGGAATCCGAATCAAATGCAAGCCTGGTTTAGTAATAAGTATCATAATATAGTTTCACTACTGTCGTTATGTTAGGACCCAGAATATATTATTCATATTCAAATTAAGACTACTGTTATGTTATAGGGGTCCATCTCCATACTATTGTTATAACAACCAGAAAAATCACCACCTTCTATTGATGTCAGGGAGTAGTACTGAATCTGAAAATAGCGTATCCTGTATCTTCTGCAATTGTTCACCCATTTATTAAATGCATTAATCATTGAACACATGGAGCAGAGTTCTATTATTGAATGTTGTTAATATCAGAAGACACGATGAAAGCCCAACTGTCAAAATAATCTCTTTCATAAATGTTGAAACTGGCATATAAGGGTCATAAGAAAATGAGGTCCTTAGCTCATGAACGAGGAAGAGGAGCAAGCAACTAATTGATCAATCAATTCGTATCTCCCTGCCTTCTCTTGAATTTTTTTCCCCCTCTCCGCTCTCTCCTTTCTATTTGGAATCATTGATTTCAACGTCTGAGAGGCTCCCACGAGCATAAGTGCTCGAATCTTTTTTCATCACAGTTTCTCTCTCTCTCTAAAATTCGATATTTGAAAATAAATCTCAGAAGGTCTTGATGATGCTACGAAGTAAAAAAAAAATAAAAAAGATTGTTGATCACAACCGATCTTTCACCTACAATTTTATGAAGAATTCCAACCTCAACCAACTACTCTTTTTTGCTGATCTAGATCTACTCTTACCCCTAATAAAAACAGATCAACCCATCAACAAACGCAAATGTGAATGTTATACTAGTCACCGTCAATTGGCTAAAACACAATGAATTAACAAAACGGGAGATGTGGAAATTCAGGACAAACAGTGGGGAAAAGGCATAATAAATATATCACACACCACATTGGATTTTGGAGAGGAGGTGAGTGGAGGGAGTGGTGAGCACACAGGCGGTGAAGAGACGCAAGAAAGAAAGCCAGCTGGTGGTACAAAAGAAATCTCTCCAGAAACGAGAAAAAAGAGATAGTTGATAGTTATTATGGACTTGTGCTACTGCGGCCCCCAGTACGACAGAGACATCTGTAAGGCTCCCCCCGACATCTCAAGAACCCCAAACCGACCCACCCCCTTCTTCCCTACAAATATATTTCCTTTCCAATCCTCTTCATTTCATTTCCCTAACTTAAATTATAAATCACCCCTCTCCTCTCATCTCCTCTCCCCAGTCCTCCTCCAGCAACGAAGCACACAGGGATTCATAAAAGAGATCCCTCGTTGTAGTGTCGTCGAAGTCTCTTATCGCAGAGCTAGTTCCACTTTTCTAAGAAAAGCTCATTCAGATGGCTTCTCCTAGCCTTCTCTTCTTCTTAAGCCACTTGTAGCCTAGCTATATACCCTTTAATCACTATCCAGTTCTTTTTTTCCAGTTCTCCTCTAGCAGTAGCACACTCATATTTATATATTTATATATATATATATATTTATAAGTAAGCACAGAAGAAGAAGAAGAAAACAAAGAAGCAGGAAGGAGTATGGAGTTCGACCTGGAGAACCCCCTCACCAGCTCCGAGTCCGAACCCGATTTCGTCACGGCACTCTTCGCCGCCGAATCTGATCACATGGGCTCCCCCGCTGCCACGCTCGACCTATCCTCCCGCCGTGATGCCGTCTCCCTTATCATTCAGGTATATATATAACTTATATAACTCTCTTAAAAAGAAATCGAAACAAAAAATAAAAATATATTCAAAATGTTTAATTTTCAGATTTCCAGGGATTTATTTACTCTCTCGCATTGATCGCAGGCACAGTTTGCGTGCAATCTGGATCCTTTCATCGCCTACCTTGCCATCAACTACATCGATCGATTCCTCGCCCGCCAAGAGATTCCGGTAAAAATCGACGGTGCTTTGTCAAATTCGTGTTTTTAATATTCCTCAGATCAAACTCTAGTAACCCAACCGATCGACCTCTGTTTTGCAGAGAGAAAAGCCATGGGTGGCGCGGCTGCTGGCTGTGTCCTGCCTCAACCTTGCTTCGAAGATGAAGAAATCCGACTTCTCCCTACCCGATTTCCAGGTACTTCCCTTCAAAATCCAGGATTTTGATCCATTTTTGGATCGAAGAAGTAACTTATATTCCATTTGATGTGCTTGTTAGAGAGAGGAGGGCTTCATATTCGATGCTCAGACAATCCATCGGATGGAGCTATTGGTCCTCGGAGCGCTCGATTGGCGAATGCGTTCCATCACCCCCTTCTCCTTCCTCCGATTCTTTCTCACCTTTTTCTCGCCGGCGCATCCACCGCTTCTCCAGGCTCTCAAGGCCCGCGCCTCCCAAACACTTCTCAAAGCCCAATCCGGTACTACTCGCTTCCCCTTTTTCCAATGAATGTTTCGTGATCTCGTGGCCTTTTTTGATTAATTTTTGGGGATAATAGAAATCAAGATGCTTGACTTCAAGCCATCAGTGATCGCCGCCTCCGCTCTCATCTCCGCCGCCCACGAGCTGTTCCCCATTCAGTCCCCTTCCTTTCGCTCCGCCGTCGCCTCCTCCCATTTTGTAAAGAAGGTATTTTTTTCCTCGTTTTTTCTATTTATCTCTATTTTCACTTTCTTTTTCTTTCTGGAAAATATTTATTTTTTATTTTTAATTATCTGTAGGAGAGATTACGGGAGTGCGGCGTGGTGATGGGAGGTGTGGTCGAGATTATGATGATGGACGGTTGTGATCCGCGCCTCGAGATGGCCTCGAGCTGCGGCACGCCCGTCACCGTGCTGGGCCAGCACTGTCCCAGCTCTGAGAGCGAGTTGACCATCGGTTCCTCATTGGACGGTCGTGATATAAAGAAGCGTCGTGTTGATGAAATCCCCACCTTCCACCTGTCTCATGCCTATGATTAAGCTGATATAATTAATAAAAATAAAACAAATAAAAAAAAAAAAGAGGAGAAAAGTTGCATTTTGGTATTTTTAGTGTTTTATTTTTGTGCTATTTAGGACTTTTGATTTTGTTCATCAAATGAGACGAGGGCGAGAGGACAAGAGAAAGCTTTGAATTGGTTGCTTGTGACTTTATTTTCCTGTTTACCTTCTGGTGTTTATCCAAGTTTAGAATAATTTCCTGAAAAGCCAACGAGTCAACGGGTAATGCGGTCGGATGGATGTCAGAGAGCCGGGGTACTGACACGTGGCTGTTGTCTTTTACTCGAGTCGGACCGTTTCTTCGTTCAAACTGCGTCGTTGCGGGCAACGTGTCATGAACGCAAAGCAGATGTACTGCGTGCCAGAATACGCATTCTTTGCATGCATGTATTCATATACGTATTTGAATGGGTTTATTTCTCTGGCTGAAGCACATGCACGTGTACGTGCGTTTTGGTACAGCCAGCAGAAGCAGGTCTGCAGACTTCTGTGTATATAAGCAGTGAAATGGTTTGTTTAAGATAAGCAAATGGATGAACGTTTACGTTGGTACCCATCTAAGACTTTCTAAACCCTTCATGATGCATTGTATATTTGTATGTCGGGGGATATATTTCATACTGGAATGTGGCATTACCAAATGAACTAAGTACTCTACGATTTAGTAATAGTCACTTGGGATTATTAATGTTGATATCAACAATATTGTTCACAAATTAACAAACAGTATTTTTCTCGTGTTGAACTTAACTCCGCGGGTCTCTACCAGTTCATTTCTCTTTATGTTAGTGGGGTACAGTGGATCCAGATGCATTCATTCTTGACCTAGTGGTCATGAAAGAAGATGTATATATATACTCAAGTTCTGGGCAAGTGGTCACAATGTATAGCATGTAAAGCTAGCCATGTAGGTGAGGGATGAATGAAGTCAGAACCATGGAAGAAAGGGTTAGAATTAAGTGTTTGACCAGAAAGACAAGAGCAGGTAAGAAGAGATGTTGGCATGCTGAGTACGGGGAGATTCCCTTGAGGACAATGCTTACGTGAAAACTCCTTATTTCAGTCAAACAAAGCAAGACTGGCTCTGTGGACGCCGAACTTGCAGCATCTTGTTGGAACTGCTTCCAGAGATAATGTGTGTGTGTGTGTGTATGTGATCTCAAATGAGACAGATCTCTGCTTGTCCTGTTCTCAAGCTATAACAAGTAGCTAGCTGCCTATTCCATTTATTAAAAAATGTAATCTCTCACGTTGGAAAAGACTTCAGTAACAAAACACATACTTCACCAGATCATGGCTAATCATACTACATATGTACTTATCTCAATAAAATTAAATTGCCACCCTCCCTAGTCCCTCCCTCTCTTTCTTGAATTGTTTGAGGGAGCTGATTGTGTAAATGCTTTAGCTGATCATTAAAGATCACAGTTAAGGTAGGTTGTGATACAAATAAAGATGAATTATGAAAGGAAAAACATTCCATTGCTTTCAATGATGAGTCCAAGATGGCATTTGTCTTCCATGAAGATGCTCCACCCACCACTGTCCTCCACTCTCTTCTTTACTCACCTCTGAGAACTACAGAAGACGACACATTCCTTATGTACTGTTCGTTTTTATGGCTTTTGGTGCTTGAATCTCAAACAGCTCGTGCTCTATGTGGGGGTTTAACAAGCAATGAGTTATATATATATATATATATATATATATATATATATATGTGTTGATGCCGAATCTAGCCGGAGCCGCGGTTTCGACAAACACTTGAATTTGTTTGAGATTAGGGGATTGGGAACCAGGGAAATCCAAACAGAAATTTAGAGAAGATGAGGGGAAGAGGAAGGAAGAAAGCTTTTACGTGGAAAACCCTCCAAACAGGGAAAAACCAAGGTGGCTTTGAGCCAAATTCACTATTACTTCCACGATTACAATGCAAGGAGGGGGACGAATCCTCACTCCAAGATACAGTGGGAAAGAGAGGGCTTTCGAGAGTGGATATTTTCCTCCAAATGTCTTTTTTTCTCCCCCCTTTGGTGAGGTGGGTGACTTCTATTTATAGGCTCGTGGGTGGAGCGGTTTGGCGGGAAAATCGTTATGGACGAGCCAGCGCTTCGTGCCTTTTTTGGTGCTTCAATCCTTTCGAGACCTTCTAGAAGGAATGGTGACGCCATCGTTGGAAAGGCTCTGGATTCCTCTGGGCAGGGAGCGCTCTGCTTCTCAACCTATTCGGGGTCGAGAGGGGGGATCATCCTTCTGGCTGGGGAAACTTTGGTGAGAACTCCGGCGGCTCTCTCGGTTCTTGCATGGTAGCATTCAGACTCGAGGGAGTGAACCGTGAGCTTCGAGGTGGGGCGGACTACCACTCTCCACGTGTCGCCATCACTGGCCTCGTGTGGGGCCACTGGGCTGTGTGTCATCTCTCTTTTTCCCCTATCATCGCCCCCTTTAGTGTGTTTATGCGTTAGCTACAATACGTGACTGCCAGCCTGGATGAGTATGGTACGGCCTTTTGAGAAAATGAAGAAGCTGTGGTCGGTAGCCTCGTAAGAGTGCCTCTCTGTTAAGACGGCTCATGCATGTGCCTCGTGAGTTCTTCTCTAAGGTGGCTTCGAGTAGGCGCATCGTAGGGGTGTGAGTCGCCACGGCGATGCGATGATTCCTCGGGCGTACGCAAGCCATGGCTGCTTTTCCCTAGGTGCCGCTTGAGGCCATCATGGCGCGCCAGTAGCCGGTAACCACTCGACGCTGCGGTCGAGATCCAATGGTTTCTTTCCTTGGCTTGTATAGGAAGCTTTAATCTGATCCGGCCGGAGAAGATTTGGGGAGATGGGAGGCCGCTACCATTTGGGCAAAGGATGATTAGGCTTCCTACAAGGCTGATTGGGAACGCCGCTTTGGGTTCCCCTACTTTCTATTTTAGAACGCTTTTTCCCGGCTTTATCCGCCGCCTTCTTGCCGAGAACTCTCGTTTCGAAGCTTCTTGCAAGGGCGACATTTATGATCGCATGCACAAATTCCCTCAACTTCTTTGTCAAGACCGCATTAATGGCCTCGTGTATGGGATCTCCTTCTCCCAATCGGTTCTTCCTCCAAATTCTCGGCCTAGGTCACCGGTTCACCTTTTGATTCCTCTTCCCGAACCTTCTCCCAAACCGCCGGCCCACTCTAGCGGTTCCTAGGTTCTCGCAGGCTTCGAATATCCCAATAGGCCGCCTTCAAAGAAGATTAACAAACTAGCTTTGGACTATAGGATCACCGGGCGCCCTTCTCGCCCCGGAATACAAGATCCTCGCTCCTTCGGAGCGTGCTCGCCTCCTTCCAAAGAGGGGAGATCGCGGTTTATCGCGATGCGTTAGTCGCCGCTCGCACTCCCTTTCCCCAATTGTTTGTCGACATACTAAAATGAGTTTGAAGTGTGTCCATCTCAGCTTGGCTCCAATTGCGGAGATGTCTCTGCGGGTTCGTGATTTCTGCCTTAGTAGTGGTCCAGAGCCCACGCTTAGACATGTGTTTAAACTTCTCTTCGGCTCAAGAAGGAGCGGATTCGATTGGTACTACTTGGGGCTCGATCCAATAGAAGGTACTTAGGAAAAGTCCCTTCGCCCATCAAGGATTGGAGGTCTAAGTTCTTCTTTGTAAAGAGTCGCTAAGGGTTAGGGTTCGAATCCAAGTGGGTCGCCCCAAGATTATTCCTCTAGCCTGCAAAGAATTCACCACCGATGAGGAAGGTGACTTCGTGAAGCTTCCGTAAGTACTCTAAGATTCCTGGATGATTACTTAACTCCTAAGTGCTTGGGGATCAAGGGTCTCTACTCACCTTTGGTAGAGCCTGCTCCAATAGTCCTTGGATTTTTCCTTCCTCTTTTTTGCTTATTCGCTTTAGTCTCGATTTAATCGTTTCTCCTTCTTCTTTTTATTTGACAGAAAACCAATCGACCCGGCTAGGCCTTGAACATCCCTATCGGGCCGGAGCTGTGGCGAGTGGGAGTAAAGCTAAGACTTCACCGCCGAGAAGAAGAAAAGAAAGGCTGCCGAGATTGTCACCAGTGGCTCAAGCCGTCGGTGGCCCAACTCCATTGCCCCGCCCGCACGTCCACCCAAAGAGATCGAGGGGGCGAAGGCGCCATCGCCGAGGGACCTCCTCGCCCGGCTAAGAAGTCGAGGAAGAAAGTCGTGATTTAAGAAGCCACCCTTTCCCACCTGAGGTTGTGGCGACCGGACTCGGAGGAGGCTCCCACCCACCCCACCGGAGATGCAGGGTCACTTTGAGGAGGAGGTCCCCTTGTCCGGCCAAGGACTAAATCTCGCCGGAGGAGACGGCCCCAGCTTGTTCCGCTCTTCCTTCGGGTCCACTACTTGATGAGGTATGGTCGAGGTTGAACTCCCTCCCCAAATTGAGGGGTGGAGGTAGTTGGCGGGCACGATTCATATTTGGCCCAAGGGCTCACTGGGAAGGCTCCTCCGGAGCCCCACCGGCCGCCACCGCTTCTCCGGCCGAAGGGGCCAAATGGAAAACTTGGATTCTACCCAAGTCCCGGAGGGAATCGGGCTTCGGGTTCGACCGCTACGGGTCTCCTTTATCGCAATCCCGCGTGGGATTTTCCCTTGGGCCTCTAGCATTACTCATTCCATCGAGGACAAACTATCCAACTTTTGATGAGTGTGAGCTTTGCGGCCCACATGCAGGCTCTCGGCGTTTCTCGTGAGTATTCTCCGTGACCGCCTCTTTCATTTGAATACCGGTCGATCTCTCGACTTGACTTCTCCCTTGCAGCGGGTCTTTATATGAGCCGAGCCGCTTGTTTGGTCGAGAGGCTAGCGGATCTCCGAAGCGGCGATCCCAGTGGCTCAAGCGGAAAGAAAGACCTTACAATCCGAAATGGGTCCCTTGAGAAGCTAAGGCAAAGCTTCAAAATTCTTTGAACTCCTCGACGGCCAAAGCCACGGCCGCTGGCCGGATAATGACTCTCTGCGGGACCGGAATAAGGCTTTGACCGGGAGAGTAAAAGAGCTCGAGGAGGGGGTGGAGGCAATCAAAGCCTCGAAACAATCCTACGAAGACATGTGGAAGAAGAACGAAGAGGTCATTTCTTCCTTGAGGGGCGAGCTGGACGCGCTCTCATCAGAGCGGGATGATCTGGAGAGCAGGGTCGAGGCGTTGGAGCCAGAGGTGGGTCGTCTTTCTAGAGAGTTGAAACAGAAAGAAAGACTTCTCGCCCAATCCAACTCTGCAAAGAAGGCTGCTGAAGAAGAGAAGAGGAAAGCCTCGGAGTTGCTGTCCTCTGTCGAGCTATCCTTGAAGGCTTCGGAGCATCAGCTTCGTGAATTGAAGGCTTCCTCTTCGTCCCTTCGGGAGGAATTCGAGGCTGGGTTCAGGCAGGGGGGTGAGACGGCCTTCGGTCTGTTTGGCCAACTTGTCCTGAAGGTGATCCCCGAGGAAGTACTGAAAACTCTCTGCGTGGATTTTCACTCTCTTTCTTACAGAGACGCCTTGGAATTTCTGAAGGGGGAAGATCCTGGTGATGAGCCCGAAGCCGAATCTCTCGAGGAAGGGGAGGAGGGGTCTCCATTGGTGGAAGCGGGAGAAGGTGTGGGCCCTTCAAGGTCGCAAGCTGTTCTCCCGCTTTGGACTAAATTCCTCGCTTCCTTCCTTTTTTGCCTTAGAGGAATTTTGTTTTTGTGGAGTTGTATCTGGATTTTTTGATCTTCTTCACTTGTATTCAACTCTCTTCACGAAATATAAATTTCATCATCATTCATTTTATTTTTTTATTTTTATTTATTTTTATTTTTTTTTTTATTTTACCTCTATCTGAATGCCTTAGCTTCCTTGGTGTGCTCTTGGATCGATTCGGGAGCTGAGTCCTCTGGTAGGCATCGAACCCCTCATTAGTAGCGCTAGGCTCATACGAGCCGACGCATCAAACGCTTGAGTCGTTTTTCTTTAATTTTGATTAATCTCATGATTGGGAAAGCGTAAGACTTTTGCTTTAAGGAGAGAAGGGTTAGCGGGCCCGCGATCGATGCGCTTTGGGTCTTTCTCTCCGTGGGAGTTTGTCTCAAGCTGATCAAGGCGCTGGAGTCATTGGTTTTGGAAGAAGAGGCTTAGAAGTCCCGCTGTCGATGCGCTTTGGGATTCTCCTCCAAGAGATTTTACCTCGCGATCAAAGCGCAAAGACTCTTCTTTCCGCAAAGAAAGGTTTGGAGGGACCCGCGATCAAGGCGCCCGGGCCTCACCCTCGAAGGGACTTTAGCCTTGCGATTGAAGCGCGTAGACTTTTCTCCTTCGAAGTTGAGGTTTGGAGGGACCCAAGGATCAAGCGCTTGGGTCTCACCTCAAGTTTTTTTTTTTTTTTTTGGAAAAACGGTTCCTTCCGAGACAAGGAAGTGAAATTAGGAGAGAATAGAATTTTATTGATAATACCGCCTGAGTGCTTCCTACAAGTGAAACGGACGCTTTCCAACCTCTTTCCATCCATCTTGGAGAGCCAAGACATCCCGCTTTACAAATGGCTTGACAATGTAAGGACCCTCCCAGCCGGGCAAGCTTCCCTGCTCGCTTTTGTTGCCTTGGAACTTATTCTCACGAAGGACCAAATCTCCAATCAAATGTAGCCTTCTTGACCTTGGTGTCATAAAAGCTGCTTTTACCTTCTCGGTAAAGAGGTCAGCCTTCAAGTTGGCCTCGCCCCTTTTTCCTCCAAGAGATCGAAGTTCCGGCCAAGCCTCCTTCGCTGCTCACTTGTTCGAAATCGAAGCGCTCGAGGAGTATGGACCCTTACTTCAGCGGAAGAACCGCTCGACCCCAAACGCTAGAGCAAAGGGTGTTTCTCCCGCTGGGGTTCGAGTTGTGGTTCTGACGCCCATAATGTCCCCTCGAACCTCTTCGCCCATGTAGTCTCATTGCCGAGGACTCGGGTTTTCAAGCTTATGCGTAAGGGTCCGATTGGTTACCTCCCAACCTCACTCATTGGCCCGTGGGTGTGTGGATCGGGTTAGCTCGCGTTTCTATGCCAAGCTCTTCACGTAAGGCCTTGAATGCGAATTCGCGAATCGGGCGACTCATTATCTCATGATGAAGGCTACCGGAATTCCAAATCGGCAAACTACGGACTTCCAGAGGAAAGATCGACATGCCTTCTCCGCGGATCGAGGATAACGGTTCGGCTTCACCCATTTAAATGCGAAATAGTCAACGGCCACTATCAAGAACTTCATTTGCCTTGCCGCCACCGAATGGTCCTAAGATATCCACGCCCCATAAGGCTGAAGGGTCGAAGGCCTAACAACAGGGTGAGGGGCGCCACCGCCGCCTCGATATTCGAAAGTGTCTCCGGCAGCGCCGTGACTTCCTGGACAAATTCGACAGATCCTTTTTGCCATTGTGGGCCAATAATACCCTTTTGCCTCGAGAACTTTGTGACTAAGGGCTCTTCCCTCCCAAAGCGTCCCCCCGCGATTCCCTCATGAACCTCTCGGAGAACATATAACGCCTCGGAGGGACGCAGACATTTAAGGAGAGGCAAAGTGTAAGACTTCTTGTAGAGATGCCCTCCTACGATGTCAGAAGCGGGCCGATCGAACCGTGATCTTTCGCCGCATTTTGGGTCCGAAGGGAGAATACCATCGCTGGAGATATCCGCTAATTGGGTCGATCCAAAGATGGCCCTTCGTCAATCTCCATAAGCTCTTCCGGGGGTCTGCACTCGATAGTTCTTGCTGCCAAGTATTGAACATTCACCTGATGCTTGATGTCTGTTCCCGAGGTGGCTAGCTTAGAGAGTGCATCCGCTTGGAGTTTTCGGCTCTCGGACTTTATTGATTCGCAAGTTCTCAAAACTCTCCAAAGTTGCTTCACCATCGCTTTATATTTCATCATGTTATCTTCTCCGCCTCAAATTCTTGGATATGTGGCCCACCACCACCGTGGAACTGCGTGTTCGCTCAAGTAGATTTTGGACTCCAAGGCCTCGAGCAAGTCAGTAGTCCCGCGATCACGTTCTCATATTCAAATTTCGCTGTTGGTAGCTTTGAAGTTGAATTTCAAGATTGTGGAGGCGCGCCATCCTCGACGGGATCAAGAACTATCCCTCCTCCTAACTTTCGCAGCCGGCCGATCCATCCGTGTGAAGGACCCAAGGAGTGTCTTTGGGCCCTTTCCTCCATGGTGGATCCTTTGCTTCGTGTTTCCTCCCCGTAATAGCTTAGCTCAAGAATAAAATCAGCAAGTACCGGGCTTTTATAGCACTTCGGGTTCAGAATCGGATATCATGTTCTCCGAAGCTCGATGACCCACTTCGCCAGCGACCAAGTCTCCGGACAATGTAGCACTTGCTTTAGGGGTTGATCCACAAGACGGTGATCCTATGTGATCGAAAATATGGGCTAAGCTTCCCGCCGAGCATATTACGAGGGCAAGCGCTAGTTTTTCGAGGGGAAGATACCTCGATGCTGTGTCAGAGAGAACTTTGCTAACGTAGTAGACTGGCTTTTGAACCCCCTTCCTCTTTTGGTAAGGACCGAATCGGACACCTTTTGTAATGGCATGCATAAAGATAGAGCTCTTCTCCTGGTCTTGGTTTGGCAAGAAGCGTTGGCGATTGTAGATACCGCTTCAAATGATCAAGAGCCAATTCACATTCTTCGGACCATTCCACCTTCGGAGCTGTCCGCAGTGCTCTAAAGAATGAAAGGTTCTTTTCTCGGCCTTCGAGATGAATCTTCCGAGGCGCACCAAATTTCCCATTGAGACTTTGAATCTCTTTAATACTCTTCGGGCGGTACACCTAGTTTCCATGATGGCTCTGGATTCTGCCCGGTTAGCTTCATGCCGCTGGATGAGTGATCATGAACCCGAGGAACTTTCCGGATCGAACCCCAAAGGCACATTTACTTGATTCAAACTCATGCCATGGGCCCTCAAGAGCATCAAAAGTTTCTTTCAGTCCGCGTGATTTTCAAAATTCTTCACACTTTTCACTAGGATATCATCAACGTGACGCCTTCACATTTCTCACATTTGTTTCTTAAAGACTTTATTCACCAAATTCTTTGAAATGTTGCCCTGCATTCTTCAACCCAAGGGCATTACTTTGTAGCAATATGTTCCTCGGAGGTGATGAAGGAAGTTTTCTCTTCGTCCTCTTTTGCCATGGGGACTGATTGTATCCGTAAAACGACGAGAAAACTAAGCATTTCAAAACCCGAGGTGGAATCCACAAGACTATCTATATGAGGTGTGGGATAGCAATCTTTGGGGCAAGCTTTATTGAGGTTGGTGAAATCCACGCACATTCTCCACTTCCCCGTGGATTTTTAACCGTGACTACATTAGAGAGCCATTGGGGGTACCGCACCTCCCAATGAACTCTCGCTTTAAGCAACTTTTCTACTTCTTCTTCAAATGCCTTCTACTCTTTCTCGAGCGCGGGTTTCTCTTCCTCCGATGACCGGGCTTCGAGGTTGGGTCAACATTGAGGTGATGTTCCATGACTTCTCGAGGCACCCCCGGCATCTCTTCTGCAAACCCAAGCCGTAACACATCCATATTGGCGCCTCGTAAAACCCAAGGAGCTCCTCCCGGGTGATTGTGGGAAGCTCAGCCTAAGTTGCAACTGCTTTCACAGTGGTCACCTTTCAAGAAGTGGGAGCACTTTCAGCTTCCACATGGGTGGGCCTTCTCGCCTCCCTCTCTTGATCCTCGGGGTCCAACCCCTCAAGTGCAAGGGCTTTGACGCCTCGCTTGATTCTCCTCCTTTGTCCTTGAGCGCCGTAAGATAGCACTGCCTCAAGTCGGGTTGATCCCTCTCACCTCTCCCATTCCTCGCTCCGTGTGGAACTTCAGCCATGTGATAGGATGAGGGGACACCAAGAAGCATGTGAAGGAGCTGCCTTCCCATTATGGCATTATAGCCTCAAGAACACCTCACCACCGTGAAATTGGCCAAGCGCTTAGCCGTCCGAGGGGCCTCGCCAAGACAACAGTAAAGTAGTAATGACTTCCCTTCGGGGCAAAGTGGATTCCATTAAACCCTTCAACGGGATCGTGTGGGCCTCAGATTTTACGCCCGATCCCCATCCTCCTCAAGGCATCCTGTAAGATTATGTCGACGAACTCCCCGCGTTTCCGATTCAGATCATGTACATCATGAAGGCGCCTACTTGGAAAGCAACTACCAAGGCATCATCATGTGGTGCAATGGCATACTGAGATCCTCGCTCAAAATGATATGGGGATCTAAGATCGGCTCCTCTTCGGAAGCTAATTACCCCGCATGTTCTCTACCATCCGTGCATAACTCTTCCGGACGATAAGCTTTCTCCCCACGTACCGTCCTCCCCGAGATGAACTCCAAATTGAAGCACCTTTGGGGCAACTCCTTTCCCTCGGCCGCCCCCTCCGTTCGGGTTGTTGCTGAAGCGTGAATTGATCGAAGTTTTTGGCCCGGAACCAAATTTCCTCGATTAAGGCCCCTCAAAGCGGATGCAATCCTCCGCTGTGTGGCCCCTCAACTCGTGATAGGAGCAAGATTTCTTGCTCCGCTTCATAGCACCTACTCCTTCAGAGGGTCCGTTGCTTTAGGATTTTCTTGCTTTGTATCTCGCATGAAGACATTTTCCCCGTAGTATTTAGTGGAGTGTAGTTATTATACCTTCCTGGGAATCTCGAGTCTCCTTGGTTCTAGATGTCCTTGATCATCCCGCCGAGGAGGTCGATCTTGGCCTCGATCCACTTCTCTTCGGCCTCTCGCTCTCCTCGCCTCGGTCCTCGCTTCCATCGGCTCGACTCTTCATGCTGGAACTCCCGAATCCACAGAGCCTCTTCCTTCGCCCGCTTTGAATTCTTCAATGGGCAATGAACTCGGGCTCTACTCATCGGGCTTCAGCTGAAATTCCTGGATTGCCCCCGTGATCGAGTCCGTGAAGGGACAGCCTCAAGACCCTCCATCACTCCAAGAACCTCCATCAATGAGTCTTGATGCGTTGTGTCCGCCAAGCTTTCTTTGCCAAACGATCTAAGTAATCCCAAGGCTCTCCCTTCTCTCGCTTGCATCTCGTGAGCATGGTCGGATTCTTCTTCCGGGCGCCTTCGATCATGGCGGCTACAAAGAATGTGATCCGCGAATCGGTCTAAACTACGGATCGATTCCAAAGGGAGATTCCCGAACCAAATTGTAGGCCACCCAGCTTAAGGTCTTTGGGAAATGATCATACATAACCACCTCATTGAGACCATTAGTCATGATTTCGTGAGCGTATGCTCAACACGCTCAAGGGGTCCGGGGCCATCCCCATCATAACTCCTAATGTTTGATCCTTGAATTTTCTGTGTGGAATGGTGCCTCCCAAATTGCCCTGGCGAAGGGACCAACATCCGGGAACGCGTGGTTGAGGACCCTCTCCCGCTCATCCCCTCAGAATCTCGCCGCGTGACCTCCTGAGAGCTACGACGCCGGAGAAAAACGCCTCGGTGGAATACCGCTCGGGGAGTAGTGATTCGGAGCATAATTCCTTGGGGATGATCCTTGATGTCTCGTGGACCGGCCTCGTGGATCGACTCTCGAGGTCATGATACTCTTGACTTGGCCGCTGGAGGTGTATATCGCGGGGTGAATCATAATGTGGGCCTCCTCTTGGGGAAGAGGGGCGTGGGGATTGGTACCTCCCACGCTGATTTGGCGAGCATCGAGCCCTCTTGCGGTATGTCTTCGCCCGCCTTGCCTCCTGCTCGGCTCAAGGGCTCCTCGCCTCGATCGAGGCGAGCCGGAGCTTTTGGAAGAAGAATCCACACTCCTTCTTCTGGGAGGCGGCGCTCGCCAAGGGAACGTGATTTCCCGACGCCTCCCACCTCCCGCCGAGGGACGCATACACTGGATGGTCGCTCGAGTAAAATGTCTCTACCGCCGCCATCGCTTGGGTGAGCGCTGTAAGTCAGCCGCTCCATTACCGTGAATCGGTCTCATTGGAACTTCCATCACCCGGGCGCGAGGGCTGGATTTGATCCCATGCCGCGGTCCCCTCGCTGGATCCTCGTATGGTCTCTTCGGCCGCTGCCGAGCTTCCCGGATCAAGCGCCTTCTGCCTCGGATCCGCTCGTCTCGATCTTCGTAGTAGTCTGCATGGCCTTTTGCTCAAAAAGAGGTCCCCTACTGACGGCCGCCAAAATGTTGATGCCAATCTAGCCGAGCCGCTGCCGGCTAAACACTTGAATTTGTTTGAGATTAGGATTGGGAACTGTGGAAATCCAAATGTAAATTTAGAGAAGATGAGGGAAGAGGAAGGAAGAAAGCTTTTACGTGGAAAACCCTCCAAACAGGGAAAAACCACGCTGCTTTGAGCCAAATTCACTATTACTTCCACGATTACAATGCAAGGAGGGACTAATCCTCACCCAAGATACAGCTGGGAAAGAGAGGCTTTCGAGAGTGGATATTTTCCTCCAAATGCCTTTTTTTTTCTCCCCTTTGGTGAGGTGGGTGACTTCTATTTATAGGCTCGTGGGTGGAGCGGCTTTTGGAAAATCGTTATGGACGAGCGGTAGCCGTGCCTTTTTGGTGCTTCAATCCTTTCGAGACCTTCTAGAAGGAATGGTGACGCCATCGCTGGAAAGGCTCCTGGATTCCTCCCAAGGTGTGAGCCCGCTTCTCAACCTATTCTGTGGTCGAGAGGGGATCATCCTTCTGGCGTTGGGAAACTTTGGTGAGAACTCCGGGGGCTCTCGGTTCTGCTATGGTAGCATTGAGACTCGAGGAGCTGAACCGTGAGCTTCGAGTGGGACGGACCACTCTCCACGTGTCAGCCATCAAGGGCCTCGTGTGGGGCCACTGGTGTGTCATCTCTTTTCCCCTATCAATATATATATGAACCTTAACATATATGTTTCTCAAAAGAAACCATCTCTCTCTTTTTTCTTTTTCTTTTTCTTTTTCTTTTTTTTTTTCTCTTTCCTCTTTGTTATTTTTCGCATCAACTTCCTTCTTCCAAAAAACATGAGTTCATGATGAAGAGAGAGGGAGTAGTGGGGTTTGAGAGAGTGGGCCAACATTTACTGGTTGGGTGGTGGCAATACATTTAAAGTGAGGAACTATACATGGCTGGACCAGCAAGCAGGTCACATGGAAGACGGTATTCGTGTAAATAGCTAGAGTCAGAGCTGGACTCCTGCACCTTTGGGTCTCACACTGTTCTTGTCTCTGCACTTGCTGTCTGCAACCTCTATCTGGAACACATCCCCTGTTCATCAACGTCAACCTCTAATTATACCAACCTATAAATTAACCTCGCTTGCAATCCACTCACTATATATATATATTTTTTTTTGAAAGTAACTCACTTGATAGTATGAACACATGAATCTTGGGAAAGAAAGGGAGTTGTTTGTACGTGTCTATCCGTCCTTATATATATATATATATATATATATATATATATATATCTCATGCAGATAAAATACCCTTCTCTTAATTTATTGCCAGTCACCAACTTACCCTCACCTGCATCCATGTTATTTAACCCAGCTTCTTTTCTTTTCAGAGAGACCAAACATTTGTATATATTTATGATTGCTGGGAGCTACTTTAGTGATGAAGAAGAGTGAGACATTTGATTTTAAGAAAATGACTAGAGGCCTTTGCCACCAACCATGGCTCTCGTTCTCATTTGAAGTTGTGGCTATTACTTTGAGGAATTTTCTTTTCTTTTTCTCTTTCTTTTGAAAACCATGCCTTTGAGGTTCACAAACAGTCAGCACAGTGAAGGCCTCTTTAATCATGAGCAGGACGTATAAATAATGAGGCTCTCGTAGAGAGAACCAACGTAACAAGGGACCATGTATATATTATTGACTAGCTATCCTTAATTAATCAAGGCTTAATTAACACCCCACTGTTAGAGCCATCTATGTGCCTAAATATATTTATACACGATATTGCAAGTTTAGTTCTTGTTTGCCATGATTCTCCATCCCAATTAAAGTGTCTAGATTATACATAGCTAGCTAGATGGGATAAATGATTAACTAGGTGGGTGATGAACTAGTGGAGCATGCATCGAGTGCACATCATGCCAAGCTTCTCAGCTGTTGCATTATCAATTCCCAGCACTCAAAACAGTTATATATATATATAAATATAGATATTTCGATTACTGCACGCTCTAGCAAACCATTTTGCAGTGCCATCAGTGTTCATCAATCCATTACTTAGTTTTGATGGGCTTGTGGAGCCTCTCAGAATAGCGACGTGACGCATTTCTTGTCTGGTAAAGACAATTTTGTGATTGTGTTTGTGTATGTGTATGTACATTAATGCATCTCATTCATTAATCAATGCAGACACAGTTCAAAATATCTTGTTTCAATCCAATATTATTTTATTGGATAATATATTGTTTCATTTGCCCCTCTTTTGGGAAAAGAATTAAGTCATGCATTCATGGTCAGAACCCAACCCACTTGGAATTCAGGCCCATTGGACTTGTTTTACTGATTGTCTTTTTTTTTTTTTTTTTTTTTTGCCATAAAGCACTCCCCATATTAGTCGGCCATACATATCTACGACTCCAAGTAAGAAACTCACTGATCACTCCACTACGCACCTGTGCCTCGCTTGTGTTAACCGAATTGGTAGAGACTCAGTCGTTGTTCCTTGTTTATTAATTCTCCTATGAATTAATGTTCAAAAATAGAATCTTCATTTAATGTTTATTTAACTCGTGACTTTCACTAGACTTATTGTAGGAACATTGGATGTGAACTTTATAACAAACTCGATGTTTTACCCGAGATCAAAGAGTTATATGGGGTATTTTGGATAGGCTTTTTTTTTGTTTTTGCCCCATAAATGCTTATGGAGTAAGTTAAACACTTTTGGTAAAAGAAATTATGTTTGGATTGGTTTTGAAAAAGTAAGCATTAAAAAATCCCATAAGTGTTTTTTAGAAACTAGTGGTTTGGTATTTTTTGAAAAAGTCGCTGTAGAAGTTGCTTTTAGAAAGTCAGTTAATTACCAAAACACCATTTTCAAACATTTTAAACCTTTTCAAAAATAGATCAATTACCAAAATAACATTTATATTATTTTATTATTTATTTATTATTATTATTTATTATTATTATAAAACACTTATGGATTAACTTATCCAAACATTAATAATAATATTTAAAAAACACTTAACGGCCCTTTTTCAAAAGCCTTTTAGCAAACTGAAAGAAATTTTTTTTTTTTTTTCAAAAGCCAATCCAAGCACACCCTATTTATCAAGCAACAAGTTCCAAGTATTTGGCAGGAGAAGCTTTAATGCTTGAATTGATCTGGTCGGAGGTTTCAAAGTTTCTTTGTTCATGATATTCAGTGTGTCCTCTTGGTTCGAGTGTATTGCGGAAGAACAGACCGACCAAACATAAAGACCATTAAAAATGGATTTCTTCTTCTTTATGTTATGTTGCCCTTTCTTCCTTCAAGTGTTAGGTCAGAAAGATTGAAATGCAGTAATAAATGAAGTGCAAGTAGAAACTTGGTTCTCAGCAGTGAGCTTTCATTTCTTCCTCTTTGGTGGCTGTTTCCAATCCACATCTTCATCCTTTCTGTCTTTAAACATTCAGTTATTGCTATGCATGTGATCCAAACATAGCAGATTTGTAGTTTAATGGATCTCATCAGGAGCATGGGCTGCTGGGGACTTATGAAACACTCATTGATTAATTAATTTCCTTTTCATTTATGTAATTAGAAGCTTGTTTCTTCTCTCTGGAGTCTTAGAGAGATTCGAGGAGTAATATATATATACATATATATATAGCTTGGTGGTTGAGTGTCATCATCACTAATGAAACCTCGAAAATTCTCAGGTCTTTTTTTTTAAAAAAAATAGATAAATCATTATATATATAACATTGGTACATCCATAGTTTGATCCGGATTTATATATAAAAATCTGAAGTTAGAATTGAGGCTAGATTTCATTGGTTCCGTCATCCTCCTTTTAGTTGGTTTAATTGCCCTTCTAGATGAGTTCCTCTTCAAAAACCACATTGCCCTTGTCCCGCTCCTCTTGACTAGGTGTGTCTATGATGAATTCCAATCTCTTATTAATGAGGTTTTCAGCCATCACAAGCTTTAATTAGTCTTTTTGATGGATGAGCTCCAACAAACCAGCATAATACAAGATAATTAATTTAACATATTAATAAAAAAAACATGCTCTTTTGATCCAAATTCTCCGATCTTTTGATTCAATAATTTATGCCTCTTTTACCAACAACGGCTTGGTTTATTGATATCATGTCTCTTATGTAGGCCATAGATGGTTGGAATGAGAAATCGACCTCCACGATCATAGTAAGCAGCGTGCAGCAAGGTAGAATACCGCCTCGACTCTACCCTTCATAAAGAAGGGGTATTTATCGCCTTCTTTACAAAAAATAATCTATGCTGCTTTAGAGAGGTCTCAGTTTGACAACAATTTCCATTACCAAATACTAACACCAGGCCTCCTGATCCTGATTCTCATCTTTGAATACATTAACCATAAATTTTCAGCAGTTGTTAATTTGATTCCACATCGATCATTGAAGTTCCTGTCATGGTGTTATCAACCTTTTTATAGACAGACTGATCATATGTCTCTGAACTCTAGTGTTGATTGACACCATAACTTGTGGAAACGACAACACTGGTTGCACGACCCGGATGATCATCAACAACAAAGCGACGAGAGGTCGGCACATCCATGCATGACTTAACCAGCATCCTTGTCGTATTCACTAATTAATCTCAAAGTTGCAAAACAACAAGCATTTGTGTATTGTTCTTGTGCTTATCGTCTAGATCTCACCTTCTCGTACAATTATTGGCAGCACTGAGTCATCTTTTGCATATCAATCGTTCATTCGTGCATGCCAGTTTATTTTATCTTGTTCAACAACCTACTCTTTTCTTTTCCACCGTTTATTAAATTAAAAAAAAAAACAACTATTTTCCTTCCTTTTTTTTAATATATATTCCAATGCTCAAATATAGTCCAATTAATACCACTGATCAGTGCTTAAAATATCATAATTGTCTCACCTAATCATAGATCGAGGAAACAACCACTAATGGAGTCATGAACCAATAGTTAGCGCAGTAAAAACACTTGAGTGGAAAAGTCAAATATCAATGTTTCTAGAAAGGAATAAAGGAGCAAAAAACGATGCCATAAATCCTCAAGTCCTCCCGTTCGTCCACGTTGTCACTCACGGGTTGACCAGGTGACCAAAAAACACGGACGATCGAACTACTTCAATGAAAAGTCTTTGGGGCTATGGAGAAAAGACTGAACTACCCCACACTCCACTCTGGTTGGAAAGTAAAATTAAAAGCATCTGCTGAGATTTATTAAGAAAATCATATATTTCTAAAATAAACTACACTTATATATTAAACGGCTTTCTAAAAATAAGTCTCTGATTTTTAAAATTACATAAATTTCTATTTTTAGCAAACACAGCACACACACCGACACACGCACCAATAAAAGAAAATGAAAGAAAATGAAATAAATAAATATAGATATTTTTGGGATGAAAAATTAACGGAACGGATACAGAAAGAACCATTCTCTGTCCGTTAAGGGCAGTCCCCTAAGTTCGGGTAGGACGGGCAGCCCCCTGCCTATATATATATATATATATATAAATATAGAGACCACCCTCTATGGAAACCGGTAACAACGCGGATAACGGAGGCGGTCGGCGACCCGATAACCCGAACCTGCAAGGACCGCCCCGCCGCCCTCCCTCTCTCCTTCTCTAAACCTTGAGAAATCCATCCATGAAG
The DNA here is from genome assembly GCA_026586065.1 of Dioscorea zingiberensis. Classification (NCBI taxonomy): domain Eukaryota; kingdom Viridiplantae; phylum Streptophyta; class Magnoliopsida; order Dioscoreales; family Dioscoreaceae; genus Dioscorea; species Dioscorea zingiberensis. The sequence goes on along the minus strand of CM048819.1, from coordinate 73,026,895 downwards.
CTCGCGAGGAGCCGGAGCCGCAACAGAGTCTTCCCTCTGCTTCGGCGCGCGCCCGCCTCCGACGACAACGATGTGAACAGAAGCCTGAGAGCTCTACAGAATCGTCCGGGCCAATATCCGATGAAGAGCAGGCCCCTTCTCGGAGCCTTCTGCCGGAGCCGCCCCCTGCCGCGCGCTGACCAAGGTCTTCCGCTCCGCCGCCTTCGTCTCCGTCCTGGTAGGGCTTTTAGTTTCCTCTGTTTTGATTCGAATCCTTAATTTGGTATAATTGAATGTGATGTTTATTTTTTCTGATTATTTTCGCGGGGTTTTGTTTCTCAGGAACGGATCAGGAGCGGGCGGAGGACTCGAAGCCGTTCGCGCGCTTACGATCGATCCCTCGACCGGATCGTCGTCGAGATCGGTGGACGACGACGACCAGAGTGACGGATTCTACGGATCGGATCTTCCTTTGTCTTCATCACTCTCGTCGTCGTCGTCGTCGTCTTCGTCTTCGGTCCTTTCCTCTTCGGCGGGGCCGCCCCTCCCTCCGCCGGAGTGCAAGCACCGGCGGCGGGTGGCACCGGAGAGGTCGGAGACGAGAAAGGCCCTCTCAACGCGTGAGAATTACCATCCAGCCACCGGGCTCTGCCTCCTCGTGATCAGTTTCTGTGTGTTGTTGTCGTTCGGCCGGCTATGCGCGATTCCCTGGGCCGCCACGTGTCTTTACTTCACGCCACGCCGGAAGTACGGCGGCGGCGGCTCTCGGCCGAGGGCTTGCGACGTGGATGTTGGGAAGAAGCGCGTTGTTTTGGAGGGTCTATTGGAGAGAAACCAGAGGGCCTAAAAAAATAAATTCTAAAAATAACATGAATATAAATACACATACTTTGTGGATTTTTCCGTAAATTTTGGAGCTTGCACCCGAGAGGCTAAAAAATGTATAATCTTGTCCTTAATGTTCTTTTGGTATAACAAATTCCTTCAAAATTGTTGTTATATTTCTTAAACTGTACATATATATGAAAGATGTTAATTTCAAATTATAAGTGAGTATATTTTCATATATGTATGTTGAGATCGATGTTAACATACTCACTGAATGATATGAGTTTGAACTACTCATAAAGAGTGTAACAAGTTGCCAATATTCTCATCAGTTGAAAGGCCCTAACTGGGGGGCAATATGGCTTTTATTCTTGCTTTATGATGCTTTCTAATGACCCTGATTAGTCAGGGCAGTGCTTGTTAGTCTCATTCCATTTTCATTATAATTTATAAGGGAATACGAAAATATAATATAGTAATGAGGAGACATTATTTGCAGGATATATAAAGATATAGAGATAAAGATGGTATCTTTAGCTTTCCCCAGAAACCAAATTGATATTTTAACATGCAACGTGATGTATATTTAACAGCCTGATCTGACTGACCAATGCGCTAAGGTGGTGTGGTGTTGTGGCCATGACTTGTTGGAAGGGTTGTCACAGGTCTTTGCTACTTATTAAAGGAGACAAAACTTCAGGATCTGGGCTCTACTTTCATATCAAAAAATGTTTGAAAGGAGTAGTGGTGTCGGATGCACTAGCTTGATTTAGCTTATTAAACAATAGATTTTTTTTTTTTTTGTTCTCTAAACAAATCAAAAATTCAAAGGTGTTGGGTGAGTGCAAATCAAAGAGTGAAAAAGTGTATAAACAGAATCAGTCTACAATCTGTTGCTGAAAATGAGAACCATATGTTATTCTTCTTCAATTACGGCCAGTAATTAATTGCTTTAGCGAATCCTAAAGTTCGCTTTTCTTTTTATAATAAGTACAATGAAGGCTATGCCTTTTTGCATTCTCTAAGATATTTTGATTGATTAGACCCATTTTATGCTTAGTTTCATTTGGGACATAAGGAGAAAAATATATAAACACTGAAATTGCTTTAGGTTTTATTATTCCCATCAATCAAAAAACTATTTGACAATATGAATGCAAAGCAGTGGCACGTTTTCTTGATGTTGAAAAGTGGCAAAACTGTTCGAGAATATGAATGCAAAGCAGAGGCACGTTTTCTTGATGTTAAAGTGAAGCGTGTTATAGAGTCTTATATTATATAATAGCAATATTAGGGCAACTTTCTACACTGTAACATATATAAAACACAAGTGGTACTATTGGTACGTATATTACAATGATGGACCTTCAAATATATCTCGAACCCTAATCATTGATCTTTTTCTAATTTGTGGGTGCTGTTGTTTGCTAAAAGTTGCTGTCTTTTTGGTCATGCGTTCCAGCCAAGTGCTACTCCTCCTTGGTCTTTTCTCTTTGCCATCTCGGCTTTTTAACTTGTTGATAAATAATACGGTCTTTTTGTTTTTGTTGGCTGATAAATAATAGCACGCTAAACAAAGTGAACATTGTGAAATTCCTATGTTTATCTCTAAATATTTAGCATCCAACATGTACTTATGTCTCTCAGACAAGCAAGCTTACTGATGCCTAACTAATTAAAAATCTTCAAATATATCAAATGGAATTACTTATTGAATTGATCTCAGATGCAAATGAAAGAATGTTAAGGGACAAAAAAAAAGCAAAGAAAATTGGCGAGGTTTTCAGCAAAAGTAAAGGGCAGTTGGCAGGAGTACATCATAATTTCTGCAGTTAATCACAGTTCTTCATGAAATATTTTTATGTAAGATTGGGGAATGAACAACCAGACAAATTTCCCATACATAGAAATGAAATTAACAACTCATGTCATGTACTTAAATGACAGCTAGTAAGAGTAAAAGACAATCAAATGTATACACAAAACATTCAATCTGTTCCATGTATTGAACTGATTTTTCCCCAACAAAGTGCTTTTCGAGGATTAAAATCATGGCCGAAAAATACAATTATTCCTGGCCTATTTACATGCAGTTTACTAAAAGGGCAAAACCATTACATTACAATTGTGGACCTAAAGATATACAACTGTGGCTAACCTATTTTACATCCAGAAAAATTACTATCACAATGTGGATTGTGGAATTATTATGTACATTCTGTACAAAGAATGTCTAAATAATATACACATGGAACAGCTGGTTGAGGGGTCATCAAGTAGCTACGAAAAACATGCAATCAATAGATAAGGTCTAAAACAGATTGAAACTCTATATGAACTTATTCTAAAAAATGGTTTATAATTCCATCCATGATTCTTAACTTCAGGAATTCTGCTTCTGGATCGCAGCTTTCCGCACATGTTGCAAGCATAGTTTTCCTCCATAGGCAGGCACACCTTTTCTCCTTTCTCCTTTCTCCACAATCCTACTGTTGGTGGCCAAGATACTCTCCATGGATTCCTTTTTATGCTCTGGATCCAGGCTGCAGCAACAAACAAACAAGTTAGCATATAAAAGTTCACAACAAAGGAACAAAATTTAACAGAACTTGCAGAAAATAGCATCCAATCTCTTTCAGAAAACATTTAGAGAAAGTAGAAACTACCAATGTATGAAATCTAAACTGCTACAAAGAATCCAAATGCATGTGCATGAACGTCAAAGACCCTTCAAAAAGCAACTAAAAATGGATGCACACAATTCATCATAGTCAAGATTATTCCCATCACTTGCAAGATGCTGGAACACATTCAAATTTGCCATAGGCACACACAATGGGCAATGGGAGCACCTTTCAAGGGCAGCCCTGCAACAAAGCTCTCGCCATGCGCGGGTCCAAGTGGAAGGGTCACCACTTAGGTCTATCAGACACAGCATTAACTCTGTATTTTTTGAAAGAGCTGCTTTCATGACTTGAACCCGTGACTTTTAAATCACATGACAACAACTTTACTGAGCATTACCAAAAGCTCTCCCTTCAATAGAGCACCTTTACTAAAGTTTATTAAGTTACAAGTCAATTAAGATAAAAAGATTTAAACAACTTGGTTGTATAAGAAACTTTTAATTAATTCTGGGAGGAGAACCGACAAAGTTAAGAAAGTGACCTGTTCCTCACCTAAGAAGAGCACAGTGCATTGCAGCTCCGGCAGAGGCTGAGCATTAGAGCCAGCTAGCGGCAGCTGGAGCTGCCCAATCGGCAGTAACAAGAGCTGGCTCCAGCTCCCACCTCCTCGCTTGGTACTGCCTTGAGAAAGGGAGTCCCAACCAGGAGCAGAGGTATAAGTTCTCCCAAGCCCATCGCTGATAATTCTCTGGGCACAAGCTTCTAAACAACATACGGAGAGATGGTAATTGCAGATAGTAATTGCAGCCAAAATAAAGTGCAGATAATAAATTAAGTAGAAACTTCTGTGATAACAATGAAAAAATATTCAACCACACATCTCCAAGGGAAAAGAAGTATAGCACACCCTCATTGAAATCCTTTGTAAGTATATAGTATTTTGCTCCAATGGTTTTCACACTCAATTTTTTTCAGTGGGGAAAGCACTTCTCTGTCATTTCTAACAAAAAGGTGAGGGTGCCCATCCTGGTTGGTGTAAACAAGATTTTTGTGTAACTCCACTCAATTTTTTCAAGGGAAATAAGAAGAAGAAGAAGAAGAAGCAGAAGCAGAAGAAGCAGCAGCAGAAGAAGCAAGTCTGAAGACATTTTGAGGGAGTTGATGGTAATGAAATGTTAGCTGTAAATATAGCTTATCCTGATGTTCCTTGGCATGTTTGGTGTATGAGCAACCAGCTGAGAGAAAATAACATAAATGAAAATGTAAGCAGCCAAAGAAGAAGAAGCAAGAAGAAGCTGTGTTGTGCATGAAGACATTTTGTGAGTGAGTTGGTGGCATGAAATCGGCAGCCAAAATAGCCTCATCCTGATGTTCCTACATAAGGTTTGGTGTGTATGATCAACCAGCTGACAAAACATACAAATCAAGTAGAAGCTTGTTCTGTCTCAAGTAAGGTTCAAGGTCTGCTTCTTCTTTATATGAAAACCTTCAACCTAGGGATGCAGTATTCCGGGTAACAAAAATGGAAAAGAAATGTTTACAGCTGGTGTATCTGATGCTCATATAGACCCCTTCACTTCGCCAATATCTACAAAGGACATTACCCTGATCTTACCCAGAAAAGGTTTGGATTTATATTATATGCTCATATACCGAGAGAGAGAGAGAGAGAGACAGAGAGAGAGAGAGAGAGAGAGAGAGAGAGAGAGAGAGAGAGGTATCACCCGCCTGATTCCTTTTGGTTGTGCATCTTTAGGCTGATTTGATCTTAACTGTCATTTCCCTCTTGTCCTTCTTAGATGATGGTATGGGATGGAGGGATGCCGTTGTGAGGATATACTCTGTTTGGAGCAAGACCTCATGGGCTCCTACAAGCAAATGCACACCCAAGCCTCCAATAGCTTCAAGTGAAATACTTCTAATAAATGCTCTAGCACTCTGCACATTGGGTATGAAGAGAATATATTAACACTACTAGTTTGGCTTTACAAACAACAATTTGCAGGAAAAACTCCACTCAAGTAGTATATAAAATAAAGACTCCAGTAGTTTACATAACAAGCACAAGAATCCTCTCTTCTTAAGGTTTCTGTCTAAAAATACAAAAGATGTGGTATTCAAGCAAATAAAAACTATTATGTTTTGAGAATCTGGCAGAGCTAAAGCATTACCAATCAAACATTTAAATACCAACCCATGAGAAAAAATAATTTCATAAAGATATCAAGGAAGAGAAGCTTACATTCAAAAAGATATTGAAACTTCAAAATTATGAAAGAAAATAAATGCCCTAAGTATAAATTAGGAAGTGGAATATGCTAATCCTCTTTGCATTCCCTTTGAGCAATTTGTGGTCTTTCTTATAACTCTAGAATTGGCAAATGTTCCAGCTTAGGTGCTACCTGAACTGACTGCATACAAATGACTCCATAGGAGGAAGTCCTTTCAATACTTCTATGAACCTACAGCAAAATTATTGATTTGAACAATAATATCACAACCTTCATCTATGTTTATCTTAAGAAAAAGAAATCGAGGATGGACCAAACCTGATTGTAGAGAAATATCTTCCAAATCCATTGCTCAACGACTGTTTCTCTACAAATGCTGTTCCAACTATAAACACTCAACACAGCACAGACATGCTTGAGTTGCAAGTCAATTCCCTGCAAAAAATAGTTATATGAACACTTTCCATGATGCTTTTCTTGGGCAACAAAGCAAATACAAGATTTCCCATATATATCCAACAATCTCTCCTCCATAACCATTTGTAGGCATGGGCATGTGGTTGTAGCTCCCAATACAAAATTTTAATAAATTTGCATTTTAAAATGTCAACCAGTTGGCAAGACGCACTCAAAAAAGAGTACAAGAAGAAAGATCAGTGTAACAGGCTAGTACCTTCCATGGAATCCAAGTTAAGAAGTTCAGCATAGTTTCCACCTCTAAGTGCCGCAAGATCAACACGACTCTATCAGGAATGTAGAAATAACTCCGCATAACTACAGGCCTTACATCACATTTCTGTTAAGAAAAATAAACATGTTGGATACTCCATTACATGTATAGAAATACTAAGATAACAGATGATATATGTTTCCCAAAAATACTAACTCATCCAAGTTGGGACACAAAAAGATATCCATACAAGGTTTATGTAATTGATAATGAAAAATTGGAAATTCAAGCATAAACATCAGCTTTAGAAAGTGGTCTTCGTGAACAGAGCTTGGGATGATGGACTAATGAGTATATCCTTGTAAATCCAAATTCAAGCCGGTGAGATCTAAAGAAAAGTATTCAAATCATAAATGTAGACATATAGAATATGGCACCTGAGCTGATGCTACAAAGGACCACAACTTCTGAAGGGCAAAATAAAGGGAAAGGCTACCAGGTATCACAAGTACTTGCCTGAAAGAAGGGAAGTAATGCCTCCTCCACAATTGCCTTCTTTCCATAGTCTACTTTCTTCTTCCCAGATATTTCAGATTTCTCCACATCATCATTAGGGTTCATTAGGGTTGACTACTGATTCTGTCTGCATCTCTTACAAAGAAGTGGATAAGAAAAGTTGAGCTGGCTTTGACTAAGATGCAAATCGGATAGGCAGCAATTCAAGATGTAGCCTGAGATCTCAAAATCAAACTACAGCAAGAATGTTCAATTTTGATTAAAGAATGGTTCCAGAAGGTATGGCTACGATGACAACTATACCAAAGAAAAACAAAAAAATTTCAATGCTATGAGGACCATTTTGATATCCCCTTTTAAGCACCAATTTGGAGTAGAAAAGAAAGAATTACAAGTTAACATATGATCAAATTCCTTTTAATTGACCAGTGACCTGACAAGAGATAGATAACAAGGATAAAGAAAAACAAATGCCCAGTAAGAAAAATTTGAATCTATAATATAGGATTAAGATGCCAACCTTCCATGTACATGTAAAAAAGCAAAACTGTTAACTAAGTCGTTTGGGACTATCTTGACTATGTCAACCTAAAGGATCAATTTTCAATAGTAAATTATACAGAACAAAAATATAAGATAAATGGACTTGAGTTCAAATTTACCTGTATTCCTCAAGAGGAGTCAACGGATCAGGCTTTACAACTTCTAAGTCTAACTTGAAGGCCTTAGCACAGGATTCTCGTGGATGGTTTTTTGAATGATAGTATCCAAGGACCTTTTGAAAGAATCAACAAATCAGCTCCAACTAAAACAAGGATATAATTAGTTCGAAGAAAAAACCGATTGAAAATGTCCTACCATCTTCCAAGGGGCATCCTTGCTTCTGTCATAGAGATGGAAATCCTGAACAGAGACAGAAAGTTTTGATGCACATATTTGCTCTTCAGGATAAACATCATATTGAAGATTCAAACCTGACAGCTTAAGCTCTAGACATACAGTCCCATCTCTTCCATTTGAACCCAAACCACAAAGAAGATTTTCCCTTGGCTTGCACCAATCAAATCCAGCATATATTCTCCATGTCACATCAATATTTTTCAAAAGTATTCTTCCTTTTGCTCTACAGGTATCAACTGGAACAGAACAAACAGAATTAAAGTTGACTTCTTCATGCTGTTCTTCAACAGAAGGCTGATTAACTATTTTGGAGAGATGATTTTCCACTATCATCAAAGAGTCATCCTTGTACCACCTACCATTCCCACATTCAACATCTTTTTTCCCTGTATTGTAATGTTTGTATTTACAATCTTCATTATGTAATCCATCCGTTGCAGATACTTTTGATGGCGCAACAAAATCAGATACATAATAGCTGTCAATGATATGAGGTTTCAATTCTGACCTGTGCATAGGCACCTCATGGGGGATGTTTGGAGAAAAAGTGTCACAAGAAATACCATTGCTGGAATTCAATCCACAGTTATCTCCAGGAAAGTGCATATTAAGTCCATGACTATCATAATGGTCGAGTGCACTTCCATCTTCTAAATTCATGTAGAAAGCATTCTCATGTATCTCATCCAGCAGACCAACAGATCTAACATCCTCACTACTGGTCGATAAATTGTTTTCTGAAGATAATTTTACAGAAAGTCTATCTAAAGTATCTCCCTCATCAATTATCCTGCTGTGTTCCTGCTGCACTGTATTCCACCTAGACTGTAAATGTACCAAAGCATCCTCAAGATCAGGTGCATAAAGCTGCTGAAGTTGAGAAACCAATCGAGAAAGGCCATCAGTAGTATCACTGCAAGAATCCAGATTTATATGTGCCTCCTGGCATTCAATTTCCCAAGTTACACCTT